>CM038797.1:32806424-32956061 GCA_021764765.1 Vicia sativa | reverse complement strand
TTCTAGTGAACGATCATTACAAATTTATATGGAGGTAATATCTTTCTAATCTTTAATTCTTCTCTTGACCATTTATATGTTCCAAATTGGTATACTACTTGCCTTTTGTCCACCGTGGTGCCTATTTGCATGTTTTTCTATGTATTGGTTATTTTTCCTTGTCATGATTTCAAAATTGCGTAAAATAAGTCAATCTTCGTGATGAGTCGACCTAAGTTGAATGTTGCACGATGCACTCACTTCATTTAAATTTAGTATCGTTTTATATAAGTTGAATTGATTTATGAATCATGGCGGTCGACGATCCGCAAAAATTCAGCCTCTTATTTTATAAATTGAGTTCATTTACTTTACTCTTTCCATTTTACCCCAAAACCTCTCTGAACCCTAACTCATTCCATAGCCTCCAAACATAAATTTCTCTCTTCTCTTCAAAGAATACTCAAAGGTGATCATCATGGCTTCAAAAATAGTTGCAAAGAAAAGGGTTCTCCGCGGCGGATCTTCCCAATCTCAACCAGAATCTCCAGTAATCGCTCTATCTCTCCTCTCCACTGATTTGTCTAAAATTTTTTAGAAATTCAGAAATAGAATAGTGGTCAAACAATACTATGTCATTATGAAACCCTGGAGATGAACATGCCTTAGATTATTGATCTAATTAGTTTCAAGGGCTTCAAGCCTTATTTGAATGGCACAACAAGTATAATGAGGGTTATGTTAGGTTATTCTATGCTTGGATTCAAGGAAAATTTGGAGGATCTCAGTTTTGTTATAGAATAGATAATAAGTTTTTCATGGTGACCTCTCATGTGGGAAGGATATTCTTGGTATAAACTCTGATGAGGCTAACACTATTAAGTTCTCTGATTCCACCGATATTTTCGGTATGATTTTAAGGTGGCCTTAAACTCTATGCTTAAGGAACCTTTGGTGCAAATATAATTAATGTTGTTGTGTTTCGCCATCAGACCACCGTGTTTCATCTTCTCTCAAGAATTGACAAAGCTAAAGTGAAACTTATGTATTGCATCAATAACAAGATTCAGGTAAACTGGCCACACTACTTTGCTAGTCGAATGTTCGATCTCTGTGGCTCTCGGGTAATCGACTCGTATGTAATCTTTCATTCAAATAATATTAAACCATAAGGGAATTAGAGTTGTTGGGATACCATATGTGTTGTTTGACATGGATTAAGAGTTCTCAAGCAAATCTCTCAAGCTCATGGGATTCATCTGGAGTCATCAACACCAAGCCTTCCGACATATTGTGAGATCTACTGCTGATACAGATGATGAGATTGATGCTTTGTTTGATGATGGAAATGAAGGAAATGTTGAAGGTTATGCTAAAGGAAACACCGAAGAAGAGGAGGAAGATGCTCCTAATAATCAAAGTTACATGGCTCGAGTACTTGCTCAGCTGGAATGGATGAAGCTTCACCGACGTGAAGACTTGGCCATCCAAAATGAAAGATTCTCATGAAGCAACCCAAACTGAGTATTACAACACTTTTCAAGGAATGCTTCAGTCCTAGGCCGACAACTTTGCCACCTTTCAAGCTCATCTCATGCAACACTACCCTTTCGCCCCTAATCAACAACCACCCACTGATGAAAACTGAAGTACTATCAACCTAATTTCTCATGTTTCTGCAATTTGATTTTATTATTTATGTAATTTATACTTTGTTGTCATGAATCTACTATGTGTTTGTTTGTGACTTTATTCGTATGGATGCTTAATTATTATCGTCATGTAATGTGTCACTATCGTGTTTTTGTGCCATAAGTTGTTTTTGTTTGATGAATGACCCTATTTCTTTATCGTGTTATATATGACCATTGTCTCTATTTTGATGTTGTCAAAGGGGAGAATATGATGAAGGCCAAAGAGAAGTAGATTCATTACCGATATATCCTCGTGGGGAGCATAATTATGTCTTTACCTCTATTACTCACATACTTCTATGTTTCTTTTTGTACAGATTCTCCTTCAATTTCGCCAATTTTGCCATCATCAAAAAGGGGGAGTATGTGAAAGCATAGGTCGAGTTTTCATGATTTCAAACCCTAGAAATGACACATGGTTCACATCCAGAGAGAGTAGAGAGTCGAATGACAAAGTCGATAGATGAAAAGTATAAATTTGTCCAGAAATATTACAGATGCATCGACACATCCATTACTCTAGTCGACGCAGATTTTAGGGACACTCTCTGGAAGTTACATGCCGACCTTACGGTCGACGCACCAACAAGAGCTTCCTGGGAGCAAAAATCCAAAGACTTGCATCAACGTATCTCCCTATTGCGGTTGACACAATCACCTGTGATGCTTCAACGCCATCCCTCGAGGTTACCACGACCTCCCACCAAGCGGTTCACGATTCATACCGTATTTATACTTTTTCTTTTATTTTTCCGACTTAATTTTGTTCATTTAACTAACATATAAATAGTGGGTTATTTCATTTTGAGCATTAACAAGAATAGAGTGAAAGATACACATCGAGATCACTTCATCTTCATCATCATCTCTTCTTCCAATTCAATTTCTTCACAAAATCAAAGCAATTGAATCAAAATTAGAAGAGTGATAACGCCCAATCAAGAACAAATTTATAATCGGGTTGTGTTTGGGGTCTTTCGAATAAAACCGTTAGGGTTTGTCCTCCTAGATCCGAATCGGTGCGGGGTTTTAGTACGGACCTACGCTTCAATGGATTCAGCCGAGTGAAACGGTCAAGGAACGGTGGGTTCGCTTGATCAAGTAACGGTAGCCGGAGGATCGTGAAGGAAGATTTGGTGTCAATCTTGTTCATTTGATATCATCTGAGAGAAAGAAATTCTGCAACAAATTGGTAGTAATTTCAAGTATCGCTAATCGGAGGTGTGCAAGAAGAGAACGATGCTTGGTTTGGCTAGAGCTAAGGACCGTGAAGAAGACAAGTTCATCATCAACAATTGAATTGTGTGAAAAGGGAACTATTCTTCACTTGTTACAGTTTGCAATTTTATGAAAAATTTCTCAATTTTAGATTCTAGAATTGGGGGAAGACGTACAACACGCGAGGACGATAGGTGGAACTGCCTTAACATATTCCCCTTTTCAAGATTTTACTATCATTATATGATTGATTCAATTGGTAAGATTCAAATTATCAAACCTGTATAAACAAAATTTGTGGTGTGTCGAGCTTTAACTAATACATTGGTAACAATCTGTTTGATTGTTAAGTGACAAATTTCGACAGCACAAATTAGTTAATACAACACTTGTAAATTTCGCTTACAAGGTGTTTGATAAATTGTCTCTTTTACAAATTGTTCATTGCGCTTAATTTTGCTCTTTAACATTCTCATTGGATGTATTCGATACTCAAAGAGATTGTTGAGGCGATTAATTTATTGAGTTTAAATCGTATTGATTAAAGTAAATTTTCTCACATCATCCGCACGGTTCACATATCCGATATTCTTAATAGTGGATCGTTTAGACGATTGAATATCCAGGAGACTTTCGTAATAATTTTTTAAAATGCACAAATTTTAAAACACCGGTCTATTCAACCCCCTTCTAGATCGATCACATCGCCTAATGATAACGTAAGTATAATCGTGAGTAGTCCGAGTTATGAGTTCAAAGAGGTTGCTCTTCGCTTTATTTAGAGTCGACGTTATGCTCGATATGTAACATTGGGTTGAGGATAAACGCTGATTTATTTTGTTTTGTTTTGTGATTCATGTTGGAGTATTTTAAACTCCGGATTATTTGATTTATAATTTGTATTTTGTTGAAGTTAAATTGATGAACTTGAACTATTTTTCGCTACCTAATAAAATTGATTTTAAAACATGATATGTTGTTTATTTCAAATGGTGTTATGTATCCATTTATTTTGAACAAATTGTGATCAATTGAGATGATGTAGCATCTTAAGTACATTAGACAAAAAATTACTGGATTTAGAATAACAAATTGTCGCCCCCAATGTCTCACCACTCACCATAGTCGTATCAGTTATTTTATGAAACTAGTTTCTTCAAACATATTTTAATCAAACATATTTTAATCAATATTTTTCACTCAGCTGTTTATTTTATTTTGATGTTTGGAATCCAAGTTAAATATTTGAAAAGATATTAAGTAGAAAATGATTCGATAATGGATGACTTAGTCTGATCATCTTTCAATTTTGAGGATCTCTTGCATAAACACAAAGATGCCAAATTTAGGTTTTATGATATGGTTCACAAACTTGTTGGTATGGAGCACTAGAAATTAGATCATGTTTGAAAGAAAACATTCACATCGAGGATCAAATCAAAAAAATTAAGAGAATAATGGTTTATGATTGGATGAACAAACCTTTATGGTGCTTATCTAGATTGTAACATGTACTTTCTCTCATCTTTAACTAATCCATTCTACTTATAAAATAAACTAATTTTAACAAAACATGTCATGCTTAAAACCTACAAAACTTTTGTCATTTCACCAAAGCTTTGTCCTTTGAACCTACTAAAAAACTCAACGTAAAGTAAGTATAGCAAATTGTCAATGAATGAATTTTTATTAAATACTAGTACATATAACAAAGAGAAACAGAGTCTATTTAATTTCTTTTTCCTCATTATCTTGCTTTTAATGGAAATAAGGGAAATACTATATTGTTATGTACATAATTACAGTTGTCGACGTTGCGGGGTCTTAGGGGTTCGAGGGTTTTGAGTATCTAATCTTCTAAGTCTTGCACGTGCTCGGTTGATTCTATCCTTCACGCTCACACTTGCCCCCGATTGATTTTGATCTTCATCTATTGTGACGGATTCAGACTCCCATGCTTCATCACCTTCTTCATCTACATATTCTGTTTGGGCATCAACGTTGACATGTGCCGTTTGCGATTTCGTTCTCCGAGATGTGACGATGGATTGTACTTGGTGTTGATGGTGGACTTGTTGGCCATTTCTTGCTTTTGCTTAGTGAACTATTTTGCTTCATAAAGGATGATTGCATTGTTGATATTGGATCAACATTTTGACCTTGCTCATCACTTTTCTGCAATTAATTAGCGTAACACTATAATGTACATCCCTTTTATCTCACACATAAAAATAAAAAAATTCACCACTTTAAAAGATAATTATCTAATAAAAATAATTATCGCATAAAAACGTTATCTCATAATTATTTAACTATTTACTTTTTGTTAGACGTTAGTGTCAAACTAATTTTACTATTATTATCTCAAAAATTCTAAAAAGTAAAAAAAATGGAAAACATAATGTTACTTTTTGACCTTGAAATCTTTGCTTAAAGAAAACTATCTTTTTTACCTTGAATATAAAATTCTATTAAAGTTTTCTCTAGAATCTTTTTATTTCTTTTAAACTTTGAACATTATAAATTATTTCTTAACCTACCATTAGTTACATCTTTTTCTAATACTTAAATTTAAACATAAAGTAAATATATTAACAATTTTTTATATAAAAGGGAAAGTTAAAAAAAAACATAGTACTTTTCTTTCTTTAAATATAATAAAATCTTTCTGACACTTTTTTTTTTTTAAGATATTTTTTTTCAAATTCTCAACAATGTTAATTATTTACTCATGTCAGACTAATACCATGAACCTGTTACATTAAAATGTAATATAATTTACTAATTAATAGCAAAGAAAATGTTAATCAAAGGTGTTCCTATTAAAAGGGAGAGTTTACCGAAATAGAGGACTTGGTGGAAAGTTTAGAAGATTGAGAAGCCAATTGTTGAAGAAACTGAACAAATGCAGTATGACCAAATTGTGCAATATTGCCAATAAAATATTACATAATCCCATCCTCTAGCCTTCCATTCTTGCAATGTTCTATCAATGTCATTTTCATGTTTTGATACATATGGCCTCAACACTGTCTCATATACATAACTTGTTCCCTACAGATTTATAACAAAACAATAAGGTGATTAAACTATGAACAAATAGTTTATAATACATGATTGAACCCTAAATCATCAACAGTTTATAATACATGTCGCAAATAATGATTGAACCCTAAATCAACAACTATTTATAATACATGTTGTATTGAATAATTAAACCCTAAATCAACAATCGTTTATAATACATGTCGCAGATAATGAATAGTCTAACCTTAGTTTTAGGATACCACATGTAGACAAAGAACACCAACTTCACTTCTCCATACATTGGCAACCTTCATAGAAGTTTTGATTGAATTCACAAGACGAGGTTAAATTATTAAAGTAGACAGCAAATTATTATTAAAAAGTTCAATACTTACCATGCAATAAATATATCCAAAAACTTTTCCAAAACAGTGAAGAGTGCCACAATAATCCTACAAATAAATCATACACAAATTACATCATAACATAACAATAATCTAGACATGATATAACAATGTGCCCCACAGGATTGAGACGGGACATCAATACTTGAGCACAATTTTAACAATATCTAATATTACTGCTGCAATTTACAGTTATTCACGACATCCATCTTAGAAGAATTTGATTGAATAAAAAGATATATATTACTTTTACATACCAATATTTGCACCAAAATCGAAGTTCCTCGATGTCAACCTGATTTTTCTCAACCGTTTTATAGCATTCAAATCCAGGGTATACCCAAGAAGAAGACTACAATTAAAAAAAAATGAATCTATATAATGACTCAAAACAAATTGAAAAAAAAATCATTCAATTATTCGAAAATTAATTAAACATACATGAGAATGCGATTAATAAAATCCCCCAACATTTTCAACCGCTATAATATACACAACCACAAATTGTGCAAACCTGAAAACAAAACCAAACAATTAGCCCATCAGATTCTCAATAAAAAAATGTCAAAAAAACAAAAAAAAAAAAAAATCTTGTTGGATTTTATCATGAGAAAATTGTCATTTTCCACGGGAAAAAAAACATGAGAATAAGAAAAAAGTTGCACCTGTCGTTTTTAGAATTAGATTCTGAAAATCTCAGAATTAAAAGAGGCACACCCAAATAACAAACCTTTGGTGTTGTTAATTAGGGTGCCCCACACAAAACTTGAGATGAAAAAAATCAACAGAATCAAGTTTTTTATTATACTTTAGAAAGAAATGAGGTTTATTCTTTTTTGAGAAAAAAAAAAGCTTATGATTCTCTCTCTCTTTCTCTTGAAAGAAAATGAGAAAGAAGAATGCTTTGATTAGAGGCAATAAAAATGCTCAACAATATTTAAATAATAGAATGAGTCTTTTTTTATTATATAATTATAGAAAACTAGAAGAGAGAGAATAATAATGAAGGGGTGTGTGTGATTCTTTAATTTTAGAAATAACCGTATTTGATGTGTTGTGATTTTGAGACATTTGTTGGTAAATTTTTTTGGAAAAACAGATTTACGGTTGAGTGAATTTTTTAACGTGGATATGTGTTTGGTTGGTTGTTATTATTTGATTAATATAAGTATGTTTAATTTAAGTTTGAAAATGTTTAGAAGAACGTTGTGATTGTGGCAGATTTGACGGTTAATGATTTAATTATTATAGGTATATGATCTGATTATGATGGGGCTAGTTGCTTCGTAAGTGCATTTGGATGTTAAAAGGCTTTTATTATTTAATAGTTTTTAACATTAGGACTTCTAAAGTGAAGTAACAAAATTGACTTATTTTTCCTTTTAATAGTTGAAGCCGCTATGTTGTATTTGAACTCAAAATAAATTTAAATCAAAACAAAATATTTAATAATAATTAATATATTATATAAAAGTATAACTAAAATTAAAATGTAATAATTAAAAAATTAATTTAATAATAATTAGTATATTATATAAAAATATAAATAAAGTTAAAATGTAATAATAAAAAATTAATGGTGACATTGACTTTATAAATAGAATTTAATAAATGTTTTCATAAACTAATATCCTTTCTTTATGAAAGTGATATACTTTTTTTATTATAACTTTTATAAATAATCACATTGACTTTTAAAATGCTATTATTTTTAATGGTGATTAAAAAATAATAATGATATGAAGAAATGTATAATTAATAAAAATATTTTGACCAAGAATCTCAAGTTCATGTTAATATTCAATATTTTTATCACTAATTTCATGTTCCCTTTATAATATTTAATTGTTTAATCATTATTTTTATCTTCCTATTAATGATCAATATTTTGATCAAGTAATTTTATGTCCCGATAATATTTAGTATTTTGATCAAGAATTCATGTTTTCATTAATATTCAATAGTTTGACCAAGAACTTCAAATTCTTGTTAATATTTAAAAATTGATCAATAACTTCATGTTCTCGCTCATATTCAATATTTTATCAATAGCTTCATATTCATGTTAATATAATTTCATGTTTATGTTAATATTCAATAATTGATGAATAACTTTATGTTCTCGTAATATTCAATATTATGATCAAGAATTTAATATTCTCGTTAATATTCAATAATTTGATTAATAATACATGTATTATTATTACATTTGATCCCAAAATATAATAAAATAAAATGAAAGAAAAATTAAATTAAATTATTCAACCAAAATTTTTATTTTTAAAAGAGATAATAAATCGGTACATATATTTCTTTCAATATATAAAATATTTAAATCAATAATATATATATTAAGTATTTTGATATGTTCCATTAATAATTAATATTCAATAGTTTGATCAATAACTTATACGCCGTTATAGTTTATTATTTTTAAAAGATATAATAAATTAGTTTATAAATTTTTATGTTTATTAAAAAGATTTTGATATTTTTTTTCTATTATTCTATTTTCCATTTCCAGTTTTCATTTCATAAGGTAACCACGCTAAACAAGGGATTGATAACGCTTAAAGTTGCCTAATCCACCGTTGTTAAAGGTATAGACAACGCTTTGTTATTGTAAAAGTCATATATATACCTTTTAGCCACCTTAAAAGCATTTTCTTATACACCCTAATTAGCGCTTTACTTTAGACAACGCTTTGGATATTGTTCTATGAAGATTCACTTTAGACAATGCTTTAGAAATTTTACGAGAGCTTTAGACAAGCTTTCCCACTTTAGGCAGCTCTCCACTTAGACAACGCTTTCATTAAAAGTCAAGGAACCGGACAAAAATCATCGATGGAATATCAATGAAGTCGCCATCGAACGCTATCTCACCCAAGGAGAAAGGTAAACATATCAAGAAAACCTAAAAGGATAAGACACGGTCTTCATACAAGAGAGATAGGTAAGGAGTCTATTAGGAAGGTATTAGCACCCACACGCCGTAGTACTTATGATATCCACTTATTTTCTATCCGATGGTATCTATCTATCATCTATATGCTAAAAGAGAATGCATGTGAAAGAAAGAAAATAAAGAAAACACGAGGAAAAGAAGGAGTTTTTACAAAGTTTGCTCGACGAGTCCCGTGACAAGATGCCTACATATTCTCGCAGTAATGGGAAAGTTAGAGCCATAGTTCGCCCATATGTTTTGGTGGGTTGCAATGTTTTTGGGAAGTTCTTTCACATCCTCACAATCGCAACTGTCATGCAAATGTATAAGAAGTATTATACCCTATGCTCAAAGCTATCAATTTGTTTGACTTGAAAGGAAAACCCTTCGAAAAGGTTTTAAACAAAACAAATAGCCTGAGAGGCGAAAAAAGGCTCAAGTGAGGTCGGTTGCTTTACCTTGAAAAAGGAGTTTGAACCATTATTAAATGTTTTGATTTTCAAAGAAAAGAAAACAAGTTTTAGTTTTATTTAAGGATGCAAAAAGAAAAAGAAAACAAAAGGAAACTAACTAGTTCAACCCTAATGTTATTATACATGGATTACAACCTAAGGTCTAACTCAAATCTCTACCTAAGATAGAGTCGAGAGAATCCTAGGGAACATGGAAAAGTTTAACAACGAAGTCATAGTCCAATCTCGAATCGCTACCAAGATAGATCGAGAGAACAAAGGGGAGATAAAGGTTCACATCCTAAATCTATGTCTATCTCGAATCGCTACCAAGGTAGTGTCAAGATGACAAAAGGGATGAAGCAAACAAATGCTTGCGTAAACACACAATCAATGAAATGCACCATCAAATGATACACACATGCGCGGGGAAGAAGGAAGAAATCCCATAGCCTCAACAGTAATGAGCATACCTGAGTCAAACAGGAGCCAACTTTCAAAGGAAAACCATAGCCACAAATGAAATTAAACGTAAAACAGAGTTTCTATGGAGACATGTATCACAACATGATATAAATTATCGATGAGGCATATGAGTGCGGGTGTCAAAGCAATGAATGTGAACCCTGTGAAAAAGCGTGGAGAGTTAGAATAGGGAACTCTTGCCACTTTTATTATTGACTCAATAAAAGGAAGCTTCACGACGACGTGGAGCTGTCGACGACGGACTAGACCTATGCGGGGTGAAATTCTGGTATCAGATATGAGATGTCGAATATAATGTCACGACACTAATATCTACTATGAACACATCTAAACAAAACATAATTTAAAGAGTGCAGAATATAGTAAAAACACAGATAATTGTTAACCCAGTTTGGTTCTAACCAACCTATGTCTGGGGGCTTCCAAGCCAAGGATGAAGTTCACTATCAACAGTGTATTAATTCAGAGGGAAACCTTCCTTGTTCACACTCCTCACTTAATAAAACTACGCAATGAGCCTTCTACCTAAGATACCACACTTATATATGAGAACCTCTGCTCATTCCCTAAGTCACAAACTATGACACTCAACAAAATCAAAACTGAAGACACTCTTCAAAGACAAACAATCACACTCGCTTCAAAGTTTATGGTGATTGACAACTTACAACTCAAAGAAAACGTCCTACTCAAGTAGAAATACGAGAAAGGCTCACAATGAACAATTAACAATCGAAAAATGAACAACCAACAATTAAAATCTAGACTTAAACTGAATGACCAAATCAGAAACAAGGTTTGAACCTTTAAATAGAGTAACAACAACTAGGGTTGCTTTACTCACAAGTTTTCAATACCATTGTCTTTCCTCCAAGAAAACAGGATATTAAATCTCCAATTATGTTTCTAAAGGTGTTCTCAAGCTTCCTTAGTCAAGCATACAAATAACAAACAAACCGACTTCCTAAAAATCTGACTTGAATTACTTCTCAGTTTCACATGTCGACATCTCACAGACATCTGCTACTTCAAGAATTTTATGGAATTTTCTTAGCAGAATGTTTTACCAAAATTATCGCCAATCCATAGAACTAACAAACTCCCCCTTTGGAAAATTTTGGCTAAGACATTATTTGGAGTACAAGCCATATAATTAAAACAGAATTCATAGTTAACACAAGCATTTAAGCACACATATCGAAAGCAAAGACAAGAAACCAAAGATCACAATCAAAATAAAGATAACAACGGATAAATAACATTGATGTTCAAACATCAGTTGGAACATTCACAAATGCAACATTTTACTCCCCATGCATAAAGCACACACAGATACACAATTGACAATCCAAATTTTAGCTCCCCCTGCACAACAACTTCTTCTCTTGTGGAAACATATAGTATCTTCAGAGATACACAACTGACAAACAACACAGCAGATTCTCCTCTTTGTGGAAACACAAAGTATCTTCAAAGATACACAAGAAACACACAATTAAAAATTAACACATAGCAGCAGCAGCTCCCCCTCAGCACAATCATCACATCAGTTGCACACACAAGTGGAATCACAAAACAAAACACAACACACCCGATCGCTCACAGCTGCAACAATTCACAACTTTTCCCCCTCAAAGGAAGAACACACACACTCTCCCCCTATTTAGACATAATTGGCCAAACCACTAAGAGTTATTCATGGAGAATGATACAAATAAATACTAGATTCAACTAAGTTGCTAATATCTATTGTTAGGTACAACCCAAAATAAAATGTATGTTATGCACTTAAGTGCCAAAATTGCATAAAGGAGGAATCGATACATATATGGAAACATAATTAACATCTTCAAGAATGCCATTGTTCGCAGAAATTGAAGACTCTCCGTTATATCCCAAAATTTTCCTCCTACTTCTCAAGACAATCCACACCCATACTCAAGGATTCATAAGTTGACCTGACAAACCCTCTCCTAAGCAATCAATCCAAACTAGGGTTTTGCTCTTCTCAAGTCAAGATGGACTTCCAAGACTTCAATGTTCATCATACCTCATTATATGCTTCAAGGATCACCATGTCAAGTTTCAAGACTTACAAGTCAAAATTGCTCATCCAATTGCTCGTATGGTTAAATCAACTATATTGGACAAAAGTCAACTATGGTCAATATACCAAACTTAATAATTTTTGTCAACATCAATATTTTGAAGTAATATTCATCATTTGACCAAGGGTTGATCATGATTCCTCAAGAAAAGTCAAGATCCGATCAAAAGTCAAAGTTTCTAAATTAGGGTTTTTATAAAAGTAAATGTAACTTTGACCGTGCATAACTTTCACATACTTTATCAATTTTTTTCTCCATTAAAGCTCATTTTAAAGGGAATTCAATTCTCTACAACTTCATATCTCACAAGTTTTGGCTAGAAATGCTTCATTTGAAGTTATGGATTAAAACATTACATGTCCTTTTAAAAGTCAACCAAAAGTCATATTTTTGCAAAGAAATTTTCATGAACATGGGAACTTCAATGAAGATGAAACCAAAAGGGCTGTTTAGAGGACATCTTGAGCTTAAAAATCCAAGAACACCCAAAATGTTAAAAATTGAGCAAGATACAAGTTGTGCAAATTGAGCATTTTTAGGAGGTATAAAGAGAAATACGTGGAAAAATCAAATTTTTTCTGGGCCTAACTTTTCTTGGTTCAAACTTGTTTCTCATCTTAATTGGAACCTCCAAGCCCAAGGCCACATTTTTGTCCTTTATTTTTATTTATTTTGGATTTTTATTCATTTAAAACCAATTTAATTAAAATAAAAAGATATAAAATCAAATATTAAATACAAGATAGATTTTCTCTCATTCTTGAGATCCAAGGAAGCCAAAGGGTCTCGATTATTTTGAAATTGAGTGATTGGAAATGTACTAATGGATATTTGGTAAAAAGGCAAGATTTGATGAAAATTCCAAATCAAATATCCTCCCATTCAAGGCAAAGTATTTTCCAATTATGCTTGACCTAATGCACACCCTATAAATACATGACAAGATCAGATCACGAGAAAAAGGCTGTATAAGAAAACCCTAGCCTCAAGAACAACTCTCATTCTTACAAAAAATTCAAGAAACTTGCATCATTCAAAACCCTATTTCCAGCCACCCTCAAGCCGTTCCAATCATCCAGTCGTGTTCCTGAGGTAGGTAGAGGTAAGAATACACCTTTGTACATAACTTATACTCACTGAATCATCCAACATGCATTCATCCCATTTGTAAATGTTTTGAATATCGTATTTTAATTTATATCTTGTTTTAATTGAAACTAACACCACTAACGTCTTCCTAGGATCAAATAGAATAGGTTCCATCCATCGCTTGCAAGGTTTAACGTCCAAACCGTTAACTTCCATTGTTAGGGCATAGTTTTGGCAAAGCTTCGGATTCCACGATACATGCAGTTCTAGCATAAACAAACCCCACCATCGTATTCGTAAGGGTCTAACTATTGGATCTGGGCGCTTTGTTTTTGTTTTTCTGCTTGATTTTGTGTTTTGCAAAAGTGACCAAGAAGATGATCAAGCTTCTCTCAAGGCCTTTGATCGTAGGTCAACTTCTAGATTCCCTGTAGTACCATCTCCGTGTTCCAACTTCGACCCCTAAGTACCATCTCTAGAAGTTCCAACTGGATTCCTGTTCTAAGGAACACTCTAGAAGTTCCAAGAAACACCTCCAAAGTTCCGTATGAACACCTCCAAGTTCACAAAGGAACACCTCAGAAGGTCCGTATGGAAGCAACTTCCTGCCGAAGCACACCAGGTCGCCACCGTAAGCTGAAAGTTTCAGAGGTTTCGAGGGAACTTCCGCTCTAAGCTCGATGGAAACTTTTTATTTATTTATTTTCCTGCGAACTAATTTTCTTTGCAATTTTCTTCAAAACTATTTTTCTAAAAAACTCTAAAAAATGTCTAACTTTAGGATTTAGGTTCAAAAAGCCTTTATTTAATTTTTTCACAAAAAAGGACATTTTCTTTTCATCGTAATCTAGGTTTTTTAATTAAAATCAATTAAAAAATCTCAAAAAAAAAAGATAATTTTTTTTAGTAATTAGGGCTGCTAACTTAAAACTCTTTTCTACTAGCTTCTAGAACATTTTTCATATTTTCTCATTATTTATTATTCTGTATTTAAACTCTAGAAAGGTTGTATAGGTTGCAAAAATTTTATCATGTAATAGCTGTCATACCCCAAAATTTTCCCTCCATCTTCTCAAGATATTTCATACATCCATACTCAAGGATTCCTCAAGAGTCGATCGACAAACTCTCTCCTAGACAATCAACCCAAACTAGGTTTGGCATTCTCAGTCAAGATGGACTTCCAACATCTCCAATGGTCTTCATGCCTCTCATATGCTTCAAAGATTCTCCATGTCAAGTTTCAAGCCTTACAAGTCAAGTTTCCCTATAATTGCTCATATGGTCGAAAATCACAGATTGGAAAAAGTCAATCGTGGTCAACATACAACAAACTTCATAATTTTGGTCAACATCCTCATTTTGAAGTTACATTCATCATTTGATCAAGGGTTGATCATGATTCATCAAGAAAACTCAAGATTTGCTCAAAAGTCAAACTTTCTAAATTAGGTTTCTAGATGAAAAGTCAACTCAACTTTGACCGATCATAACTTCTTCATACTTTCTCGTAAATTTTTCCACCACCTCTGTTTTGAAGGAAATTCATTTCTACAACTTCATGTCTCACAAGAATGTCCAAAAATGCTTCATTTGAGAGGTATGGCTCAAAACATTACAGTCATTTTCAAAGTCAACAAAAGTCAACTTTTGTTTTAAAGATATATTGAGCATGGAAACTCCAATTGAGATGAGACCAAAAAGGTTGGTTAGAGGACTCTTAGAGCTTCCAAAAGTCCAAGAACACTCAAAAATGGAAAATTGAGCAAGATACACTATTCGTAAGTTGGGCAATTTTGACAATTGACAAAAGGACATTTTGGTCAAATGCAAAATTTTCCAAACGGGCCTAAAATCTTTGATCCAAACTTGTTCATGACATTATTCTTGACATAAATGTTATTATGGCAATTTTCTATTTTATTGATTTATTTTTGAATTTTAGAACATTTAATTCAAAATTAAATTATATAAAATATGAAAATAATATATTTTTCAAAAGGTTGATTTTATACCAAACTTGAAGTCCAAGAAAGCCCAAAACACTTGCCAAATTTGCATGATCATGCATGAAGAGGAAATCAAATTTTTTCAAGAAAATTGATTTTATTTGAAAATATTGAATGCTCCAAATCAAATCTTTTTCACTTTTTTTCTCTCAATCTCTTCTATAAATACTCAAGAATATGCCAAGCCACACACACGAAAACCCTAGCCCAAGAAAACCCTTATTTTGCCAAAATTTCACAAACTTTGAAAATCGATTGCTTTCCAAGAAGTTTCAGCCGATCTAACCATCCAACTCCTCTGAGGTTCCCGAAGAAAAGCATCCTTTACATCAAGCCAGTGCGCCTGCATCTCGCTTGACTCTCACCGTTTGCTATTTTGCAATTTCGATTTCAATATTTCATGCATTATTAATGTTTTGTTGTGTTTATTTGATCTCGTGATGATTGTTAGGTCGATTAGAACCCTTACATGCAAGCTTCAACGCCTGTAATGCCATTTGCCATTAGGCTTTAAGAACGGTTTGAATCGAACCGTCACACATGCCTTTCGGGAAAACTAAGGCCACCAATGGATTCGTGGAGGGTCGATTTAGGGGATGGTCCCCTTTCCCATTTATTCTGATTTTTATGTTTTAATTCAAGCACGGAGAGACGATGGGAGCTAGGGCCCGTCTGACCGAGTGGACCCGCGTGGCTTGCATGGCGCGGGCGCTTCGATTGCTCTCATCCAACGAGGACCCCACCACCGATCGGTTTCGAATTTCCGTATGATGACGCGTGTTATTCATGATCCCATGTTTCCGATTCCAAACACGCTGCACACATGGCGTAGTGGTAAAGGCATTCCTGCACAAATACCTCCCGTCACGAGTTCGATCCATCCAGGACCGATTTTGTTTCTTTTTCAAACTTTCATATTTTCAATATTTTCCATATTTTCTTATTTATTTAATATTTTCATCTATTTTAATTTTTTTCATAATTTTATTTCTGCATTAAAAATTACAAAAATTATTTTTCTTTTACATTATTTTAAAACCTTTATTTAATTTATAAAATTAAAAATATAATTTTGTATGCATATTTATTTTTATTCATAATTTTGCATTTAAATCACTTTTAATTCATTTTAATTATTAAATTGCATTCAAAAATCCCAAAAATTATTTTAGCATATTTATATTATTTCCAGATGTATTTTTTCTCATTTTAAAATTTGCATTTTCTAACATTTTCTTATTTCGATTCATCATATTTTCCGATTTCTCATTCTTTTACAAGTTGATCCGATTCGACGATTCTTCTTTATCATTTTAGTTTTTTCAATAATGTAATTGCTATGGGATGTAATAGTTTAAATTAGGTTTTTATTTTCCGCAAGTTTAAATTATGTATCTCGCCCAAAGCCATGTAATAGCGAGGACATTTACCTTCCGCACTTTACATTCCGCATTTTATTTCCGCACCCTATAAACCTAGTAACTAGGCGGTATGGCAAGATAATAATCGACATAGCCCACTAATTTTCAAGATAAAATATCTGAATCAACACATCTTTTCACACACACCCTTAGGTATTTCTCTCGTTGCCTTTACGAATTCAAAATGGTCAGTCCTCGAAAGAGGTATTCTAGCACCTGCCTTCCAAACAAATCATCATAGTCCCTTCGATACAAAGATCATAAGACCCACGATGTCGCCCGAATACATGATCTTGACCTCGATTGTCGCCACGAAATGATGATAGTCCTTCGAATGTGCTAGGATACTTCCTACAAGTTGCCTTCTATGACCATCCGATGTCCCTTCGAATGTCCCGCTACATCCAACGAATGGAGTTACCTACCAACTAATGGTATGGATAGCTATTCTAAAGGAAAGTAAAACAACACGAAAACGACTATTCTCGAGTAGGTAATAAGACTTTTAGTTGCTTGCTCTATCAAAATACTTTTCACACCTCACACTTTTGTCAAAGTTCAAACTCTTTCAAAACGAAACATTTCCAACACTTTGTATACATTCCTACATGAATCATTACAAAGTCAAAGCGAAATGCCTTTTCAAAACATTTTGTCAAACACACGAAAGCACAATTTTAAAGTGATCTAGAGTAACTAAGAGCCCGTAGATAATACGGATGGAAAGGGGTGCTACTTTCCTTTTCATAACCATTCTCCTTACTCGTAATCTAACAAGGTCTTTTTCTCTACTTTTACCTTCCCTTAATTGATAAAATAAAAGTCGGCGACTCTTTTGCATCCTGCATTTATATAAACACTAAAAAGTCGGCCACCGTATCACGTAATCGAGATCACGAGAGACACCCTAAAGAGAGAATTGCCTTTAGGATTTCTAAATCACCTTTATTGCTCGCTTGACTTGCTTGCTTTATCTTTAAGGGTTTCTCGGTATTATATTGTGGGGATCCACAATGGATCCGGTTTCCTTTTAGGTAGTAATAAATCATCGACTGCTAGACGATATCAAAACGGTCAACATGATGGCTACGTTAGCGTGACACTGGTCGTCCCGACACTTCATTCCCAAGTCGAGGATAGTATTTGGCTTCAGATGGTGTCATCAAGCGCTAACTAAACTTTTAGAACCTTAATTGACCCATCTTGGCCATTAGAAGGTAGTGAGATGGCCGATTTTGGTGTAGACCGAGGTTGGTTGATACCGATGCTACGCTATCGAGATCGTGACTTTGGGACATTTTGATCGACCACTTGGTAGTGATTGAAATAAGCGCCACCAGAAAGATCAATGATGTGAGATTCCGAGAACCCTGCTACCCAAGCGCCGTATTAAAGCCAATTGGGAAACCGTGGGTTAAGGGTTTACTTGCTAAGTTCTGATTAAGAAAGCCCGAGAATTCCTCAAAGTTATGAGTTTCCATGCATTTGAAGACATTGTGGCTTTGCTAATCTATGGTTTGGTTCTATTCCCTAACTCGGATCAGTTCATAGATGTCAATGCCATTGTTGTTTCTCACCCGCAATCTCGGGCTCTTTACTTGGAGACATCCTACATTCTTCCACACTGCATTACTAAGAGACAAGGAACTCTCATGTGTTGCATACCGTTACTTTCAAGGTGGTTTATTTCGCACCTTCCTCCATCAGTTTTGAAGAATGAACAAAGGATGAAGTGGTCTCAAAGATTAATGTCACTCTCTCATTCCGATATCCGTTGGAGTCTTTTCTCTCAAAAGGACTTCACCTTCATTGAGTGTTGTGGAGAATTCCCTAATGTACCACTACTTGGTATAAGGGGAGGTATTACTTACAACCCTTCTTTAGCTCTACGTCAGTTTGGTTTTGCCCGAAGAGATGGTCCACATGATATGCTTCTCCAAGATATTGTGTTCGACTACAATCACGATCTCCAAAATTACCGATTTAAGGTTCATACACGCTGGGCATGGTAAAGAAGATCGATACCAAGACTTTGGGGCACCAACTCCATTCCTTGGGAACCTTACCTCAAATGGGTGAGCTCGAGCTCAAAACCTCATGATGCCATTCACTGCTCTACCAAGAATTATGGAACCTGCTATAGGTGACGACTTATACCGCCTCTATCCGACATGCCTACCGATTTTGAAGACTGAAGAGATCCCGGATTCAACTCAAGGAAGAGAGGGATACCTTTGAAGCCTGCTATGCAAGTGAGAAGAAAGTGTTAGAGTTGACCAAGCTACTTCACGAGGAGCGAAACATCAACGCATCGGCACCAAGAGGAAGCGCCCATGGAGACTTAGAGATTTAGGATTTATTTGTTTTCTTTATTGTTTTGAACTATCTCTTGTACTTAAAAAGAAAAGAATAATGAAAAGAGTACTAATAAATGTTTGTTCATTGCTTGTTTAACAAATTTAAATCTCTAAGGTCCTTGAAAACATTGCATTGCATCCGCATAAACATTGCATATCATAGCATAACATTGCATCAGTGTACATTGAAGATTGGTTTTCTCATTTGCTCGCTATTTATTTTAGCGTAAATGGCTCTTGAACAATCACAAAGATCTTCAAGCTCGAATGCCTGGCCAAGAGATGTTCACCAGCTTGGTCCAAGGCCAAGAAGATTTGAAGAAGCTCATCAACAAAAAGAAGGTTGTTGGTCTTCTCAACATGGGCGACGCTACAAAGGAGGTCCTAGAGTGGTTAGTCGAATTGAGCTCAAGGAAGTGTCAAGAAGGAGGATGAGCAAAGTAACAAGGGTGATGGTGAAGGCAACACCGAGCTTGAGAAGAACTATGATGATGGCCAATACTGATGAAGATGACAAGTACAAACAACTGAAGACCGTCTGAATGTGTGGAAAACCTCAAGATGTCCGGCTGAACTTTGATGATCCGAGTCTTGTCCCTGTGTTGTGATTCCTCCCAAGTTCAAAGTTCCTACTTTTGCTAAGTATGATGGCATGTCTTGCCCTAAGTCGCATTTGAAGTCTTATGTTCGTAAAATCAATCCCCACATCGATGACAAAAGTCAGGATGCATTATTTTCAAGAGAGTTTGTCCGAACTCGCTTGGAATGGTACTATCACCTAGAGAATGACCGTATCCGTACTTGGAGTGACTTAGCTGATGCTTTCTACAGCAGATGAGTATAATGTTAAATTGACACCCACTGCATGCAACTACAAAGCATGTCTATGGGTCGTGATGAGAAGTTCAAGGAGTATGCTCGTAAATGGAGAGATCTAGCAGTGAGTTCAACCCCTTGTCCAATAGGGAGTTGGTTGATATGTTCATGGGAACACCGACAGCCCATTCTTCAATCATCCGATTGAAACTCTTCACCGGATTCCCGAGTGATATTACAAAGAGCGATTGAAGTCGGTATCAAGAGTGGAAGATTCGAGAGAGACATCTTCAAACGCCAAGAGATCTTTGGTGGTAAGAAAGAAGCCAATGCCGGTATGGTCGAAAAGCCGAGCCAAGACCGACCGTGCTCAACTGTGGGGGCTTGTGATCTCTAATCCTACATCAAGACAACCTCACGAGACAACGGCGAACCGTAACGCCGCAACGAAGTATTTAAGATCAACATGCCTTTGTCGCAAGCCTTGCAACACATGTTGAAAGCAGAGCGATTACCTTGAGGGATCCTCCTCGAATGTCAACACTTCCTCCGAGATACCATCCTAATGCTAAGTGTGCTTACCATTCCAATAGCCTGTGACATAGTAATCGATGATTGTTGGGCTCAAGAACAAGATTCAAGATATGATCAAGCTAAGATTGAGTTTGATCCTCCCGCTGAGACCAATGTGATCAACGCGCCTATGCCTAATCATGACAAGAGTTCCAATGTTGTTGGTGACGATACTTATGTTTTCAACATAGATGACTTGACCATTCCTCCGATGACCTAAGAAGAATTTGCAAGCCGTGTCAACCTGTGATGAGAGAATTGCTGGTGCCCATCCGCTACCGATGGTTGTGCTTGGTTGAGAAGACGGTTCGGCATGATGGATAACCGTGAGATACTATTTCGAACCACCGTGCGTAAGCGTGTGAAGAAATGTCTAAGTTGAAGATCGACAATGCAAATGAAACTGCATCATGGTGGGATACCTTGGGCAGCCAGTGGAAAGTATGATTACATGGTGAAGTACACTATTCTTGAGAGCTACAAGATTCCTATTGAAGATGTTAAAGCAACCGGATGGGGTGACGATTTCCCGTAAGACTATGCCGATGTTAACACTATAAGAATTTCCTCTCACGATCCCGTGCCTGAGTGGCGCCTCATCATTACTTCTCCAAGACCAGCCCATATTTCCGACAAGGCTATCCTTGAATTATGGAGTCGATGTTTACTATCATGGCGCAAGCAAGACCCTCCGACCATTGAAGATCTTATGAAGCTACCATTCCCGATATTGACAACATCACCGATCTAGTAAGGTGACCGAACCGAAGGGTATTCTCCAAAATCTCTCCTCCAAAAGACACCGCGACTCCACCGCATTCCAGTTATTCAATCCTTTCCCAAGCTAGAGGAAAGAACCAGGACTCATCCCGCTCGATGTATACCAAAGGAAGTTGTCAAGACACTCCAAACAAGAAATGGAGGAAATTCAAGATTATCAAGAAGAGTGATTACAATGTTGTGGAATACTGACACTCCGCCCAAGATTTCCATGCTTGCTCGCCTGTGCTCCGAGGCTCATGCTAATGCCTTGGTGAAGTTTCTGAAGAATGCTCACGTACCTCAAGACACTACCACTGACTAGTTTGAAGTTTGTATTGCTAGCCTGGCTGCCAACAACGGCCTAGGCTTCTCGATGTCGATTTGACTCACGAAAGAAACACAACAAATCCTTGCACATCTCTGTTGAATGCAAGGGCACTACATTGTCTCATGTCTTGGTAGATACCGGTTCTGCTCTGAATATCCTACCTAAGACTGCTTTTGATCAACTTGATGTCGAAGGGTTGGTTCTGAGACCCAGTGACATAATCGTGAGAGCTTTTGATGGTTCTAAGCTAACAGCTGGAGAGCTCACTAAAAGTCTCCCGACTTTTGACTCACATTTTGTCATGGACATTCGTTCACCTACTTTTGCCTACTTGACGCCCTTGATACACAAGGCCATATTCTACCTTACATCGGTCAAGTACCTTGAAAGGGAAGGTTGTTACAAGTGTGGTGAAGAAGAGTATATGGTCACCATCTACAATCATTCCGATACTCGAGGTGGAGGGTGAATTGAGACTCCCCGTCAAGCTTTTGAAACAATGCCCAAAGTCATGCTCTGACTCTGCCGCTTCCCGAGGTTGTTAAGACTCGCTTAGGATGGCCTCAAGGATGCTCAAGTCTGTTAAGGTAGTACTATCCGGGGCCGCCTCCGATCTCCTTTCAAACCGATAAGACGGGTTTAGGCTTCACCATCAAGGGTCGAAGATGATACGCCACGAACGTGTCGACCAACTTCCTTTCCACATCACCAAAGTGGAATCCATGCTATAGAAGACGACGACAACGACTTCGACATCGCAAGTGGATCTTCCCAACTCCGATCATGGGCTCAAAGAATTGGAAGACTAAAGACGCCATACCAATCTCCTTTAGTCGAGTAATTGCTCTTGTTTTGTTTTGCTTTATTTCATGTTTTGAACAATAAACTTTGAAAGCCTAGTCCTCGCCCGGGCATCATGGCTCGCTTATGAGGGTTATTATCCGTTTCGCGCTTTCATTCAATAAATTCGTGGACTTTTGCATTCAATTGTTTGTTTTCTTTCTTTACTTTATCACCCCTTCAAAAAGCTATGTGTTTTTACACACACCCACGTGATACATCGCAATCACTAATCTCTATAATAAATGCTATTGCTAAATATGACTTCGATAATCCGATCTACCAAGTCAAGACGAAGTGAGGAAGATTGTGAAGTGCTGTGAGAACTTGCCGATCACACAAAGAAGAAGAGCGAGTTATACACCCACACAAGAGCAAGTTGAGGTTGTGAATTGGGTACTAACGAAGACGTAAAAGAGATCAAGATAGGAGCGGTCTTGAGAACAAGGTCAAAGAAAGGTTGGTTCAGATGCTACGAGACTATATTGAGGTTTTTGCTTGGTCGCACGAAGACATGCCGGTTTAGACATTGATATTGTGGTACACCGATCCGACAAAGAAGGTTTTTCCCAAAGGAAATGTAGGTTCGTCGATGCGCCCCGAGATGTCGAGCAAATCAAAGCCAAGTTATGAAGCGCTCAACCGTTTCTTAGTCATTTCCTATCCACAATGGGTTGCGAACGTGGTTTCTGTGCCTAAGAAGGATGGCAAGGTACGAATGTGTGTCGATTACAAAGATCTGAACAAAGCGAGTCCGAAAGACGATTTCCCACTTCCTCATATTGATGTTCTGGTTGATAACACCGCCAAAGATAAGGTTTTCCTTCATGGATGGTTTCTCCGGTTACAATCAAATCAAAATGGCTCCCGAAGACATGGAGAAGACTACTTTTGTTACACAGTGGGACACTTTCTGTTACAAGGTTATGCCGTTCGGACTGAAGAACGCGGGTGCCACTTATCAGCGTGCTATGGTGACGTTATTTCATGACATGATTCATCACGAGATAGAGGTCTACGTCGACGACATGATAGCTCGATCACAGACAGAAGAAGAACATCTTGATCATTTGCGTAAACTATTTGACAGTTGAAGAAGTATGATCGAGACTTAATCCTAACAAGTGCACCTTTGGAGTCAGGTTCGGTAAACTCCTAGGGTTTGTTGTCAGTGGTAAAAGGTATTGAAGTTGACCCCGCCAAGGTTAAAGCTATTCAAGAGATGCCAGCGCCCCGTACTGAGAAGGAAGTCAGAGGTTTCTTGGGCCGATTGAACTACATTACCAGATTCATTGCACACCTAACTGCTACTTGTGATCCAATCTTCAAGTTACTAAAGAAAGATCAGGTAGTGGAATGGAATGACGATTGCTAGATCGCTTTTGACAAAATCAAGGAGTACCCATGTAATCCTCCTATCCCGATGCCACCAAGGAAGACCTCTTATCATGTACTTGATGTGTTAGAGAATTCAATGGGTGTGTGTTGGGACAACATGACGAGTCTGGTCGAAAAGAGCATGCAATATAATACCTTAGCAAAAGTTTACCGACGTGAAACAAGATACTCACACCGAGAAAACTTGCAACGCTTTGCTGGGTGCTCTCCGACTAAGACAAGATATGTTGACTCACACTACCTTATTGATTTCAAGATGGATCCGATAAAATACATATTTGAGAAACCATCTCTCCTAAGAATAGCAAGATGGCAAATGATCCTGACCGAATATACATCCAAGACACTTCTTTAAAGCGATCAAAGGAAGTGTAGTAGCCGATCATTTAGCTCATCAAGTCAGATGACTATCACCTATGCAGTTCAATTTCCAGATGAAGATGTTTTACTAGTTACAGATTGTGAAGAACTGTGCCCTGACGAAGGACCCGAACAAGGATCCCGATGGACCATGGTCTTTGATGGAGCCTCAAACGACTTGGCAATGGCATTACGCCATCATTACATCCCCACAGCGGACACACGCCTTTCACCGCCAGATTATGTTTCATTGCACTAACAACATGGCCGAATATGAAGCGTGCATCATGGGTATCAAAGTCGCTATTGATTTAAGAATCCAGCTTGCAAATATATGGAGACTCACTTTAGTGATCACCGATTATGGGCAGTGGATACGAAGCATCCGAATCTTATTCCTATCGAGAGCATATTCGAGTTTGATCCCCTACTGAAGAGATTACTTTCAATCACATTCCACGAGAAGAGAATCAATTGGAGACGACACTATATGCCTATGTTCAAAGTCGATGGGACAACGAGGCTCCCCATCATCATTGAGAAGTTTGACGAACCAAAGATATTGCTATGAGCTTGATACGTAAGAGAAACCTTGGTACTACGACGTGAAGAGGTATCTGAGACTCGTGAATATCCCGTAGGGCATCGTTAATGATAAGAAGTTCATGAGAAGATTTGCATCCAAATTCTTCCTCAAAGAATCATTATCTTATACAAACGCAACCACGACTTGTGCTTCTCACTGTAGATCGTAAAACAAGAATACGTATCATGTAAGAGTTACACGGCGCATTTGGTACCCACTCCAAAGGACATACAATGGCTAAGAAGATTTTGAGAACAGTTACTATTGGTCCACCATGGAAGTCGATTGTCACCGCCACGCCGATCTTGTCACAAGTGCCGATTTATGCCGATAAAGTACACGCATCTCCAAGACTCGAATGTTTTAACTTCTCCTTGGCCTTTGCAATGTGGGCATTGACATGATCGAAGAAATCAAGCCCACAGCTCCAATGGACATCGCTTCATCCTTGTGGCAATTGACTATTTCACCAAGTGGGTAGAAGCAACCTCGCTCGTGATCTCGTTACCAAGAATGTTGTGGCTCGCTTCATCAAGCATAATCTTGTATGTCGGTATGGCACTCCGAAAGGATTATCACGCATAACGGTTCCAATCTCAACAATAAGATGATCACCGAACTCGCACGCAGCTCAAGATCAAGCATCACAACTCTTCTCCTTATCGGCCTAAGATGAATGGCGCAGGAAGCCGCCAATAAGAACATTAAGAAGATTATACGTAGTTGACAGACTTACAAAGATTGGCATGAGATGTTACCATTTGCTCTTCATGGTTATCGCACTACAAGACTAACATCAAGGGCAACCCCCTCTCTTGTGTACGGTATGGAAGCAGCCCTACCCATCGAGGTTCGATACCTCAACCGTAGTCCTCCAAGACGCAGAGTTGCGAAGACGATGGGTCCAGATCGCTTGATCGATTAACTTGATTGATGAGAACGACTCGTCCATTTGCCATGGACAGATCTATCAAGCGAATGATCGTAGCATTTAACAAGAAGGTCAAGCACCGAGTCTACCAAGTGGTGATCTAGTAGTCAAGCGCATCATCCTTCCACAAGGTGATCCCAGGGGAAAATGGACTCCCACCTATGAGGGACTATTTATAGTCAAAACAAGTTTTCTCGAGGAGCTATGATACTTAGCACCATGGATGGTGAAGACTTCCCACACCCGTGAACGCAGACATAGTCAAAAATACTACGATAAAGAGACCCGCTAGGTCCATTTAACCTAGGCAAAAATAAGGGCATCCCGCGAACCAAAAAGGTTTGGGCAAAAGTTAAGGATATATGCAAAACATGTACACCCGCAAGTCGAAACCGAAAAGGCTTGGGCAAAAAGGGTATCCCAGATCGAAACCCGAAGGGCGGTCTAGGCAAAAGTTAGATTTAAGCGCATTTACTATGTCTCTTCCGATCATTTGCTTCCGCACTACTATCAAGATTCAAGATTCAAATGGCGAAAATCAATCCACTCACTTTCTACCGACAAAGAAGGAGATGAGATAGTCGAAATATATGAGTACTAGCATAGTTGGAACTTAACGAGATTGTTTCCGATAGCTTTTACCTTCTTGTGTACAAACTACGGCCATACGCCACCTTTCAAATAAACGCAAGCTTCTTTCTCTTTACAATTTTTGTTGTTGTCGCTTGCAAAAGTCCAACGCTTGTTTTGAATGACTATACGATTTGACAATAAGAATCTAATCACAAACATACTAAAAGTGAATACAAAAGTAGTTACAAAGCTCTAGGAATTGAGATGACGACTAAGGTCACCAAAACATTCCCCACAGAGCATAATCTCCGCAGATGTCACTCACTAAACCTCCCCAAATGAGTATATGTTAATCCACCGAACAAGGATTCCACTCAATCGAGAAATGTTACATCGCCTCCGAGCGGTAACACTTCATCCCCACTAAGATGTTTATCCCCACGGATATCTCTCAATAATCCTCCTTTCTCCAAAGAATGTATCCGCTCGAGAAGAAAATCTACATCTCCTATTCCCACAGAGATTCCAACGGCCTCAACCTCCCCAAAGAACCATCAAACGCTCTCCTGGAGATCTCGCCAATATCCCCGCCAGAGCGCCACCTAATTCTTTCCAATGTGGTCTACATGCAAGATCCCCAACGGACTTCCTCCCACTCTCCCAAAGATGGTTTATGTATGAGATCTCCGACGAGCTTCTCAATTCTACCTTCCTCAACAATATCTAGGCCCAAGACTTGGTCGATAGTGCATCGGAGGAATCCAGATATCTTTCTTCTTCCTTCAAAAGCGGGTTCTCACCCACTCAATCCCAGCGTAAGTCGAATCCTCAAATGTAACATCCGTGATCTTCTTCAAGATGGATATGTTTTGAAATACCACAACATCTTTCATTCATACATTACTCATAAAGTCATAATTCATGCATATGTCATTCATATACATTGTCATGCATCATACTTTGCATAAGACTAACAAATATTCTATCAAAGTTTCTCTTGTTTTTCCAAAACAGTGAAAGTCACTCCGACACCGGTCCAGATTAAGCCCCGAATCGACGGAAAACTATCCGAAGACCACCCCTAGTTGTCCTCCTCCGATCGTCCAGATTAAGCCCCGAACCGACGGAAAACTATCTCGAAGACCACCCTAGTTTTCCTCCGACGATCGGTCCAGATTAAGCCCCAATCGACGGAAAACTATCCGAAGACCGCCCTAGTTATCCTTCGATAATGTGCAATGGATCAACACCGATGCACAACAGGAAGCTATCCACCTTTTGCCAACTACTACCTCCTCAGAGTAACCGCACGAAGATTTATTCTCGATCCTTCTTATTAATAAAGAATTACAGAGTCTACGACTCAGCTTGCCTTCGATGGCATCTTAAGCCCATCTCCGACTACTTGTCAACATTTGTTCGCCTATCGCCGATATTTGGTTAAAATCAATACAAACCAATAACTTCATTCAAAGGTGAACACGAAGTCTAACATACGACTCCCTCCGGATGGCATCTTAAGCCCATCTCCGCGCTCCTTCCACTATCAAGAACGATCGCATCCCAGCGACGGCTCACCCCAAAGATCGATCTTTCCAGATGGCATCTTAAGCCCATCCTCGTCAATTTCCTTATCAACGACCTCGAGTCTAGCATGCGACTCATCCCCCAGCGAAGTCTCTACCTTCTCCAAATGGCATCTATAAGCCCATTCCCGCATCATCCACCAAATGTGAGTGCAAATTTTGTGTATTTAGTGTTCAATCATCTTCACCTTAGGTCACGAAGAACAGTGTCAATCTAACCCCAAGACAAGAAGATTGAACAGGGCAGCTGTCATACCCCAAAATTTTCCCTCCATCTTCTCAAGATATTTCATACATCCATACTCAAGGATTCTCAAGAGTCGATCGACAAACTCTCCTAGACAATCAACCCAAACTAGGGTTTGGCAATTCTCAGTCAAGATGGACTTCCAACATCTCTAATGGTCTTCATGCCTCCTCATATGCTTCAAAGATTCTCCATGTCAAGTTTCAAGCCTTACAAGTCAAGTTTCTCGCACAATTGCTCGATGGTTGAAAATCAATCAGATGGACAAAAGTCAACTATGGTCAACATACAATCAAACTTCATAATTTTTGGTCAACATCCTCATTTTGAAGTTACATTCATCATTTGATCAAGGGTTGATCATGATTCATCAAGAAAACTCAAGATTTGCTCAAAAGTCAAACTTTCTAAATTAGGGTTTCTAGATGAAAAGTCAATCGAACTTTGACCGATCATAACTTCTTCATACTTTCTCGTAAATTTTTCCACCACCTCTTGTTTTGAAGGAAATTCAATTCCCTACAACTTCATGTCTCACAAGAATGTCCAAAAATGCTTCATTTGAGAGGTATGGCTCAAAACATTACTGTGTCATTTTCAAAGTCAACAAAAGTCAACTTTTGTTTTGAAGATATATTGAGCATGGAAACTCCAATTGAGATGAGACCAAAAGGTTGGTTAGAGGACTCTTAGAGCTTTCCAAAAGTCCAAGAACACTCAAAATGTGGAAAATTGAGCAAGATACACTATTCAAGTTGGGCAATTTTGGACAATTGCACAAAAGGACATTTTGGTCAAATGCAAAATTTTCCAAATGGGCCTAAAATCTTTGATCCAAACTTGTTCATGACATTATTCTTGACCCATAAATGTTATTATGGCAATTTTCTATTTTATTGATTTATTTTGAATTTTAGAACATTTAATTCAAAATTAAATTATATAAAATATGAAAATAATATATTTTTCCAAAAGTTGATTTTATACCAAACATGAAGTCCAAGAAAGCCCAAAACACTTGCCAAATTGTGCATGATCATGCATTGAAGAGGAAATCAAATTTTTTCAAGAAAATTGATTTTATTTGAAAAATATTGAATGCTCCAAATCAAATCTTTTTTCACTCTTTTCCTCTCTCAATCTCTTCTATAAATACAAAGAATATGCCAAGCCACACACACGAAACCCTAGCCCAAGAAAGAGCCCTTGTTTTGCCAAAAATTTCACAAACTTTGAAAATCGAATTGCTTCCAGCAAGTTTCAGCCGATCTAACCATCCAATCCTCCTCCCGAGGTTCCCAAAGCAAAAGCATCCTTACATCAAGCCAGTCGCCTGATCTCGCTCTGGACTCTCACTTGCTATTCTTTGCAATTTCGATTTCAATATTTCATGCATTGTTAATGTTTTTGTTGTGTTTATTTGATCTCGTGATGATTGTTAGGTCGCATTAGAACCCTTACATGCAAGCTTCAACGTCCAGAATGCCATTTGCCATTGTTAGGGCTTTAAGAACGGTTTGAATCGAACCGGTCAATACATGCACTTTCAGGGAAAACTAAGGCCACCAATGGATTCGAGGGTCGATTTAGGGGTAGGGTCCCTTTCCCATTTATTCGCTGTTTTTGTTTTAATTCCAGTTAACGGAGAAGACGACCGAGCTGTGGCCCGCATCGCTGACCGAGTGGACTCCGGCGTGGCTTGCGTGGCGTCATGGCGCTTTCTGATTCGTTCTCTCATCCAACGAGGACCCCACCAGCTGACTGTGCCTTGACCTCTCCAGATGATGACGCGTGTTATTCATGATCCCATGTTTCTGATTCCAAACACGCTTGCACACATGGCGTAGTGGTAAAGGCATTCCCTGTTCACAGATACTCCTCCTGGTCACGAGATCGATCCATCCAGGGACCGGTTTTGTTTCTTTTTCTCAAACTTTCATATTTTCCAACATTTTCCATGTTTTTTCTTATTTATTTAATATTTTCACCTATTTTAATTTCTTTTCATAATTTTATCGCATTAAAAATTACCAAAAATGATTTTTCTTTTTACATTATTTTCAGAAAACCTTTATTTAATTTATAAAATTAAAAAATATAATTTTGCATGCATATTTATTTTTATTCATAGTTTTGCATTTTAATTACTTTTAATTCATTTTAAATTATTAAATTGCATTCAAAAATCCCAAAAAATTATTTTAGCATATTAATACTATTTCCAGCATGTCATATTTTTCTTATTTTTAAATTTGCATTTTTTCTAACATTTTCTCTTATTTCGATTTCATCATATTTTCCGAGTTCTCATTCTTTTACTGTTGATCCGATCTTATTTATTCTTCTTTATCATTTTAGTTTTTCAATAATGTAACTGTTATGGGATGTAATAGTTTAAATTAGGTTTTTATTTTCCGTAAGTTTAAATTATGTATCCGCCCCAAAGCCATGTAATAGGACATTTACCTTCCGCACTTTACATTCCGTGATTTTAATTTCCGCACCCTATAAACTGTTAGTAACTAGGCGTGTATGGCAAGATAATAATCGACATATCCCACTAATTTTCAAGATAAAGTATCTGAATCAACACACTCTTTTCATCACACACCCCTTAGGGTATTTCTCTCTCGTTGCCTTACGAATTCAAAAATGGTCATGTCCCTCGAACGTAGAGGTGTTCTAGCACCGTTGCCTTCCAAACAAATCATCATAGTCCCTTCGATACAAAGATCATAAGACCCACGATGTCGCCTCCGAATACATGATCTTGACCCTCAATTGTCGCCTACGAAAAATGATGATAGTCCCTTCGAATGTGCTAGGATACTTCCTACAAGTTGCCTTCTATGACCATACGTTGTCCCTTCGAATGTCCCGCTTACATCCAACGAATGGAGTTACCTACCAACTAAATGGTATGGTTAGCGCTATTCTAAAGGAACGTAAAACAACACGAAAACGACCAATTCTGAGTAGGTAATAAGACTTTTAGTTGCTTGCTCTATCAAAATACTTTTCACATAACACACTTTTGTCAAAGTTCAAACTTTTTTCAAAACGAAACATTTCCGAACACTTTGTATACATTCCTACATGAATCATTACAAAGTCAAAGCGAAATGCCTTTTCAAAACATTTTTGTCAAACACACGAAGCACAATTTTAAAGTGATCTAGAGCAACTAAGAGCTCAGATAACTACGGATGGAAAGGGGTGCTAATACCTTCCTTTTCATAACCATTCTCCCGCATCGTAATCTAACGAAGGTCTTTTTCTCGTACTTTTACCTTCCTTAATTGGATAAAATAAAAGTCGGTGGCGACTCTTGCTATCCGCACATTTGCGATACAAACACTAAAAAAGTCAGTTCACCGTATCACAATAGCGTGGGATTTACTTTCCGCACTTTACATTTTTGCCTTTACTTTCTACACCCCTATATTATGTATCTGCCCCAAAGCCATGTAATAGCGTAGGACCTTTACATTTCCGCAATTTACTTTCTGCACCTATTAACTGTTAGTAATTAGGCGTGTATGGCAAGATTAACTTAATCAATCTAGATCACTAATCACAAGATAAATATTTGAACACAACCCATTTTTCACACATGCACCCACCTTAGGGTATCCTTTCTTGTTGCCTTTTGAATACATGGTCAAGTCCCTCGAACATGGGGATATCTTATCTAAGATGCTTACAACATATCATCATAGTACGTTCGAATTAAAGATCATAGTCCCTCGATGACCCTCGATGTTGCCTACGAATACATGATCTCGTCCCTCGATTGTTGCCTATGAAAATTGATGATCATCCCTACGAATATGCTAAGGTATCCTAACAAGTTGCCTTCTATGACCATCCGATGTCCCTTCAAATGTCCCTTTTACATCAAACAAATAAGGTTACCTATCAACCAATGGTATGAATAGCCTTATTCTAAAGGAAAGCAAAATAACATGGAAACAACCGTTCTGAGTAGGTAATAAGTCTCTTTTTCTTGCTTAATCAAAATACTTTTCACAGCTCACACTTTCAAAACTTTTCAAAACACTTTGTATACATTCTAGCGTGAATCATTACAAAGTCATTTCCAAAACAAAACATTTCCAAACACTTCGTACACATTCCAATGTGAATCATTACAAAGTCAAAGCAAAATGCCTTTTTCAAAACATTTTTCGAACACACATACACACACAAAAACCAGTTTGTAAAGTGAGCTAAGTAATTAAGAGCCCAGATAACACGGATGGAAAAGGTGCTAACACCTTCCCTTTTCATAACCGCCTCCCGCATTCGTAATCTAACGAAGGTCTTTTTCTCGTTTTGCCTTCCCTTAATTGGATAAAAGAAAAGTCGGCGATTTGCTATCCGCAACATTTGCGATAAAATGCAAAACAAACAAGTCGGCTTCTCCCATCAGACATGTAATCGGGCGACTGTTGGGGAAACACCCAAAGAGAGGCTACCTTAGGGATTTTTAGATCACTTTATCGCTTCGCTTTACTTGTATGCTTTATCTTAAGGTTGCTTGGTATTATTTTGTGGGGATCCTACACTGGATCCGTGTTTCCTTAGGTAAGTAGCAATAAATTGTCGCGACCGTTAGGCGATAGAAACGAACGATCAAATGATGGCTACGTTAGTGTGACACTTTGGATGTCCTGATGCTCCTCATGTCCAGTTGAGGAAAGTATTTGGCATCTCTAAGTGGTGTCATAAGCACTAACTCAGCTTTTAGAACCCTAATTGACCCATCTTGGCCATTAGAAGGTAGTGAGATGACCGACTTTGGTGTAGACTGAGGTTGGTTGATACTCGATGCTACGCTCATTAAGATTCGACTTTCAGGATGTTTCGATCAACCACTTGGTAGTCGTATTGAAATAAAGCCTACGTAAAAGATCAATGATATGAGATTCCTAGAACCCGGTTACTATTATAGGACAAGTTGAACTCACTTAAACTTTGGTAGGGTAGACACCTATACCTCATGCAAGCCTCAAACCTAGGGCTATTGCGTGAATTGCTTGTGCTTTCTACTTATTTAAACATGACATCATGACATCATAACATCATTACGTCATTTCTAACTATTTCAAGGACCTAGGAATTTATCGTTGCTCTATTTTGTAGGAGTTATGCCTTCCAGGAAGATTATCTGAATCAACTTCGTGGGTATACCTTCTCAACTCAAAGAATTAGTTTCATAAGTTCCTGATCATGCTCAGTTTATCAAAAGACATGGTTATCTTCTTGACTTGGTTATCTCCGACTTTGAAGAAGATATGATGCACGTCGTATTCCAGTTCTTCGATCCGAAACATCACTGTAATACGGTGAACTGACTTTGTAGGATTTTTGTATCCAAATGTGCGGATAGCAAGAGTCGCCACCGACTTTTATTTTTATCCAATTAAGGGAAGGTAAAAGTAATAGAAAAAGACCTTCGTTAGATTCTCGAAGTTCGGAGAATGGTTATGAAAAGGGAAGGTATTAGCACCCTTTCCATCCGTAGTTATCTACGGGCTCTTAGTTGCTCTAGATCACTTTTTAAAATTGCTTTTTGTGTGTTTGACAAAGATGTTAAAAAGGCATTTCGCTTGACTTTGTAATGACTCATGTAGGAGTGTATACAAAGTGTTCGGAAATGTTTTTGTTTTGAAAAGAATTTGAACTTTGAAAAGAGTGTGTGTGTGAAAAGCATTTGATAGAGCAAGCAACTAAAAGACTTATTTACCCACTCGTAATTGGTCGCTTTGTTGTACTTTACATTCCTTTAGAATAGCGCTAGCCATACCATTAGTTAGTAGGTAGCTCCATTCGCTGGATGTAAGCGGACATCAAGGGACATCGGATGGTCATCGGCAACTTGTAGGAAGTATCCTAGCACATTCAAGGACTATCATCATTTTCAGAGGCGACAATCGAGGGTCAAGATCATGTATTCGGAAGCGACATCGTGGGTCTTATGATCTTTGTATCGAAGGGACTATGATGATTTGTTTGGAAGGCAATGGTGCTAGAATACCTCTACGTTCGAGGGACATGACCATTTTGAATTCGCAAAGGCAACGAGAGAGAATTACCCTAAGGGGTGCGTGTGTGAAAGAAGTGTGTTGATTTCTGAATATGTTATCTTGAAAATTAGTGGGCTATGTTCAATTTTAGTCTTGCCATACACGCCTAATTACTAGCAATTGATAGGGTGCGGAAATTAAAATGCAGAATGTAAAGTGCGGAAAGGTAAATGTCCTACGCTATTACATGGCTTTGGGGCAGATACATAATTTAAAATGCGGAAAATAAAATCCTAAATTAAACTATTACATCCCATATACAGTTACATAATTGAAAAATAATATGATAAAATGATAAAGAGAAAATCGTCTCAATCGATCAACCTCGCATAAAAGAAGAAATCGAAAATGCAATATGAATCGAACAAGAGAAAAAATGTTAGAAAAATGCAAATTTTAGATATGGGAAAATTAATACACGTTGGAAATAAGATAAATAAGCTAAAATAATTTTTTGGGATTTTTTAAATGCAATTTAATAATTTAAAATGAATTTATAATGATTTAAATGCTAAATTATAAATAAAAATAAATATGCATGCAAAATATGTTTTTAATTTATTAAATTAAATAATGATTTTCAGAATATAAATGTAAAAGAAAATATTTTTTTGGTAATTTTTTGATGCTTAAATAAAAATATGAAAATAAATTAAAGTGATGCAAAATATTAAAATAAATATGAAAATAGAAAAATATTGAAAATGTGAAGGTTTGGAAAAAGAAAAGAGAACTGTGTCCCATGAGGTTCGAATAGGGACCTCCGAAGCATCTTTCAATCCCAACGCCTTAACCATTGGGACAATGTGCACTTTGTGTTTGGAAAGTGAGAAACAATGACATATAATATGACGCCCGATATGTTGAAAATCAAAGTCAAGACGCTGGGCCCGATTGACTGTTTGACGAATCATAACGCATTTAAATTGCCACGCTTCCCTCGCCGTCCTCACCGAGTCACGAGCTAGGCTCCTGGCCATCTTCTCCAGAGCCACGATTTTCAAACCCAAAACACGAAATTTCAAAGCAAAAGAAGGATCCTATCCACCTATTTCGACCATTCGAATTCAATGGAAGCATCGGTTTCATCAATCGACCAGCAAGCGGGTTCAAGCTTCTCAAGTTTCTAACCCAACAATGGCTATATACGATTCTCGACGCTCAAACTTATGAACGATTGCCTAGATCCACTACATAGAACCTCATGAACACATTAGAAGCATTAGAATTGATTAAAACACGCAGGTTAGTAAAATGCAAAATCAAGAAAATTTGGAATATGTATGCATTTATATGGCACGATTCAGCTTGCTTTGATCAATACCAATGATGTATTCTTACTCATACTTACCCGTGAGCACGTTTGGATGGTCGGAAGTGGTCGAGAATGGTGCATTTGAAATTGAATTTTCAAGAATTTTGAAAATTTTGCAAGAGTAAGGGTTATGCTTGAGCTAGGTTTCGTGGTCGTTGCAGCACAATGTCGAGCATTTATAGAGGAAGTTTGGATGGCAAAAGAGTGGAAAAAGATTGCTCCATCAATGTGCAAATATTTTCTTTGAAAATAAAATCAAATATTGAAGAAAATATGATTTTTCATCAATGCCATGGCTTGCACGAATTTGGTAAGTGTATTGGGCTTTGGACATTAAGAAAGATATAAATCCAACTTAATTGAAAATAACCTAATTTTCATATTTTACATAATTTATTTTGAATTAAATGTTATAAAATTCAAATATAAATCACAAAATAGAAAATTACCAATGCCAAGCATTTATGGGTCAAGAATATTGTCATGAACAAGTTTGATCAAAAGATTATAGGCCCATTTGGAAAATTTTGCAATTTGACCAAAATGTCCTTTGTGCAATTGTCCAAAATTTCCCAACTTCGAATGGTGTATCTTGCTCAATTTTCCACATTTTTGAGTGTTATTGGACTTTTGAAAGCTCTAAGAGTCCTCTAAACAATGTCTTTGGTTTCATCTCAATTGAGTTACCATGCTCAATATATCTTCAAAACAAAAGTTGACTTTTGTTGACTTTGAAATGGCCTGTAATGTTTTGTGCTATACCTCTCAAATGAAGCATTTTTGGACATTCTTGTGAGACATGAAGTTGTAGAGAATTAAATTTCCTTCAAAACAAGAGGTGGTGGAAAATTTCGAGAAAGTATGAGGAAGTTATGATCACCAAAGTTCATTGACTTTCACCTAGAAACCCTAATTTAGAAAGTTTGACTTTGAGCAAATCTTGAGTTTTCTTGATGAATCATGATCAAACCTTGATCAAATGATGAATATAACTTCAAAATGAGGATGTTGACCAAAATTATGAAGTTTGACGTATGTTGACCACAGCTTGACTTTTGTCCAATACAACCGATTTTCAACCATCTGAGCAATTGTCTGAGGAAACTTGCCTTGTGAAGCTTGAAACTTGACATGGAGAATCTTTAAAGCATATGAGGAGGCATGAAGACCATTGGAGATGTTGGAAGCCCATCTTGGCTTAAGAGATACCAAACCCTAGTTTGGGTTGATTGTCTAGGAGAGAGTTTGTCCGATCAACTCTCGAGGAATCCTGAGCATAGATGTATGAAATCTTTGAGAAGATGGAGGGCAAATTTTGGGTATGATACTGCCCTGCTCAATCTTCTTGTACTTGAGGGTTAGATTGACACGCTTGTCTTCGTGACCTGGAGGTAGAAGATGATTGAACACCGAGTACACCAAAATTTGCACCGCCGCTGGTGGATGATGCGGAATGGGCTTAGATGCCATTTGGATACTTCACGGAGGATGAGTCGACGCTAGACTCGAGATCATCGATAGGAGAATTGACGGGATGGGCTTAAGATGCCATCCGAAAGATCGATGGGGAGTGAGCCGACGCTAGCTCGTAGTCGCTTCGAAGGAGCATGGAGATGGGCTTAAGATGCCATCCGAGGAGTCATACGTTAGACTTCGTGTTCATTTTTGAATGAAGTTATTGGTTTGTATTGATTTTAACCATATGCAGATTCTCGAAAGTGAAGCAATCGTTGATAAGTAGCTGAGATGGGCTTAAGATGCCATCCAAGGCAATCGAGTCGACGCTAGACTCGTAGTTGATAATAAGGATCGTAATAAATCTTCGGCCGATTACTCGAGGGAGGTTGTAGTTGGCCAAATGTGGATATCTTCCCCGTGCATCGGTGTTGATCCATCGCTCATATCGAGGATAACCGAGGTGGTCTTTCGGATAGTTTTCCGCTTGTTCGGGCTTAATCTCGGCCGCTTGTCGAGGACAACCAAAGGCGGTCTTTCGATAGTTTTCCGCCGATTCGGGCTTAATCTCGACCACGGAGGACAACCAAAGGCGGTCTTTATAGTTTTCCGCCGATTCGGGCTTAATTGGACCCGCTTGGCCAAGGATCATACTGCTTTGGAGAAAACAAGAGGAACTTTGATGTAATATTGTTAGTTTTATGCAAAGTATGATGCATGATGTTGTATATGAACGATATATGCATGAATTATGACTTTATGAGTAATGTATGAATGATAGATGTTGTGGTATTTCAAAACATATCCATCTTGAAGAAGATGCGATGCCTGCTTGAAGATTTACCCCGCTTGGGGAATTGAGTAGGTGGAAGTCCTCGCTTGAAGGAGAAGAAAGATACCCGATTCTCCGATGCACTATCCGACCAAGTCTTGGGCCTAGATATTGTTGAGGAAGGTAGAGATTGAGAGGCTCTGTTGGAGATCTCATATGGACCCCGCCGAGGAGAGTCGGGAGGCGATCCGCTGGGGACCTTGTATGTAGATCCCGCTGAGGAAATTTAGGAGGTGCTCACTGGGATTCGGGTGCGATCTGGAGAGCATTTGATAGTTGCCGAGACCGGCCGGAAGAGTCGAACTTGTTGTAATCTCTCGGCCGGGAACGAAGATGTAGGTCTCGACCATGTCTAGGGTCTCAATACCGCTGGAAAAGGGAAGGATCGAGAGATATCCGGGATAAATACCTTGACCGGGGTGAGGTGTTACCGCTGAGACCGATGTAACATTACTTAGTCGAGTGGAATTGCCGCCGTGGATTCCTTTGCTCGCGGGAAATTGTGTTGTGAGTGACACCTTGCATCATGCTCGTGGTGGAACGCTTTGGTGACTTTCGTCATCCCAACCTCGAGTCTAGTAAGTACTTTTGTATGTTCACTTTCGCATGTTTGTGATTAGATTCTTATTGTCAAATGCGATAGTCATTCAAAACAAACGCTGGACTTATTGCAAATAACAACAATGTAAATTGTAAAGAGAAAGAAGCTATGCTTATTTGAAAGGTGGCGCCAAGTTGTTTATACACAAGAAAAGTAAAAGCCATGGAACAATCTCTAAGTTCCAACTATGCTAGTACTCATATATTTCACTATCTCATCTCCTTGCTGTCAAGAGAAAGTGAGTAGACCGATCTTTGCCATTTGAACCTTGAATGATAGTAGTCCTGAAAGTGTGATCCGAAGAGACATAGTCGTACGCTTAAATCCCTAACTTTGCCTAGACCGCCTTTCCGGCCACCACCGATACCTTTTTGCCCAAGCCGTGTTTTCGACTTGCCGGTGTACATGTTTTGTATATATCCTTTATTTTTGCCCGAACCTTTGGTTCGCCAGATGCCCTTATTTTTGCCTAGGCCACCGACCTAGCGGTCTCTTTATGCGTAGTATTTTTGACTATGTCCTGCTCACGTGGTGTGGAAGTCTCGCCATCCATGGTGCTAAGTATCATAGCTCCTCCCGAGAATACCGCCTTGACTACAAACGGTCCCTCATAAGTGGGAGTCCATTTGCCCTCGATCACCTGTGGAAGAATGATGCGCTGACTACTAGATCACCGACTTGTAGACTCGGTGTTTGACCTTCTTGTTAAATGCTCGATCATTCGCTTCGTAATCTGTCCATGGCGATGGACGCGAGTCGCTTCTCATCAATCAAATTAATCTGGTCAAGGCGAGTCTCGATCCAATCGCTTCGCCTAACTCGCCTTGGAGGACTCGTCGAGGGTATCTCAACCTCGATGGGTAAGACGGCTTCCATACCGATACAAGAGAGAAAGGGTTGCCTCGTTGATGTTCGTGATCAGAAAGCGATAACCATGAAGAGCAAATGGTAACATTTCATGCCAATCTTTGTAAGTCACCGCATCTTCTCAGATAACCTTCTTAATGTTCTTGTTGGCGGCTTCCATCGCGCCATTCATCTTAGGCCGATAAGGAGAAGAGTTGTGATGCTTGATCTTGAATTGCATGCGAGTTCGTGATCATCTTATTGTTGAGATTGGAACCATTATCTCGTGATAATCCTTTCGGAGTGCCATACCGATGATAAGATTATGCTTGATGAATCGAGCCACTACATTCTTGGTAATGATGCATACGAGGTCGCTTCTACCCACTTGGTGAAATAATCTATTGCCACAAGGATGAAACGATGTCCATTGGAAGCCGTGGGCTTAATCTCCGATCATGTCAATGCCCCACATTGCAAAAGGCCAAGGAGAAGTTAAAACATTTAGAGGTACCGAGGTACGGTACTTTGTCAACATAACCGCACTTGTGACAAGATCGAGCATACGGTGACAATCGCTTCCATGGTGGACCAATAGTAACCCGTCTCAAAATCTTCTTAGCCATGGTGTGTCCATCGGAATGGGTACCAAATGCGCCTTCGTAACTCTTCCATGATACGCATCTGTTTTCTCGTCTACACATGAGTAAGCACATCGTGGTTGCGCTTGTATAAGATGTCGTTGTCGAGGAAGAATTTGGAAGCGAATTTTCTCATGAACTTTATCATTGATGATGCCCTCGGATATTCCCGAGTCTCAAGATACCTCTTCACGCCATAGTACCAAGGTTTCTATTCGTATCAAGCTCATGACAATCGTTCAAACTTCTCAATGATGATCCGGGGAGCCTCGTTGTCCCATCCGACCTTGAACATAGATGACATAGTAGCCAATGCGCCCGCCAACCGATTCTCTTCTCGTGGAATGTGGTTGAAAGTAATCTTTCAAGTAGGGATCAAACTTAGAACATGCTCGATACGGAATGAGATTCGGATGTTTCGATCCCACTCGCCTTAACTGATCGATCACTAAAGCCGAGTCTCCATACACTTGTAAGAACTTGATTCTAAGTCAATAGCAGCTTTGATACCCATAATGCACGCTCAGATTCGCCATGTTGTTAGTGCAATCAAACATAATCTGGCGGTGAAAGGCGTGTCCGTCAGAGGATGTAATGATGGCGCCAATGCCATTGCCGAAAGCGCTTGAGGCTCCATCAAAGACCATGGTCCATCGATCCTTGTTCGTGTCCTTCGTCTGGCTCGGTTCTTCACAATCGACTAGTAAAACATCTTCATCCGAAATTGAATCGCATAGATCGATAGTCATCTACGACTTGATGAGCCAAATGATCGGCTATCACACTTCCTTTGATCGCTTCGAGAAGTGTACCGATGTTGTATTCGGTCAAGATCATTTGCCATCTTGCTATTCTTCCGAGAGAGCTGGTTTCTCAAATATGTATTTTATTGGATCCATCTTAGAAATCAACAAGGTAGTGTAAGTCAACATATACTGCCTTAGTCGGCGAGCAGCCAAGTTAAAGCGCTGTAAGTTTTCTCGAGCCGTGAGTATCTTGTTTCACAATGGTAAACTTTTGCTAAGGTAGTATATTGCATGCTCTTTTCGACTGCACTCGCCATGTTGCCCCAACACACACCCCATTGAATTTCTAGCACCGCAAGTACATGATGAGAGGTCTTCCTTCGGCAAAGGCATGGATAGGAGGATTCGTAGGTACCCTTGATTTTGTCAAAAGCGATCCGCAATCGCTGCTCCATTCTACCACTTGATCTTTCTTAAGTAACTTGAAGATTGGCTCACAAGTAGCGCTTAGGTGCAATGAACTCGCAATGTAGTTCAATCGCCCAAGAAACCTCTCGACTTCCTTCTCAAGGGAGTCCGCATCTCTTGAATAGCTTTAACCTTGGCGGATCAACTTCAATACCTTTTCCATCGACAACAAACCTCGGAGTTTTCCTGATCCGACTCAAAGGTGCACTTGTTAGATTAAGTCTCGCCTATACTTCTTCAATCACAAATAGTTTCGCAAATGATCAAGATGCTCTTCTTCACCGGATCGAGCTATCATGTCGCCGACGAGACCTCTATCTCGTGATGAATCATGTCGTGAAATAATGTCACCATAGCACCGATAAGTGGCGCGTTTTCATCCGAACGGCATAACCTTGTAGCGTAGTGCCCCACGTGTAACAAAAGTAGTCTTCCATGTCTTCGGAGCCATTTTGATCCGATTGTAGCCGAAAACCATCCATGAAGGATAAAACTTATGCCGAGCGGTGTTGTCAACCGTAACATCAATATGAGGAAGTGGGAAATCGCCTTCTGACTCGCTTTGTTCGATCTCTCGAATCCACACATTCGTATTTTACCATCTTTCGGGCACAGTACCACATTAGTAACCCACTTTGGATAAGAAGTAACGGCTAAGAAACCAGCGTTGAACCGCTTCATAACTTCTCGCTTTGATCTTCTCTCGACATCTCAGACGATGCGACGAACCCTCTGCTTCACCGAGAAAACCTTCTTTGTCGGAATCGTGTACCACAATATCAATGTCTAAACCCGCATGTCTTCGTATGACCAAGCAAAACCTCAATGTAGTCTCGTAGCATCCGAACCAACCTTTCTTTAACACTGCTCAAGACCCGCCTCCTATCTTAATCTCTTTCGCCTCACAAGACTCAAATTCACAACCTCAACTGCTCTTCGGTGGTCAGATAACTCGCTTCTTGTCAGCAGCCCGGCAAGTTCTCCGGCACTTCACAATCTTCCTCACTTTGCCTTCGCTTGGTAGATCGGATTATCAAAGTCATATTTAGCACTAGCATAGTCATATTAACTAGATTCGAGTGATTCTGGTATCACGGTGTGTGTAAGAAACACATAGCTTTTTGAAGGGTGATAAAGTAAAAGAAAGAAAACAAACAATTGAATGCAAAAGTCCAACGAATTTATTGAATGAAAATACGCAAACAACAGATAATAACCTCGAACGAGCCATGACGCCTGCAAGGCACCAGCTTTCAAAGTTTATTGTTCAAAACATAAAGGAATACGAAAAGCAAAACAAAACAAGAGCAATTACTCCCGACTAAAGGAGATTGGTATGACGCCTTCGCCTTCCAATTGCCGAGCTCATTGTCCGAGTCGAAGATCCACTTGCCGATGTCAAGTCATTGTCGCTGTCTTCTATAGCATGGATTCCACTGCCGATGCGAAGGAAGTTGGCCGCACGCTCATGGGCGTATCATCTTCTCGACTTGATGGTGAAGCCTAAACCGCCTTGTCGAATTTGAAAGGAAGATCGTGAGCTGACCCCAAATAGTACTCTTCCTTCTTCAATGCAGCTGAGCATCTTTCAATGAGGCCATCCTAGGCGGAACTTAGCATCTTCAGAGGACGGAGAGTCAACAGCATGACTGGAATTGTTTCAAAAGCTTGATGTGAGTCTCAAGAATTCACCTCCATCTCGAGATAGCGAATGACGTAGATGACCGACCATATATTCATCTTCACCACATATCGAACAACCTTCCCTTTCACCGGTATTTCACAGGTTCGCCCATGTATCCAAGGGCCCAAGAATAAGTCGGACGGATGTCCATGACAAAGAAAGTGGAATCAAAAGTCGGGAACCGACTTTAACAAAGAGTGAGCTCTCCAAGTGCCTAGAACCATCAAAAGCTCTCACGATAATGTCACCGGTCTCGTAACCAACCCTTCGACATCAAGCGATCAAAAGCGCTTCGTAGGATATTCAGAGCGTAACGGTGTCAACCAAAACATGAGATGGTAGTACCTTGCATTCAACAGATGTGCAAGGCTTTGTTATGTTTCTTTCCTAAGAAGTCAAATCAAGATCGAAGCCTAGGCCGTTGTTGGCGCCAGCTAGCAATACAAACTTCGAATCGATTGGTAGTGTCTTATGCACATGAGCATTCTTCAAAAACTTCACCAAGGCGTTAGTATGAGCCTCGAGCACAAGAGCAGAGCAAGCATGGAAATCTTGGACTGAGTCCGTCCTAACTATTCCACAACATTGTAAATACTCTTCTTGATGATCTTCTAATTTCCTCCATTTCTTGTTTGAGGTGTCTTCAAGAATTCCTTTGGTACTTCGTTGAGGTGATGAGCCACCGATTCTTTCCTCTAGTCGATATTGGTGGAGTAGACGGAATGCGAAATGAGTCGCAGCTGCCTTTTGGAGGAGAGATCTCGAGAGAATACCCTTCCTGCTCGTCACCCATCGATCCGTGATGTTGTCGATGTCGTGAATGGTAGCTTCAATCGTAAGATCCTTGATAGTCGAGGGTCTTGCTTGACGCCATGATAGTAAACATCAGATCCATTATTTCAAGGGATAGCTTTATCGAGGAATACGGAACTGGTCTTGGAGAAGTGATAATGAGAGGCGCCACTCTAGGCAGTGGATCGCAGAGGAAATTTTATTGTGTTAACATCAACATAGTCTTCGGAAATCGTCACCCCATCCGTCGCCTTAACATCTTCAATAGGAATCTTGTAGCTTTCAAAGGTACTTCACCATGTAATCATACTTTCCACTGGTGCCCTAAGGTGTCCCACACGATGGTACAGCTTGCTCGCATTGTCAATCTTCAACTTAGACATTTCTTCACACAACTTCGCATGTGTGGTTTCGTAAATAGTATCTCACTTGTTATCCATCATGCATCGAACGCCTTCTCAACAAAGCACAACCATCAGCGCGGATGGGCACCAACGACAGCTCGGGCATCCTGGTTGACACCGCTTGCAACAAATTCTTCTTAATACCATCGAGGAATGGTCAAGTCATCTATGTTGAAAACATAAGTATCATCACCAAAGATTGAAACCCTTGTCATGATTAGGCATAGGCGCTGATCACATTCGAGTCTCAACAGAGGATCAAATTCAACTGCTTAGCTTCAATCATATCCCGAATCTTGTTCTTCGAGCCCAACAATTGTCGTTGTCGTGCCTCGGCTGTTGGAATGGTAAGCACACTTAGCATTAGGATTGTACTTGAGAGGAGGTATTGACATTCGAGGAGGATCCTCAGGTAATCACCGCTCAACATGTGTTGCAAGGCTTCATGACAAAGGCATGTTGATCTTCGAACCGCCTTCGTGGCTGCTGCCACGCTGTTGTCTCGCTGAGGTTGTGCCGATGTAGGATCGAGATCACAACCGCCCCCACAGATTGAGCACGGTCGGTTTTGGCTCTCTTTTCCGACCACACAAGATTGGCTTCTTTCTTAGCACCAAAAGATCTCTTCGCAAAGATTTGAAGATGCCTCTATGAATCTTCCCACTTTGATACCACTTCAATGCGTCGCCCGTCAATATCACCTGAACCGGATGAAGAATTTCCAATCGATGATTGAAGAACGGACCTGTTGTTCCCATGAACATATCAACCAACTCCCTATTGGACAAGGGTGGTGAACTCACCGCTAGATCTCTCTCCACGAGCATACCCTTGAACTTCTCGTCATGACCCATAGACATGCTTTGTAGTTGCATGCGAGTGGGTGTCAACTCAAGATTGTACCATACGTCTCAGAAAGTATCGCCTAAATCACCCAAGTACGGATACGTTATTCTCTAGCCGATAGTACCATTCCAACCGGGTTCCGACAAACTCTCTTGAAAATAGTGCATCCACAACTTTCTCATCGCAGGGGATTGATCTTCCGGACATAGGACTTCAAATGCGCAAGACACGCCATCATACTTAGCAAAAGTGGAACTTTGAATTTGGGAGGAATCACAACACTGTGGACAAGACTTAGATCATAAAAATTCAGCCCCGACATCTTCAAATTTTCCACAAGATTCGACGGTCTTCAAGTTGTTTGTACTTGTCATCTTCATCGTAGTATCGCTATAATCGAGCGGTCCTCCTTCTTTCTTGGCTCACGCTGGTCACCTTCATCACCCTTGGTACTCCCCCGGTATGGACACTTCCTTCGAGAGCTCGATCCGACCGACCACTTTGGACCCCTTTGTAACGCTACCCATGTCGAGGAGACCAACAACCTTCTTCTTGTTGATGAGCTTCTTCGATCTTCTTGGCCTTGGACCAAGTCGGTGAACATCAAACCGAGAATTCGAGCTTGAGATCTTTGACAGTCTGTTCAAGAGCCATTTCTGCTAAAATAAATAGCGAGCAAATGAGAAAACCAATCTCTAATGTACCTGTGATGCAATGTTATGATATGCTATGCGATGTTTATGTGAATGCAATGCAATGTTTTCAAGGACTTTAGAGATTTAAATTTGTTAGACAAGCAATGAACAAACATTTATTAGTACTTCTTTTTATTATTCCTTCTTTTTTTTCTTTTTAAGTACAAGAGATAATTCGAAACAATAAAAGAAAACATAAACATCCTAAAGCTCTAAGTCTCCCATGGGCGCTTCCTCTTGGTGCCGATGTAGGCATTGATGCTTCGCTCCTCGTGAAGTAGCTTTGTCAACTCTAACACTTTCTTCTCGCTATGAATAATCGAGCTTCAAAGGTATCCCTTTCTTCTTGTCAATCCGTGATCTCTTCAAGTCTTCAAAATCAGTGAGGCATGTCAGATGGAGAACAAAGATATGGTACGCCACCTATAGCAACAGTTCCATAATTACCGTAAAACAGCGTGAATGGCATCATGAGGTTTTGAGCTCGAGCTCACTCCATTTGAGGTAAGGTTCCCAAGGAATGGAGTTCGGTGCCCCAAAGTCTTGGTATCGCCTTCTTTACCATGCCCCAAGCATGTATAAACCTTCGCTTAATTCGAGATCGTGATTGTAGTCGAACACAACATCTTGGAGAAGCATATCATGTGGACCATCTCTTCGAGCAAAACCAAACTGATGTAGAGCTAGAGAAGGGTTGTAAGTAATACCCCCCCTTATACCAAGTAGCGGTACATTAGGGAATTCTCCACAACGCTCAATGAATGTGAAGTCCTTTTGAGAGAAAAGATTCCAACGGATATCGGAATGAGAGAGTGACATTAACCTTTGAGACCATCTCAACCTTTGTTCGTTCTTCAAAACTGATGGAGGAAGGTGCGAAATAAACCACCTTGAAAGTAACGGTACACAACACATGAGAGTTCCTTGTTTCTTAGTAGCACGAGTGTGGAGAGAATGTAGAATATCTCCAAGTAAAGTAGGCACTGGATTGTGGGTAAGGAACAACTTGATGGCATTGATGTCGATGAATTGATCCGAGTTAGGAAATAGAACCAAACCATAAATTAGCAAGGCCACAATGTTTTCAAATGCATGGAAACTCATAACCTTGAGGAATTCTCGGGCTTTCTTAATTAGGAACTTGGCAAGTAAACCCTTAACTCCACTTCTTGTTTCCCAATTGGCTTCGATATCTGAACGCTTAAGGTGTAAGGCGGATGCGATGTCTTCGTACTTAGGAACCTTTTCTAGACCGGTGAATGGCATTTGGTCAAGAATAGGTACCCCAAGTAGCTTAGAAAACTCTTCCAAGGTAGGAACCAACTGATAATCTGGGAATATAAAGCAATGGTGTTTTGATCAAAGAACTAGAATAGACATGCATCATATCTTCTTCAAAACCGAGATAACCAAATCAAATAGATAACCATGTCTTTTGATGAACTCGAGCATGGTCGGGAATTTCAAACCAATTCTTTGAGTCGAGAAGGATACCCATGAAGTTGATTCGATAGTCTTTCTAGAAGCCATAATCCCTACAAAACAGAGCAAAGATAAACCTAGGTCCTTGAAATAGTTAGAAATGATATGCAATGCGAATGATGTCATGATGTCATGCTTAGCACACACAAACAATTCACACAATGAGCCTAGGGTTAAGGCTTGCATGAGGTATAGGTGATTACCCTACCAAAAGTTTGAGTTGGTTCATCCTGTCCTATAATAGTAACCGGTTCTAGGAATCTCATATCACGATCTTTCTCGAGGCGCTTATTTCAATACGACGGCCAAGTGGTCGATCGAAAATGTCCCAAAAGTATAATCTCAATGAGCGTAGCATCGAGTATCAACCAACCTCGGTCTACACCAAAGTCGGCCATCTCACTACCTTCTAATGGCTAAGATGGGTCAATTAAGGTTCTAAAAGTTTAATTAGCGCTTGATGACACCACGCAGAAGCCAAATACTATCTTCAACTTGGGAATGAAGAGTATCGGGACAACCAAAGTGTCACGCTAACGTAGCCATCATGTTGACCGTTTAGTTATACGTCTAGCGATCACGATGATCTAATGCCACTTACCTATAAGGAAACCCGGATCTGGGTGTAGGATCCCCCAACAATATAATACCCAAGCAACCCTTTAAGATAAAGCAAGCAATTCAAACAGAAAGCATTAAAGGTTATCTAGAAATCCCTAAGGCAATTCTCTCTTTAGGGTGTAGTCCCCAGCAGAGTCGCCAGTTCTGTAATACGGTGAACTGACTTTGTAGGATTTTTGTATCCAAATGTGCGGATAGCAAGAGTCGCCACCGACTTTTATTTTTATCCAATTAAGGGAAGGTAAAAGTAAAAAGACCTTCGTTAGATTCTCGAGTTCGGGAGAATGGTTATGAAAAGGGAAGGTATTAGCACCCTTTCCATCCGTAGTTATCTACGGCTCTTAGTTGCTCTAGATCACTTTTTAAAATTGCTTTTGTGTGTTTGACAAAGATGTTAAAAAGGCATTTCGCTTTGACTTTGTAATGACTCATGTAGGAGTGTATACAAAGTGTTCGGAAATGTTTTGTTTTGAAGAGAATTTGAACTTTGAAAAGAGTGTGTGTGAAAAGCATTTGATAGAGCAAGCAACTAAAAGACTTATTTACCCACCAAGATTGGTCGCTTTGTTGTACTTCTACATTCCTTTAGAATAGCGCTAGCCATACCATTAGTTAGTAGGTAGCTCCATTCGTTGGATGTAAGGGACATTAAAGGGACATCGGATGGTCATCGAAGGCAACTTAGGAAGTATCCTAGCACATTCAAGGACTATCATCATTTTTCAGAGGCGACAATCGAGGGTCAAGATCATGTATTCGGAAGCGACATCGTGGGTCTTATGATCTTGTATCGAAGGGACTATGATGATTTGTTTGAAGGCAACGGTGCTAGAATACCTCTACGCTCGAGGGACATGACCATTTTGAATTCGCAAAGGCAACGAGAGAATTACCCTAAGGGTGCGTGTGTGAAAGAAGTGTGTTGATTTTAATATGTTATCTTGAAAATTAGTGGGCTATGTTCAATTTTAGTCTTGCCATACACGCCTAATTACTAGCAATTGATAGGGTGCGAAATTAAAATGCGTAATGTAAAGTGGAAAGGTAAATGTCCTACGCTATTACATGGCTTTGGGGCAGATACATAATTTAAAATGCGGAAAATAAAATCCTAAATTAAACTATTACATCCCATATACAGTTACATAATTGAAAAATAATATGATAAAATGATAAAGAGAAAATCGTCTGAATCGGATCAACCTGTACAAAAAGAAGAAATCGGAAAATGCAATATGAATCGAACAAGAGAAAAAATGTTAGAAAAATGCAAATTTTAGATATGGGAAAATTAATACACGTTGGAAATAAGATAAATAAGCTAAAATAATTTTTTGGGATTTTTTAAATGCAATTTAATAATTTAAAATGAATTTATAATGATTTAAATGCTAAATTATAAATAAAAATAAATATGCATGCAAAAATATGTTTTTTAATTTATTAAATTAAATAATGATTTTCAGAATATAAATGTAAAAAGAAAATATTTTTTTGGTAATTTTTTGATGCTTAAATAAAAATATGAAAATAAATTAAAGTGATGCAAAATATTAAAATAAATATGAAAATAGAAAAATATTGAAAATGTGAAGGTTTGGAAAAAGAAAAGAGAACCAGGTCCTGATGAGGTTCGAACAGGGGACCTCTGGAAGCATCTTTCAATCCCAACGCCTTAACCACTGGGACAATGTGCACTTTGTGTTTGGAAAGTGAGAAACAATGACACATAAGCGATGACGCGTCCTGGATATGTTGAAAATCAAAGTCAAGACGCGGGCCCCATTGACCGCTTGACGAATCGAACGCACGAAATTGCCACGCCTTCCCTCCGGTCCTCGCCGAAGCCGAGCTAGGGTCTGGCCATCTTCTCCAGAGCCACGATTTTCAAACCTGCAAAACACGAAATTTCAAAGCAAAAGAAGGGTCCTATCCACCTATTTCGACCATTCCGAATTCAATGGAAGTATCGGTTTCGACTGAATCGACCTATACAAGCCGGTTCGAAGCTTCTCAAGTTTCTAACCCTAACAATGGCTATACACGATTCTGACGTTCAAACTTATGAACGATTGCCCAGATCCACTACATAGAACCTCATGAACACATTAGAAGCATTAGAATTGATTAAAACACGCAGGTTAGTAAAATGCAAAATCAAGAAAATTTGGAATATGTATGCATTTATATGGCACGATCTACCTGCTTTGATCAATACCAATGATGTATTCTTACTCATACTTACCCCGAGCACGCTTGGATGGTCGAAGTCGAGAATGGTCAGTAATTTGAAATTGAATTTTCAAGAATTCTTGAAAATTTTGCAAGAGTAAGGGTTATGCTTGAGCTAGGTTTCGTGGTTGCTTGCACAATGTCGAGCATTTATAGAGGAAGTTCGATGGCAAAAGAGTGGAAAAAGATTGCTCCATCAATGTGCAAATATTTTCTTTGAAAATAAAATCAAATATTGAAGAAAATATGATTTTCTCATCAATGCCATGGCTTGCACGAATTTGGTAAGTGTATTGGGCTTGGACATTAAGAAAGATATAAATCCAACTTAATTGAAAATAACCTAATTTTCATATTTTATAATTTATTTTTGAATTAAATATTATAAAATTCAAATATAAATCACAAAATAGAAAATTACCAATGCCAAGCATTTATGGGTCAAGAATATTGTCATGAACAAGTTTGATCAAAAGATTATAGGCCCATTTGGAAAATTTTGCACTTTGACCAAAATGTCCTTTTGTGCAATCGTTCAAAATCGCCCAACTTTCGAATGGTGTATCTTGCTCAATTTTCCACATTTTTGAGTGTTCTTGGACTTTTGGAAAGCTCTAAGAGTCCTCTAAACAATGTCTTTGGTTTCATCTCAATTGAGTTACCATGCTCAATATATCTTCAAAACAAAAGTTGACTTTTGTTGACTTTGAAAATGACCAGAATGTTTTGAGCTATACCTCTCAAATGAAGCATTTTTGGACATTCTTGTGAGACATGAAGTTGTAGAGAATTAAATTTCCTTCAAAACAAGAGGTGGTGGAAAAATTTCGAGAAAGTGTGAGGAAGTTATGATCACCAAAGTTCATTGACTTTTCACCTAGAAACCCTAATTTAGAAAGTTTGACTTTTGAGCAAATCTTGAGTTTTCTTGATGAATCATGATCAACCCTTGATCAAATGATGAATATAACTTCAAAATGAGGATGTTGACCAAAAATTATGAAGTTTGATCAGATGTTGACCATGTGACTTTTGTCCAATACAACCGATTTTCAACCATCCGAGCAATTGTTCGAGGAAACTTGACTTGTGAAGCTTGAAACTTGACATGGAGAATCTTTAAAGCATATGAGGAGGCATGAAGACCATTGGAGATGTTGGAAGCCCATATTGGCTTGAGAGATACCAAACCCTAGTTTGGGTTGATTGTCTAGGAGAGAGTTTGTCTGATCAACTCTTGAGGAATCCTTGAGCATAGATGTATGAAATCTTTTGAGAAGATGGAGGAAAATTTTGGGGTATGACAATCACTTTACATTCCTGATTATCAGTTGGTGCCTACATTGGAAGAGTTCTCAAGCTACTTGGGATACCTATACTTGATCAGATACCATTCATCGGTTCAGAAAAAGCTCCGAAATATAAAGACATCGCATCAATGTTACATCTAAAGCGATCAAACGTTGAAGCCAATTGGGAAACAAGAAACGGAGTTAAGGGTTTGCTTATTAAGTTTCTGATAAAGAAAGCTCGAGAATTCCTAAAGGCTATAAGTTTCTATGCATTCAAAGACATTTTGGCCTTGCTAATCTATGGCCTGACGCTATTTCCTAATCCAGATCAGTTCATAGACGTGAACACCGTCAAGATATTCCTCACTCGTAATCCTGTGCCTACCTTACTTGGAGACATTCTGCATTCTCTCCACACTCGTACTATCTCATATGTTGCACACCGTTACTTTCCAGGTGGTTTATTTCACACCTTCCTCAATCAGTAATGAAGAATGAGCAAAGATTGAAGTGGTCTCAAAGGCTGATGTCACTCTCTCATTCAGATATCCGTTGGTGTCTATTTCCTCAAAAGGACTTCACCTTCATTGAGCGTTGTGGGGAATTCCCTAATGTACCACTCCTTGGCATAAGGGGAGGAGGTATCACTTACAACCCTTCTCTAGCTCTACGTCATTTTGGTTATGCTCGAAGATATGGTCCTCATGATATGCTTCTCCAAGACATTGCGTTTAACTACAACAACGATCTCTAAAACTACCATCGAAGATTTGTGCACGCCTGGGGCATGGTAAAGAAGACTGATACGAAGACTTTGGGACACAAAAATTCCATTCCTTGGGAACCTTACCTCAAATGGGTGCAAGCTTGAGCTCAAAACCTCACGATGTCGTTTATAGTTGTCCTACCAGTGATTATCGAACCTGTTGCTAAAGGTGACGGACCCTATATCCTTCTCCATCCACACATGCCTACTAATTTCAAGATTTGAAGAGATCCCGGATTCAAATTTTAGAGAAGAAAGGTATAAAATCAAGCTCGCTATATAAGCGAGAAGAAGGTATTCGAGTTGACAAAGCTACTTCACGAGGAGCGAAGAATCAATACCTAATTCAACACAAAGAGGAAGCACCCATGGGAGACCTAAAAGCTCAAGGAATTTCTTTTATTTGTTTAAACTTTCTTTTGTACTTGCTAAAAGTAAACTAATAAAATTTTGTTCGTGCTTGTTTAAAAAATTTAAATTCCTAAGGTCGTTAAAAACATTGCATTGCATAACATCGCATATCATGGCATAAAATTTCATAATAGGTACATCAAAGACCGATTTTCTTATTCTCTCGCTGTTTATTTCAGCAAAAATGGCTCTTGAACAGACTGTCAAAAATCTCTAGGATCAGAACGCCCAATTCTAGGAGATGTTTACCAATTTAGCCCAAGGCCAGAAAGATCTGAAGAAGCTCATCACCAGAAAGAAGAAGACCATTGGTATTCTCAACATGGGAAGAATTCACAAGGGTCCAACTAGGGTGGTCAGACAGTTCGAATTCTCAGACAAGAGCGGTGAAACTGAGGGAAGCATAAAAAACAACGAAGGAATTCATCATGAGTCTGAAAATGAAAATGAAGACTATGTGAGCGAGTAGTATCCTCCTGATAATGAAAAATACAACCAACTTGAAGACCGTCTGAATGTCGTAGAAAAGCTGAAGATGTCACGTGATCGGTGGTTTTTACACAGTTATTTAGCATTGAATTTCGTTATCATTTCTTTTATTTGTCTAGTGTTATATGTCATTTTATCGCATTTTACGCTTTGGTTATGTGTTTGAGTATTTCCAGGGTCATAAGAATAAAACAGGATAAATCGGGGCAAAAGAAGTGCAAAATCAGAATATGGGAGGCTACAGATGCATCAACACGGGCCCCCGTGTTGATCAACACGGACCGTGTCGAAAAGCCACTAGAAAACGCAAAAAAACCAAAGTCAGTGCATCAACACGGGCACCGGTGTTGATTAACACTGCCCGTGTTGATTAATACGGGCGCCCGCATGAATCAACACTGCCTGTGTTGATTGACGCGTGTGGAAACTTTATTTTTTGAGTTTTGGACCTTTTCTTTGTCATTAAGGGTACTTTGGACTTTGACTAAGACTTGGATTAGAGAAGAGACTATTAGAAGGAATTGGAGGTTAGGAAAACCGACTTTTTTTTAAACCAGGAAAGAACTATCAGAAAAGGAGAAAGCTACGGAGAGTAATTCAGAGACGGCGAGATTCAAGGGCAGCCACCATTGAAGATAAAAGTCATCATTATTCTTTGTAATGTTTAACTCTTATTTGAGGTTTTCTTTTAATACTATGAGAGGCTAAACCTCCCAATGCTAGGGGTGGTCCTAATTTGATCATTGTATGAATTCGAATACTTGATTTCCTTAATGCAGTGTTTTTATATTTCAATTTAATTGTGTAGTGTTCTTATAATCATGTATCGTACAAATACATGTAGACCTATGACTAACAATTGGCAGGACTGTGATTGTTAGGGTTTGTACACAATTAGGTTATTAGGAGTCTAACCTAGGACTAGGAATTCTCTTTTAATCACTTGAAATCTTGATATTTTTATGGTTAAAACTAAGATTTATTTGAATGGACATATGAATAAGGATTAGGGTTTTAATAGTTGTCTTCATTAAGGACTTAAGGAAGAACAATCTAGAGATAGGTAATTGATAGTTATTCATGTGCAATGAGGAAATCTGAATTCGGATCATAGCTTTGTTAAATCAACCACTCACCCTAGCATCATTCTCATTATATTTCATCAGTCATTACTTGTTACAAGCATAATTGAAAGTGTTAAAATCAACCCAACCATTGTTTTTGTTCAATTGAATTAAGAGCACGAATAGGTATTTACTACGCAGTCCTCGAGATCGATACTTGGGGAAACTCATTATAACTACATCGGCGAAAGTAGTACACTTGCTATAGGAATTTCTTTTATTTGTTTAAACTTTCTTTTGTACTTGCTAAAAGTAAACTAATAAAATTTTGTTCGTGCTTGTTTAACAAATTTAAATTCCTAAGGTCGTTGAAAACATTGAATTGCATAACATCGCATATCATGGCATAACATTTCATAATATGTACATCGAAGACCGATTTTCTTATTCTCTCGCTGTTTATTTCAGCAAAAATGGCTCTTGAACAGACTGTCAAAAATCTCTAGGATCAGAACGCCCAATTCCAGGAGATGTTTACTAATTTAGCCCAAGGCCAGAAAGATCTGAAGAAGCTCATCACCAGAAATAAGAAGACCATTGGTATTCTCAACATGGGAAGAATTCACAAGGGTCCAACTAGGGTGGTCAGACAGTTCGAATTCTCAGACAAGAGCGGTAAAACTGAGGGAAGCATAAAAAACAACAAAGGAATTCATCATGAGTCTGAAAATGAAAATGAAGACTATGTGATCGAGTAGTATCCTCCTGATAATGAAAAATACAAGCAACTTGAAGACCGTCTGAATGTCGTAGAAAAGCTGAAGATGTCACGGTTGAACTTTGATGATCTAAGTCTTGTTCTTGGTGTGGTAATTCCCCGCAAGTTCAAAATTCCTACCTTTTCCAAGTATGATGGCATCTCTTGCCCGAAGCTGCATCTAAAATCCTATGTTCAGAAGATCCATCCTCATACTGAAGACAGGAAACTGTGGATCCATTTCTTTAAAGAGAGTTTATCCAGAACTCAGTTGGAGTGGTATTATCAGTTAGAGAGTACCCATATTCGTACCTGGAATGATTTAGCACATGCTTTCTACAAGAAGTACCAGTACAATGCTGAATTGGAACCTACCCGCATGCAGCTACAGAGCATGTATATGGGTCGTGACGAGAAGTTCAAAGAATATGACCAGAAATAGAGAGATCTAGCAGGCAGAGTTCAACTACCCTTGTCCAATAGGGAGTTAGTTGACATGTTTATGGGAACATTGACAGGACCATTCTTCAATCATTTGATTGGAAACTCTTCGGCCGGATTCATCGAGCTGATATTGACAGGCGAATGCATCGAAGTTAGAATCAAGAGCGGAAAGATTCAAGTAGAGTCATCTTCAAATACTGCGAAGAGATCTTTTGGTGGTAAGAAAGAAGCTAATGCTGTATGGTCAAAAAGCCATGACAAAGTCGACAGACTAACTGTGGGGCCAGGATCTCCAATCCTACACCAGCGCAACCTCAACGAGACAATGCGCGTATACAGAACGCGCCACGAAGAGGGTTTACGAAGATCAACATGCCATTATCTCAAGCACTACAACACATGTTGAAAGCATAGATGATTACTTTGATGGATCCTCCTCAACACGTCAACACTTCCTCTCCAAAGTACAATCCTAATGCAAGGTGTGGATACCACTCCAACAGCCCAGGGCACGACACCAACAACTGTTGGGCCCTGAAGAACAAGATTCAAGACATGATTGAAGCAAGGAAGGTTGAATTCGACCCCCCTGTCAAAACTCCGAATATGATAAACGCACCAATGCCTGACCATGGTAAAAGTTCCAATGCTATTGACAATGACTCCTATGTTTATTATGTGAACGAGCTGACTATTCCTCTGATGACTGTTGTAATACAGTGGGAGAACTGACTTTTGGAATTTGTTTTGCTTTTTATCGCAAATGTTGCGGATAACAAGAGCCACCACCGACTTTTCTTTTATCCAATCAAGGGAAGGTGAAAAGAACAGAAAAGACCTTCGTTAGATTCTGAGTAAGGGAGAAGGTTATGAAAAGGGAAGGTATTAGCACCCCTTTCCATCCGTAGTTATCTACAGGCTCTTAGTTGCTTTTAGCTCACATTAAAAATTGCTTTATGTGTGTGTGTTTGAAAAATGTTTTGGAAAGGTATTTCGCTTTGACTTCGTAATGATTCACGCTAGAATGTATACGAAGTGTTTGGAAATGGTTTTTTTTTAAAAGTGTTTTAACTTTGTAAAAGTGTGAGGTGTGAAAAGTATTTTGATAGAGCAAGCAACTAAAAGTCTTATTACCTACTCAGAATGGTCGTTTTCGTGTTGTTTTACTTTCCTTTAGAATAGTGTTATCCATACCATTAGTTGGTAGGTAACCCTATTCGTTGGATGTAAGAGGGACATTCGAAAGGGACATCGGATGGTCATAGAAAGCAACTTGTAGGAGTATCCTAGCACATTCGAAGGGACGATCATCACTTTTCGTAGGCAACAATCGAGGGACGAGATCATGTATTCGTAGGCCACGTCGAGGGACTATGATCTTTGTATCGAAGGGACTATGATGATATGTTTGTAGGCAACGGTGCCAGGATACCTCTACGTTCGAGGGACTTGACCATTTATTCGAAAGGCAATGAGAGAGAATACTCTAGGGGGTGCATGTGTGAAGAGAGTGTGTTAAATTCAGATATATTATCTTGTAATTAGAAGTGGTCTATGTTTTTTTATCTTGCCATACACGCTTAGTTACTAGCAGTTTATAGGGTGCGAAAAGTAAATTACGGAAAGTAAAGTGCGGAAAAGTAAATGTCCTACGCTATTGCATGGCATTGGGGCAGTTACATAATATAGGAGTGCGGAAAGTAAATCCTAATTAAACTATTACATCCCATGAGAAGTTACACAATATTGGAACAAAAAGAATGCGAGAAAATAAATCCGAGCTATTACAACCTGGAAGCAGATACATAATAATTGGAAAAGAAAATAAATTCGCATAAGAGAAAATATGTTAGTAAAAAGAAGATTTTTGAGTTAAGAAAATGTTTTTAGGTTAGTAAACGTAATTAAATGATAAAGCAATTTTTTTGGAATTTTCTGGATGGGTTTTAATGAGGAAAAGTAATTAAAAGTCAATTTTATGGTTAATTAACAATTAATTAAAATATGCATGCAAAAATGTTAATTTTTATGTCAAAAATTAAATAAACATTTTTCTGACCTAAATGCAAAAAGAAATTATTTTTTTGGTGATTTTTAATGCATGAGAAAATTGTTTGAAAAGAAACTAAATTAAAAAATAAAATATGAGAAAAATAAGAGAAAGGGTTAGAGGGCTTTTAGATAGGATTCTCCCAGAAGCTGGAGCCCCTAAGAGATCCTTGGCTGACCGTGCCCAGAAGTGCATGACTCTTGCGTGTGGAGACGTCCAGAACCTTGGAGTTTCTGGCTTGGAGATGCCCAGAAGTACGTCCTTCTGGGGCTTTTTGCTAGGAAGCACACCCAGAAGCTGGAGCTTCTGGGGCCTAGAGCGTGGCATGAAGGGCCAGAAAGTGTGATTTCGGGGCAAGCCTTCTAGAGAACCTAAAACATAGCAAAATAAAGATGGAAAATATGGCAAAAAGCAGGGTTCGAACCCATGCTCTTTGGAACAAGTGACTTAATGCGCGCAAGTTTAACCGCTGGGGCGGAGATACATCCATGAATTAAGTTACATGGATTAACAGATAAGCAAGAGTTTTTTCTTCTGACTCAAACTAGAAAAGCCCGGATCGGACCTCCGGTCATCTTCTCCGGTGGGGATTTTTTTCAAATTTGCAAAATGGAGAGAATTTAAACAAGATATCAAGACTACCCCCCCTAAATTGACCCCTGCGAGTTCAATGGTGGTATCGGCTTGCCCTAAAAACTCCTGTATACTGAGCTTCGAAGCTCTCAACAGTTTTGCCCTAACAATGGAAAATCATGCTCCGATCGTTAGAAACTTCATGTAACCATCCAGATCTGTTCTATAATGTCTCAGGAACACATTGCAATGGTTAGTTTCATACAAAACACAGAAAATATTAAAAAAAGAAATTCAAAAAGATATGTAAATGTATGTTCATGTATGGCACGATTTAGGCATGGTTGGCTACAGTTCTTGGCCTGGACTTACTCAACAATACCTCAGGAACACAATGGAGTGCTTGGAATGAACTGAAAACGGCTGGAACAAGGATTTCGAATTTTGCAACTTTGTGAGAATTTTGTGAATTTTAGGGTTGGCTCATGAGGCTAGGGTTTCGTCCTCTGGTCTTGTGAATGTGTTATGTATTTATAGAACAAGAGATTTGATCAAAAAGAATGAAAAAATATATTGCTTTGAATGCAAAAATATTTCCTTGTAAATTTTCATCAAATCTTTCCAAAATTGGATTTTCTCTTCCTTGTATAATCTTGCACGAATTTGGCATGTATTGTGGGCTTCCTTGGTCCTCAAGATAGATAGAAATCAAACCCAACTTGTTTTATACCTTACTTTTATATTTTATTTAATTTAAAATTGAATTAAATACTTTAAATTCAAAAATAAATTAAAAAAATGGAAAAGAGGCGTGGCAAGGTGTAGAGAGGCCATGGATAATGTTAAGATCTAGTTTGGATCATAAAATTAAAAGCCCATTTGGAAAAAATTTGCATTTGTCAAGTATTTCTCTTTGTGCACTTCTTCAAAAATGCTCAACTTGTGCAAGGTGTATCTTGCTCTATTCTTAACATTTTTGGGTATTCTTGGACTTTTTAGAAAGCTCAAGTTGTCCTCTAAACAACATATTTGGTTTCATCTCAATTGAAGTTTCCATGCTCAAGAACACTTTTTACAAAAAGATGACTTTTTGTTGACTTTGAAAAGGACCTGTAATGTTTTGATCCATAACTTCCAAATGAAGCATTTTCTGACCAAGCATGTGAGACATGAAGTTGTAGAGAATTGAATTCTATTTAAAATAAGTTGTGGTGGAAAAATTTCTGATAAAGTATGAGAAAGTTATGCCTGGTCAAAGTTCTGTTGACTTTTGTCTGAGAAAGCCCAAATTAGAAACTTTGACTTTTGATCAATTTTTGACTTTTCTTGATGAATCATGATCAACCCTTGACCAAATGATGAATATTACTTCAAAATATTGATGTTGACCAAAAATTATGAAGTTTGACTGTATGTTGACCACAGTTGACTTTTTGTCCAATATAACTGATTTTCAACCATCTGAGCAATTGTTTGAGGAAACTTGACTTGTAAGACTTGAAATTTGACATGGAGATTCTTTGAAGCATATGATGAGGCATGATGACCACTGGAAGTGTTGGAGGCTTACTCTGGCTTGAGGATGGCCAAACCTTAGTTTTGGTTGATTGCTTAGGGAGAGGGTTTGTCTGGTAAACCCTTGTGAAATCCTTGAGTATGGATATTTGAAATGTCTTGAGAAGTAGGAGGGAAAATTTTGGGGTATGAAAACTCTCAAGAAAGATTTGTTGCAAGCCGGTGTATTTCCAAGATGCCCTGATGACTGTCGTTGGTGTGCATCTGAATCTGATGGATGTGCTTGGTTGAAGAGGCGTATTCAACGCATGATGGACAACTGAGAAATGATATTTCTAAAACCTTTATCTGTGGGGAATCTGTGCAAGGATGTTTCTAAGAATCTGAAGATCGAAGACGCAAGCGAAGACGTACTAGAAGTCTGGGATACCTTGGGGAAGCCAAGTGGAAAGTTTGATTTCATGGTTAAATATACCGCTCCAAAAGTTACAAGATTCCAATCGAAGACATCAAGGCAATTGGATGGGGAGACGATTATCCAGAAGACTACGCTGATGTGAACACAATAAGGATCATCTCTGCAAATCCTGCATCTAGAGTGGCACCTCTCATTATTACCTCCCCCAGACCAATTCCATATTCCTTCGATAGAGCTATACCTTGGAATTATGGAGCCAAAGTTTACTATCATGGCGTCAAGCAAGAACCTTTGACCATTGAAGACATTGAAGCTACCAATCCTTACATCGACAACATCATCGGATCAAGCAAGGTAACCAGGACCGAAAGAGTATTTTCTCCTGAGATCTCTCCTCCGAAAGACACTGCTACACCAATTCGCATTCCTACTATTGAACCAGTTCCCGAAGCGAGAGGGAAAGAACCAGTAACTCATCCTGCTCATACAGAAGTACCAAAGGAAGTTGCTCAGGATACCTCCAAGCAAGAAATGGAGGAAATTATGAAGATCATCAAGAAGAGTGACTACAATGTTGTGGAACAGTTGGGATAAACTCCGTCCAAGATATCCATGCTAGCTCTGCTATTGTGCTCTGAGGCTCATGCTAAAGCCTTAGTAAAGTTTCTGAAAAATGCTCACATACCGCAAGACACTATTGCTGATCAATTCGAAGGTTGTATTGCTAGCCTAACCATCAACAATGGTTTAGGTTTCTCTGGTGCTGATTTAACTCCTGCCGGAAGGAAACACAACAAAGCCTTGCGCATCTCCATTGAATGCAAGGGCACTACATTGTCTCACGTATTGGTGGATACTGGTTCTACTCTGAATGTTCTCGATGAGCGATCTCAACTGACTTAATGCTGAAGAAGTGGTCATGAAGCTTAGTGACATCATTATAAGAGCTTTTGATGGTTCGAAAAGAACAAGATTGAGAGCTCATCCCGCCGCTTAAAGTCGGTTCCCGACTTTAACTCTACTTTTGTCATGGATATTCGTCCAAATTTTATTCTTGCCTACTTAGACGCCCTTGATACATGGGGTGCTCTCACATCTACCCCGCATCAAAAGTCAAGTACCCAAAGGAAGAGGAAGATCACAAGATGCGTGAATAAGAATATATGGTAAGCCATCTGCAGTCATTTCGATACATCAAAATGGAAGGTGAATTTGTCGAAACTCCCTCTCAAGCCTTCGAAGCAATCCCACGAGTCATGCCTATTGACTCTCCCGTCACTCCTGAAGTTACTAGACTTCCACCGAAGATGGCCTCACTGAAAGATGCCAAAGTCATGGTGAAGAAGGAGGTTGTACTATTTGGGGTCAGCTCCCCGATGTTTCGTTCAAATCTGACAAGACTAGTTTAGGTTTCACTATCAAAGGTCAGAAGATGGTATGCCGTGAACGTGTCGGCAAACTTCCTTTCCACATCAACAAAAGCGGAGTCCATGCTATAGAAGATGACGATGGTGACTTCGACATCAATAATTGGATCTTCCCAACTCCAGACGATGGACTCAACAATTGGAAGACTGAAGATGTTATACCAATCTCCTTTAGACAAAAGTAATTGCTTTTTCTGTTATGCTTTCGCTTTTTACGCTTTGAACAATAAACTTTAAAGCCTAGTGCCTTGCTCGGGGCACCACGGCTCGTTTGTGAGGGTTATTATTTGTCATTTGCATATTTTCATTCAATGAAATCATTGGACTTTTGCATTCAAATACTGCGCTCTTTTCTTTCTTATCCACAGTGGGTTGCGAATGTGGTGCCTGCATCTAAGAAGGATGGTAAAGTGCGATGTGTGTGGACTACCAAGATATGAACAAAGCAAGTCCGAAAGACAATTTTCCACTTCCACATATTGATGGCTGGGTTGACAACACCACTCAACACAAGGTTTTCTCCTTCATGGATGGTTTCTCCGACACAATCGATCAAAATGGCTCCCCAAGACATGGAAAAGACTACTTTGTTACACAAGGGCATATTCTACTATAAGGTCGTGTCGCTCGATCAAGAATGTCGGGCGCTTATATATCAACGTGTCATGTAGCTTTATTCCATGACATGATTCATCACGAGATAGAGGTCTACATCGACGACATGATAGCTCGATCACAAACTGAATAAGAACATCTCGATCATTTGCGAAACTCCTGGGATTTTTTGTTAGTGATAAAGTTATTGAAGTTGACCCCGCCAAGGTTAAAGCTATTCAATAAGTGCCAGCTCCCCGTACCGAGAAGGAAGTCAGAGGTTTCTTGGGACGACTAAACTACATTTCCAGATTCATTGCACATCTAACTGCTACTTGTGAGCCAATCTTCAAGTTATTGAAGAAAGATCAAGTAGTGAAATGGAACGACGATTTCCAGACAACTTTTGACAAAATCAAGGAGTACCTACAAAATCCTCCCATCCTGATACCACCTGCCAAAGAAAGACCTCTTATCATGTACTTGACAATATTAGAGAACTCAATGGGGTGAGTGTTGGGGCAACATGACGAGTCTGGTCGAAAAGAGTATGCAATATACTACCTTAGCAAAAAGTTTACCGAATGTGAAACAAGATACTCACAGCTTGAGAAAACTTGCAGCGCTTTGGCTTGGGCTGCTCGCCGACTAAGACAATATATGTTGACTCACACTACCTTGTTGATTTCTAAGATGGATCCGATAAAATACATATTCGAGAAACCTGCTCTCTCCGGAAGAATAACAAGATGGAAAATGATCTTGACCGAATACGACATCCAGTATACTACTCAGAAGGCGATCAAACGCACTTGGCAATGGTATCGGCGCCACCATTACATCTCCTACAGGAGGACACACGCCTTTCACCGCCAGAATTTATTTCAACTGCACCAACAACATGGCAGAATACGAAGCATGCACCATGGGTATCAAAGCTGCTATTGACTTAAGAATCAAATTCTTGCAAGTATATGAGATTCAACTTTGGTGATCAGTCAGATTAAAGGCGATTAGGATACGAAGCCTCCGAATCTTATTCCATATTTAGAGTATGTTTTGAGTCTGATCCCTTACTTCGAATAAATCACTTTCGATCACATTCAACGAGAAGAGAATCAGTTGGCATACGTATTAGCTACCATGTCATTGATTACTTTATGGGTAGAAGCAGCCTCGTTTGCATCTGTTACCAAGAATATTATGGCTTGATTCATCAAGCATAATCTTATATGTCGGTAAGGCATCCCCAAAAGGATCATCACGGACAATGGTACCAATCTCAATAACAAAATGATCACCGAACTCTGCACGCGATTCAAGATTGAGCATCACAACTCTTCTCCATATCGGCCAAAAATGAATGGTGCAGTGGAAGCTGCCAACAAGAATCTTAAGAAGATCATACAGAAACTGACAGTGACCTATAAGGATTGGCAAGTGATGATGCCATTTGCTCTCCACAGTTATCGCACTACAGTACGAACATCTACAGGGGCAACCCCCTTCTCTCTTGTATACAGTATGGAAGCAGTCTGACCTATCGAGGTTCAGATACCCTCAACAAGAGTACTCCAAGACGCAGAGTTAAACGAAGACGAATAGGTCTAGACTCGCCTTGACCAGATCAACTTGATCGATGAAAAATGGCTCGCAGCCATCTGCCATGGAAAAATAAACCAGAAACGAATGATCAGAGTATTCAATAAAAAAGTCAAGCACCGAGTCTACCAAGTCGGTGATCTAGTAGTCAAGTGCATCATTCTTCCACAAGGTGACCCCAGGGGAAAATGGACTCACACCTATGAGGGACCATTTATAGTCAAAACAGTATTTTCCGGTGGAGCTATGATACTAAGCGTTATGGATGGAGAAGACTTCCCACACCCTGTGAACGCAGGCATAGTCAAAAAATCATACGCATAAACGAGACCCGCTAGGTTGACTGGCCTAGGAAAAATAAAGGCATCCTGGCGAACCAAAAAGGTTCAGGCAAAAGTTAAGGATATATATAAAAAAATGTACACCCAGCAAGTCGAAAACTTGCAAAGGCGGCTTGGGCATAAAAGGGTATCCCGGTAGACTGAAAACCTGAAAGGGCGGTGTAATACGGTGGGAGAACTGACTTTGGATTGTTTTGAGTTTGATCGCAAATGTTGCGGATAGTAAGAGTCACCACCGACTTTTCTTTTATCTAATTAAGGGAAGGTGAAAAGAACAGGAAAAGACCTTCGTTAGATTCTGAGTAAGGGAGAAGGTTATGAAAAGGGAAGGTATTAGCACCCTTTCCATCCGTAGTTATCTACGGGCTCTTAGTTGCTTTCGATCATCTTTAAAATTTTGCTTTCTGTGTGTGTCTTTGAAACTATTTTTGAAAAGGCATTTCGCTTTGACTTCGTAATAATTCACGCTGGAATGTATACTAAGTGTTCAAAATGTTACATTTTTGAAAAGTGTTTTAACTTTGTAAAAGTGTGAGGTGTGAAAAGATGTTTTGATGGAGCAAGCAACTAAAAGTCTTATTACCTACTCAGAACGGTCGTTTCCGTGTTATTTTACTTTCCTTTAGAATAGTTTATCCATACCATTAGTTGGTAGGTAATCCTATTCGTTGGATGTAAAGGTACATTCGAAGGGACATCGGATGGTCATAGAAGGCAACTTGTAGGAGTACCCTAGCACATTCAAGGGACGATCATCACTTTCGAGGCAACAATCGAGGGACGAGATCATGTATTCGTGAGGCAACATCGAGGACTATGATCTTTGTATCAAGGGACTATGATGATATGTTTCGTAGGCAATGGTGCTAGGATACCTCTATGTTCGAGGGACTTGACCATTTATTCGAAAGGCAACGAGAGAGAATAGCCTAGGGGGTACATGTGTGAAGAGAGTGTTGAATTCGATAAGTTATCTTGAAATTAGAAGTGATCTACATTCATTCTTATCTTCCATACACGCCAGTAGTTACTAGCGCTTTATATGGATGCGAAAGTAAATTATGGAAAGTAAAGTGCGGAAGTAAATCCCACGCTTATTACATGGCTTGGGGCGCTTACATAATTGAGGAGTACGGAAAGTAAATCCTAATTAAGCTATTACATCCCATGAGCAGTTACATAATATTGAAAAGAATGCGAGAAAATAATCCTAACTATTACAACCTGGAAGCAGATACAATAATCGGAAAAAAGAATGGAATTGCGAATAATAGAAAATAATGTTAGTGAAAAAGATTTTTGAGTCAAGAAAAAAGTTTTTTAGGATTAGTAAACCTAATTAGATCAGAAAATAAATTTTGGGAATTTTCTGGATTGATTTTAGTAAGGAAAAACAATTAAAAGTCAATTCTTCGATTAATTAACAATTAATTAAAATATGCATGCAAAATATAATTTTTTTATGTCAAAAATTAAATAAGTATTTTTCTGACCTAAATGCAAAAAGAAATAATTTTTTTGTGATTTTATAATGCATTAGAAAATTGTTTGAAAAGAAATTAAATTAGAAAATAAAATATGAAAAGAAAATAAGAAAATATGTTAGTTTTGCAAGTGGTAAAAGATATTTGTGGCAGCCAAGGTTCGAACTGTGGACCTCGAGTCACACGCACGCTGCCTTACCACTGAGCCAACCTGATGTTTATGTTAGTATTATGGAACAAAATGTTATAAGGGAAATTAATCTCGAAAATTAATTTAAAACAAAACTGCGCCAAGGGTCATCGTCCTCGCTTAAATTTCCGTGTCTATACCCACGGTTGTCTTATGCTATAGCTTTTACCTACTAATTATTCCCGTAGCTACGCCCCCGCAAAATCAAACCGCTCATACACAAAATAAATTAATTTTGAGGACATCAATCGATTGGAAATCCTCTTCCGAGTATGATGGTGGCTCGATTTTGGCTAATTTTGTCTTAAACGAAAGCCCTAATTCGGACCTTCAAACCCTAGCCATGGTAACTTACGATTCCTGCACTTAAAACCTAATCAAACCATGCAGAAAGCTTCGAAACTTCATGATAAACACAAATACATGGTTAAATTCAATTAATTATGCATGAAAATCAGAAATCGATTTTGAGTTAGAATATGCAAACCGTGATCGTGATTTCACGTTTCTGGGTGCTTGGCTAGCTTGTGAGTATCTGGATCGATTCAGAGGAACTCCAAGAATCGATTGGAAGGCTTGGAATGCTTTGAATTGGACTGAAATTATGGCTGCTGTTTGCTTGGAATGCACAGATTTTTTTATGCTTGGTAGGGTTCTTTGAGGCCAAAATTTCGTCCCTTGTGCATGTAGTAACATCATGTATTTATAATAGAGTGAATTAGGTCAAGAATTGTAAGAAAAAATCAAGCCAATCAATGAGAAATTATTTGATTTAGAATCAAACCAAATATTTCCTTTTTGAGCCAATTTCAATTAAATCTCATTACCAATCATGATTATTTCGAAATAATCAGATTAAATGGCTTGCTTGGACCTCAAGGATGAGAGAAAATCCATCTTGCAATTAATTTTTGATTTTCTACCTTTTATTTTAATTAAATTGGTTTTAAATGATTATAAATCCAAAATAAATAAAAAATAAAAGATAAATTCGTGGCCTTGGGCTTGGGAGGTTCCAATTCAGTTGAGGAACATGTTTGAATCAAGAAAAGTTAGGCCCATTTGGAAATTTTTTGGTTTTCTCAAGTATTTCTCTTTGTGCACCTCCTCAAAAATGCTCAACTTGGACAAGGTGTATCTTGCTCAATTTTTAATATTTTTGGGTTTTCTTGGACTTTTTATAAAGCTCAAGATGTCTTCTAAACAGCCTTTTTGGTTTCATCTTCATTGGAGTTTCCATGCTCATGAACACTTCTTTACAAAAAGTTTACTTTTTGTTGACTTTTAAAATGACCTGTAATGTTTTGATCCATAACTTCCAAATGAAGCATTTTCTGCCCAAGCTTGTGAGACATGAAGTTGTAGAGAATTGAATTCTCTTCAAAATGAGCTGTGGTGGAAAAATTTCTGATAAAGTATCTGAATGTTATGCTTGGTCAAAGTTCTGTTGACTTTTTGTCTGAGAAAGCCCAATTTAGAAACTTTGACTTTTGATCAATTCTTGACTTTTCTTGATGAATCATGATCAACCCTTGATCAAATGATGAATATCACTTCAAAATATTGATGTTGACCAAAAATTATGAAGTTTGACTATATGTTGACCACAGTTGACTTTTTGTCTAATATAGTTGATTTTCAACCATCTGAGCAATTGGATGAGCAAATTTGACTTGTGAGGCTTGAAACTTGACATGGAGATTCTTTGAAGCATATGGTGAGGCATGATGACCACTTGAAGTGTTAGAGGCCCACCTTGATTTGAGAATGGCCAAACCCTAATTTGGGTTGATTGCTTAGGAGAGGGTTTATCTGGTCAACCCTTATGAAATCCTTGAGCATGGATATTTGAAATGTCTTGAGAAGTAGGTAGGAAAATTTTGGGGTATAACATTCTGCTCAATCTTATTTTACCGAAGGGTTAGATTGGCATGCTTGCCTTTTGTGACCAGGAGGTAGAAGATGATTGAACACTCGAGTACACTTGAAAATTTGCACTCGCCGTTGGTTGATGATGTGCTGGAATGGGCTTATAGATGCCATTTGGAGAAAATGAGTCGGGGAGCAAATCGTATGCTAGACTTGTGAACGTCATTTTAATAGGAGAAACATCGGAGATGGGCTTAAGATGCCATCATGAGAGACTGATGTTGGGGAATGAGCCGTATGTTAGACTCTGTAGGTATTTTGAACATAGAAGAAAGCATGGAGTTTGGCTTAAGATGCCATCTGGGGGAGGCTGATGTCGAGTCGTACGTTAGACTTCACGCCGCCTTTGAATGAGGTTATTAGTATGTATTGATTTTTATCCAAATATGTAGCATTCTGAAGGTGAAGAGTTGTCGACAAGTAGTCGGAGATGGGCTTAAAGATGTCATCCGGGGCAACTGAGTCGTACACTAGACTCTATAGTTGTTGTTGATAATAATAGAGAGTCAGAATAATCCTTCGTCTTGGCTATTCTCGAGGTGGATATTTGGCATAATCTTCCGCTCGAGATAATTTGTATAGTCTTTCGATTGGGTTCCCGCCTTGTTTCGGCATTAATCTTTGACCGTTGTCCGAAGCGATTTTGGTTGTTCGATAGTTCTCCGCCTTGTTTCGGTTTTAATCTTTGACCTTCGCTCGAAAATAGCCGTGGTCACCGATAGTTCTCCGCCTTGTTTCGCATCAATCTTTGACCTTCGCTCGAAAGAAGAAAAAAAACTTTTACCTGCTAGGGAAATGAATCTCGTCAGGATATAGTTAGTTCTATGCAGATTATGATGCATGCAAGCATATGACAATGTTCTTGAATGATATGCGCACATGTTATGATCTTTATGAATAATGTATGAATGTAGATGTTGTGGGATTTCAAAACATATCAATCTTGAAGAAGACGAGAACGTCTGGCTAGGGATTTCTGATGTTTGTCTGGGGAAAGGGTTGTTGCAACTCTGAGATGCTTTTGATTCCTCCGATGCACTATCTGAACAAGTTTCGAGCCTAGATATTAATGCTGTTGGAAAGAATAACAATGGAGGTACCGAGGATCTTGTGCGAGATCTTGCCGGGAGTATCCGAATCGCTTGAGACCGACATAATGTGGAACGTCAAGGGGCGAAGTTGATGAGGCCCGAAAGATCACTTGAGGTGATGAATCTGACGTTTGTGTTCGCGTTAAAAGGTAACGCGCTAGAGGATTTGAACGTGAATTCAGATTCTCTGGCTCGAAACGATTTACTCTTTTGATTTGTTTATAAAGATGCCGCGAGCATCAAGCTTTATTATTTTCAACACAAGAAAGATGATTTAATGATTATGAAAAATGGGAAAGCTGAAATACCCTCAATTGATATTGATATGCATAACGACTAGCGCAAACTAGACGCAACGCATTGGGGAGATTCTGAGTAAGGGGGATTGTTATATAAAGGGAATAGATGGAGCACCCTAAATATATATAGTTATCTATAGCTTTATATATGAATATGTTTGATATGTTTGTGTGTTTTAATTGCTATTTCTATGATTGGGAAAGTTTCTCCTTTGGGATTTTAAGAAAGATGATTATGTGGGATTCTAGTGTTTGTTATTATTGTGCTCGCAAAGATCCGTGGATCTTCTCGATACATATCCCTTAGTGGGAATCGAGCATTTGTAGCTCGGATCTAAAGGGTTCTATGGTTTGTTTGGTCCGAGAGAGAAAGAAATTTGCTCGGCAAGGATGAGACTCAGGCTCACGTATTCTCAAAAGGATGTTGAGAAAGTCGAGTAATCGTAGTTCCCACTTATGCTAGTGGAAAGAAACGGATGTTAGTAAGAGATGCATAAATGTCATCTTAATGAAAATGTATCTAATCTATTTCATCACATACATTTTTGAAAAGTTTGTTCGATAAAAATCTTTCGTCGTAGGCTATCGGTGTTTTGCTCAAGTGTACAAGCGTTACCACTTACATGTTTAAGAAAGATGTTTGAAAAAAAAGATGATTGAATCTTTTAACTGTAAGCATTGGGTGTTTTGCTTGAGTGTACAAGCGTTACCACTTACAATTAAGAGATGTTTTTGTTTGAAAATAGTTTGAAAAGAGTTTGAAAAGTTTTTAACTGTATGTGATATGGTAGATGAGATACTTCTTCCATAGAGATGATAAATGTCTAAATCTCTAGGAGAAATTGATTGGATTTAAGGGATGCTTTTAAGAAGCCCGTGGGTCCTTGTATTGTTAGCCCAAGAGGAGGCATTCCGAGGGTCATCGAGGGTCCTTGTATGAAGCTCAAGAGGAAGCTATAGGTATGGTCGGCTTTGTGTTAAAAGGATTTCACCGAGAAACCATCCTTTGAATTAAGAGCAATTTCACCGGAAATTTCACTGGGATTTGAAAGTGATTTCACCGGAAACCATCCTTTCGTGGTTCTATCTTAACGCTGGTGATTCTTTGTATTGAAGCCCAATAGGAGGGTTAAGAGATTTCCTCTCTTTCATTGTATGATGCCCAAGAGAAGGCTAAACTCAATGAGGAGTTCTTTTGAACGAAGCCCAAGAGGAGGCTGACTCAACAGGGGAGTGTTGTCTTATATGAAGCCTATGCGGAGGCTAAACTCAGATGAATGAGTTTTCTTATATGAAGCCTAAGGGGAGGCTGAACTCTGTGGGGAGAGTTATCTTGTATGAAGCCCAAGCGGAGGCTAAATTCATGCTGGAGATGAATTATCTTGTATAAAGCCCAAGCGGAGGCTAAAACTGAGGGGAACCTATTAGTTAGACTAATTGTTATGTTATAATTAGACAGTTGTATAAACAAGTGTGTGTGTGTGATATGTATTCACAGGAGTTTATGAAGGAAATATAAACAATGCAATGATGTTTATTTACAAAAGTTCATGAAATATAAACAAGTGTCTGTGAAACGAACGTTTAAAACGAGCGTAACTTGATTATTTACAAGTTTGAACTGTGTACAAGGAAGTGAATATGTACACGAACAGTATTTATAATCGACAAAGATGGATGTACATAGGAGGGTGGGACTTACACCATAAGGGTGGCCCATTGGTTTAAAAGCGCTTCAGGAATAATGCTCCTTTCAATACCAATGGTATTCAAAGGTATATACGGACGAAAGTAAACGAACGATCAAGTTTACTCAGAAAAGTATCAGATTATGTATGTATGAAAGTTTGTATGAAAAGAATTTGATATGTACAAGGAAAAGGTATGTACATAAAGAAATGTTGGTTGTGTATACACAAGTGAAGTGAAAACAAACGATCAAGTTTGTCTCAGATTGAGTATAAAAAGTATCTGTGTTATGTACAGATGAAAATTTTGTATGTATTTGGAAATGATTTGATATGTACAAAGAAATATTATGTACACAAAAGAATGTTATGGGACTTACACCGTGAGGGAGGCCCATTGGTTTGAAAGAAGTTTCATCATTAATAATTCTTCTCCTTTCAATACCAATGGTATCGGTGTATAAACAAACGAATGAAAACAAACGAGAGAAATTTGTTTATGTTTGAATATTGACAATGATGATTTGAGTATGTATAAGTAAAATTAAATATGTACAAAAAAGGATTGGGACTTGCACCGTAAGGGAGACCCATGATCGATTGAGAAATTCGAGATAAAACGAATTCGGTTTTATCGTTTAAATCGGATCGATCATGGTAAAGGTGTAAGTTTGATGAAATGTTTTGAAAAATGATTTTGAAAATGTTTTGAAATGTGAGGTTCATTTATGAAAATTTTTGAAAAGAATCGGAAGTCGAAAACTTGAAAAATTCACCTTAAAAGGAGGTTTAAAAAAGTGCTCAGAACGTCGTTTTCGGATCGATTAAAATATAATGAGATGAAAGTTTTTTCTGAAAATTTTTGCACTATCATAAAATAGATGTATTTATTGACAAGTGTTCAAAAAATCACCTCAAAATGAGGAGTTTTGATTGGTTAAAAAAAATTGTGAAGTTTTGTAAAAAAAACATGAAAAAATGGAAAAGTTTGAAAAAGAATGGTCTTGAGAGGGATTGAACCCATGACCATTGGGTAGCACACATGTCAAAAAGCTTTAAGGGCGAGCAAGCTACCACTGGGACAAACGCGCATTGGTGTTAGTGGATCCAGACCACGTGTAAGCATGATATTGGAAAATTTAAAAATGTAAACTCAAGAACACGCGCGAAGCTTGTTCTTCGTTTTTGATTTTCAGAAATTTCAAACCCAGCTACAATCCTTGTTTCTCAATGAAATTGGACGAAGTAAACATCAATATTGCTCGGTTTTTCATCACGAATACGAAGGTGTATGTTAATTGTATTTATTTTAAGCCCAGAATAATTTAATTTTTGAAGAACACTATGAACCCTAAATTGAAAATTTCAAATTAAATGATACATCGTTGATGATTCTTTGATTTTCTTGAGGGCTTATGATCGTGTTAGGTGCAGAAAAAGATTGGCCAAGAGTTTCTTTGTTTAAGTTCAAAGAATATGGATATCACAGTTCGTGTTCATACCTGTGCAAGTGGAGATCGAAGAAGGTGTAAACGCGTTTCCAGAACTTGTTTGTGGATTGCTACAGCACCATCGGCATGTATGGAAGCTAAATGAAGGGTCTGCTTGCTTTGAATCTTCCTAAATCAATCCAGCCAAGTCCACCTGCATCAACTGAAAATGGAACTTCGATTTTGATGTTAGAGTTATTACAGATGTTGTTTATTGATCTGGACCATGTACATGAAGTTCATAGATGATGTTTGAATCATTAGAACACCAATTGCTTAAGCCAAACTAACAATTCGATGGTTATGGCAGTTTGTACAAATTTGGAAGCATGGCATGTGATTTCTGATTTTTACTTGTTCTTGTGATGATCTTAAGTTCTAAACAAGTTTTATGTTGATATTGAAGCATGTTTGACACCAAAGTTTATCATGATTTTAACTGAATTTCAAAAATGCAATATTTCTCACTTTTGCACTATGTTGCTTGATTTTCAAGAAAGTAGAGTGAAAGCATGGATTTGCATTGCTTTGGTGTGGTTTTAACTTGAAATTGTGATCTATTTATAGGCCAAAGGTTCTGAAATTGTTAGGCACAAGTACATGGCAATTGGAAAATCAAAGATGCCTTAAGAGGTAAGAAAGGTATTTTGTAAAGAAAAAGGAAGTTTCCTTTTTTTAACCATGTGCTATTTTTACAACTTGATCCATATCTCTCAATTATTACCTCTAGATGATATTTATCACCTCAATGATCCATTTGGCAAGGTTGCAAAGCTTCTAGATGAAGAAATCTCAAAATGACCTATAATTGATGTTTTGAACTTTGAAAAATCAAGTTCATGGAGCCTTATGTTTCAATTTCAAAAGTATAGCTATACTCCATGGATTTGTAAGTTCTTGGACATTTCGGAAAGCTTGTTTCACAAGCTACAACTTTCATGTTTTGAGTTTTTTCCAATTCAAATTGGAACTAGGTGAAAAAATAGCATGAAGTTTGGAAAAAATAAGAAATTTCAACACTTAGAAAATTTTCTAAGTATGAAAACTTTTGACTTTTTGTTGACTTTTTTCAAATTCTTTGATTTTTTATGATCATGATGGATCATTTGAAGTATTTTGATGATTGAAAAAGTTTTGTTTTGAAAAAGTTGACCAAAAGTCAAAGTTTGACTTTTCAAAGGCGTATGAAATTTCATTAGATGTTTCTGAAATTGACTGATGAAGTCTGTGAACTTCTGTGATGTTTTGAATCCAGAAATTAGGTCAAGATGTTTTATCTAAGATATAATGACCAATATCTATCCAAAAAAGTCATTTCTTGCTCAAAAAGTCAGAGAAAACTCATGCCCGATCAAAACCCTAATTGGTCGATCCTCGATTGATCTGTGAGAAAAAACTGGATATCTGAAGATTGAAGGTTGATATTGGATCACGATAGATCAAGTGAGGTGAGAAAAACTCAAACTCTAATTGATTGCCTCTTGAATCAGATGAAAATCTGATGAAACCCTAATCTCGACCTGTGAAACCTACACCCGATTAATGTTGTCTGAGCTGCTAGTTATGCAATGATGCAAATGTAAGGTGGTATATTAGGTCAAAATTTGGGGTATGACAGTTTGTTGGAAACTCTGACTGGGGAATAAGAGAGATGTAAGATCCTCCAATGTGCTATCTGACCAAGTTTCGAGTTTAGATATTGCTGCTGTCGGGGGGTGATAATCGTCGAAAGACATTCCTCTGGGGATAAATATCTTTGTGTATACGAGATGAACTGTTACTGCTCGGAGACTGATGTAACGAGGTGAAGCTGGTTAAGATCACTGCTCCGGGACTAATGCGATGAAGCTTGGAGTGTTGGAACACTAGTGGAAGGAGATTAGTACTTCGTCGGAGAAGGTTTAATGGCTCTGTGGGGATTGTATTCTTGTGGAAGTAACTCTGCGAAAGTGAATCTGCGGGGAATGCATTGGTGACTTTAGTCGTCATCTCAATTCTTAGAGCCTGTAGTAATTATTTTTGTTCATTTGCTTTTCGTATGTTTGTGAACGGATGTTTATTGTCAAATGCATATAATCATTCAAAGAAAATCATTGGACTTTATGCAAGAAACAATAGAAATTAACACCGTAAAAAGAATTTGCATTAAAAAGTGGCGTATGGCCAATCAGTTTGTATACAGGAGACGAATAAAAGTAAAAGCTATGCGGGAATAATCTCGTTGAGTCTCAACAATGCTAGTGGTCATATATTTCGACTATCTCATCTCCTTGCTGTCAGTAGAAAGTGAGTGAATTCATTTTTGCCATTCGAATCTTGAATGCTGGTAGTAGTAGTCTGTAGGTAGATGATCTGGACGAGACATAGTCGTACGCTTAAATCCCTAACTTTTTCCTAGACCGTCCTTTCGGTTTTCCGCTCACCGATACCATTTTTGCCCAAGCCGCCTTTGCAGGTTTTCGACTTGCCGGGTGTACATGTTTTGTATATATCCTTAACTTTTGCCCGAACCTTTTTGGTTCGCCGGGATGCCCTTATTTTTGCTTAGGCCAGTCGACCTAGCGGGTCTCTCTTATGCATAGTATTTTTTGACTATGTCCGCATTCACGGTGTGGAAGTCTTCCATCCATGGTGTTAAGTATCATAGTCACGAAAATACTGTTTTGACTACAAATGGTCCCTCGTAGGTGGGAGTCCATTTTCCCCTGGGATCACTTTGTGGAAGAACGATGCGCTTGACTACTAGATCACCGACTTGGTAGGCTCGGTGCCTGACTTTCTTGTTAAATGCCCTGATCATTCGCTTCTGGTAAATTCCATGGCAGATGAATGCGAGTCGTTTCTCATCGATCAAGTTGATCTGGTCGAGGCGAGTCTGGATCCATTCGTCTTTGCTTATCTCTCGCCCCGAGGACTCGAGGCTACCCGAACCTCGATTGGTAGGATCGCCCATACCATATACAAGAGAGAAGGGGTTGCCTCGTTGACGCTCGATCAGAAAAGCGATAACCATGGAGAGCAAATGGCAACATCTCGTGCCAATCCTTGTAAGTCACTGTCATCTTTTGTATGATCTTCTTGATATTTTTGTTGGCGGCTTCCACTGCGCCATTCATCTTAGGCCGATATGGAGAAGAGTTGTGATCCTTGATCTTGAACTGCGTGCAGAGTTCGGTGATCATTTTGTTGTTGAGATTAGTTCCATTATCTGTGATAATCCTTTCGGGCATGCCATATTGATAGATAAGATTATGATTGATGAATCAAGCCACAACGTTCTTGGTAACAGATGCGAACGAGGCTGCTTCTACCCACTTGGTGAAATAGTCAATTGCCACAAGGATGAAACGGTGTCTATTTGAGGAAGTAGGTTTGATTTCTCCAATCATGTCAATGCCCCACATTGCGAAAGGCAAAGGAGTGATCAGAATATTCAATGGTACTGAAGGTACATGGACTTTGTCTCGCATATATCCGCATTTGTGACAAGACCGAGCATAGAGGTGACAATCGCCTTCCATAGTGGACCAATAGTAACCTCGCTCAAAATCTTTTAGCCATTGTATGTCCACCGGAGTGGGTACCGAATGCTCGTAACTCTTCCATGATTCGCTCGCTATTCTCTCGATCTACACAGCAGTAAGCACAAGTCGTGGATTGCGCTTTGTATAAGATGTCGCTGTTAGAAAGAATTTGATGCGAATCTTCTTAAGAACTTTGTCATTGATGATGCCTCTGGATATTCCGAGTCTCAAGATACCTCTTCACTTCAGAGAACAAGGTTTCTCTTCAGATCTAGTTCACAACAAGATGCTGGTCCGTCAAACATTTCGATGATGATTTGGGGAGTTTCGTTGTCCCATCCGACCTTGAACATAGATGACATAGTATCTAACGCGCTTGGCAACCGATTCTCTCTCGTGGAATGTGATCAAGGTGACTCTTCAAGTAGGATATCCGACTCAAAACATGTCCTCGACATGTAATGAGATTCGTATGCTTCAGATCCCAATCGCCCGATCCGACCGATCACTAAAGTCGAGTCTCCATACATTTGCAAGAATTTGATTCTTAAGTCAATAGCGCCTTTGATACCCATGATGCACGCTCAGATTCGACCATGTTGTTAGTGCGTTGAAACATAATTTATGTGAAAGGCGATGTCCACCAGGAGATGTAATGATGGCGCCAATGCCATTGAAAGTGCTTGAGGCTCCATCAAAGACCATGGTCCATCGATCCTTGTTCGTGTCCTTCATCCGGCCTGGTTCTTCGTAATCCATAACGAGTAGAACATCTTCGCTCGAAACTCAAATTGCATAGACGATAGTCATCATTTTGATGAGCCAAATGATCGGCTACTACACTTCCTTTGATCGCTTCGAGTAGTATATCGATGTCGATCGGTCAAGATCATTTTCCATCTTGCTATTCTTCCGAGAGTAGGTTTCTAATATGTATTTTATTGGATCCATCTCGAGATCAACAGTGTGAGTCAACATATACTGCCTTAGTTGGCAGTAGCCCAAGCCAAAGCTGCAAGTTTTCTCGAGTCGGAGTATCTTGTTTCATAGTCAGAACTTTTGCTAAGGAAGTATATTGCATACTTTTCGACTGCACTGGCCATGTTTCCCCAACACATACCCCATTGAGTTCTCTCGACATCGCCAAGCATGTGATAAGAGGTCTTCCTTGGTGTGGCATCGATGAGGATTTTGTAAGTATTCCTTGATTTTGTCAAAAGCTATTTGGCAATCGTCGTTCCATTCCACTACTTGATCTTTCTTCAGTAACTTGAAGATTAGCTCACAAGTAGCGGTTACATGTGCAATGAATCTGGCAATGTAGTTCAATTGCCCCAAGAAACCTCTGACTTCTTCTCAGCGGCGCCGCATTTCTTGGATAGCTTTAACCTTGGCGGGGTCGACTTCAATACCTTTACCACTGACAACAAACCCTAGGAGTTTACCGGATCTGACTCCAAAGGTGCACTTGTTGAGATTAAGTCTTAGTCTGTACTTCTTCATTCTATCAAACAGTTTCCGCAAATGATCGAGATGTTCTTTTTCAGTCTGTGATCGAGCTATCATGTCGTCGACGTAGACCTCTATCTCGTGATGTATCATGTCATGAAATAATGCCACCATGGCACGTTGATAAGTGGCGCCAACATTCTTCAGGCCGAACGGCATGACCTTATAGTAGAATGTTCCCCACTGTGTAACGAAAGTAGTCTTCTCCATGTCTTCAGGAGCCACTTTGATTTTATTGTAACCGGAGAAACCATCCATGAAGGAGAAGATCTTATGTTGAGCGGTGTTGTCGACTAGAACATCAATATGAGGAAGTGGAAAATCGTCTTTCAGACTTGCTCTGTTCAAATCTCTGTAATCCACACACATTCGTACTTTGCCATCTTTCTTAGGTACAGGTACCACATTCGCAACCCACTGTAGTAACGGCTAAGAAACTGACATTGAACTGCTTCATGACTTCAGCTTTGATTTTCTCTGACATCTCAGGACGCATACGACGGACTTTCTGCTTCACGGGGAGAAAACCTTCTTTTGTCGGTAGTTGGTGTACCACAATGTCAATGTCTAGACCTGGCATGTCTTCGTAGGACCAAGCAAAAACCTCGATATAGTCTCGTAGCATCTGGAGCAATCTTTCTTTGACACTGTTCTCAAGACCTGCTCCTATCTTGATTTCTTTCTATCTTCGTTAGTACCTAGACTCACAACCTCGACTGGCTCTTCGTGTGGCTGTATGACCTATTCTTCTTGCTGTAGTAATATGAAAAGTTCTCCTGGCACTTCACAAACTTCCTCACCTTCGTCTTCGGCTTGGTAGATCGGATTATCGAAGTCATATTTAGCAATAGCAAAGCTGTTATCAACGAGATTCAGAGTGAATCGGCAGTGTACCACGTGGGTGTGTGTAAGAACACATAGCTTTTGAAGGGGTAGTAAGGTAAAAGAATGAAAAGGAAAAAGGATTTAAATGCAAAAGTCCAATGATTTTATTGAATGAAAATATGCAAATGACAAATAATAACCCTCACAAACGAGTCGTGATGCCCCGGGCAAGGCATCAGGCTTTAGAGTTTTATTTCTGAACGTATATAAAGAATGAAAAGCATAACAGAAAACAAAAGCAATTACTCCTGTCTAAAGGAGATTGGTATGATGTCTTCGATCTTCCAATTGTTGAATCCGTTGTCGGGAGTTAGGAAGATCCAATTGCTGATGTCGAAGTCGTTTTCATCGTCTTCTATAGCATGGACTTCATTCTTGCTGATGTGGAAGGGAAGTTTGTCGGCACATTCACGGCGTATCATCTTCTGACCTTTGGTGGTCAAGCCTAAACCAGTCTTGTCAGATTTGAAAGCAAGATAAGGGAGCTGACCCCAAACAGTACTACCTCCTTCTTCAACTGTAGCTTGAGCATCCTTCAGCAAGGCCATCCTAGGAGGAACTTGTATAACTTCAGGAGCGATTGGAGAGTCAACAGGCATGACTCTTGGAACTGTTTCGAAAACTTGACATGGAGTTTCGAAGAATTCACCTTCAATTTCGAGGTATCGGAATGACTGCAGATGGCTTACCATATATTCCTCCTCACTGCATATTGTAACAATTTTCCCCTTCACTGGGTACTTCAGCTCCTCTGATGCAAGGTAGAGGTAACAGTGCCTGCCCCATGTATCCAAGGGCGTCCAAGTAGGCAAGAGTAAGTTGGACGGATGTCCATGACAAAGAAAGTGGAATCGAAAGTCTGGGAACCGACTTTAACTGGTAGAATGAGCTCTCCAAGTACTGTTCATTTAGAACCATCAAAAGCTCTTACAACCATGTCGTTGGGCTTCAGGACCAATCCTTCAAAATCAAGTCGGTCGAAAGCACTCTTTGGTAGGATATTTAGAGCAGAACCGGTATCTACCAAAACATGAGACAATGTAACGCCCTTGCATTCAATGGAGATGTGCAACGCTTTGTTGTGTTTCCTTCCGGCAGAAGTCAAATCAACATCAGAGAAGCCTAGACCGTTGCTGGCAGCCAGGCTACCAGTACAAACTTCAAATTGATCAGTAGTAGTGTCTTGCGGTATGTGAGCATTTTTCAGAAACTTTACCAAGCCTTTAGCATGAGCCTCAGAGCATAATAAAAAAGCTAACATGGATATCTTGGACGGAGTTTGTCCCAACTGTTCCACAACATTGTAATCACTCTTCTTGATAGTCTTCAGAATTTCCTCTGTTTCTTGATTGGAGGTATCTTCAACAACTTCCTTTGGTACTTCAGTCTGAGCAGGATGAGTTACTGGTTCTTTCCCTCGTGCTTCGGGAACTGGTTTGACAGCTGAAACGCGAGTTGAAGTCGCAGTGTCTTTTGGAGGAGAGACCTCTGGAGAAAATACTCTTCCGATTCTAGTTACCTTGCTTGATCCAGTAATGTTGTCGATGTCAGGAATGGTAGCTTCAACTGTAATGTCTTCGATGGTTAACGGGTCTTGCTTGACGCCATGATTGTAAACTTCAGCTCCATAATTCCATGGTATAGCTTTGTCAGAGGAATATGGAACTGGTCTGGGAGAAGTAATGATGAGAGATTCCACTCTAGGCGCATGATCGGCAGAGGAGATCCTTATTGTGTTTACATCAGCATAGTCTTCTGGGAAATCATCTCCCTATCCGGTCGCCTTGACATCTTCGATAGGAATCTTGTAGCTTTCAGGAACGGTATACTTCACCATGAAATCAAACTTTCCACTTGGCTGCCCCAAGGTATCCCAGACTTCTGGTACGGCTTCGCTCACATCTTCGATCTTCAGATTCTTAGACATGTCTTCACACAGATTCTCCACAGGTGAAGGTTTCAGAAATAGCACTTCTCGGTTATCCATCATGCATTGAATACGCCTTCTCTAACAAGCACATCATCAGGTGCAGATGGGCACCAACGACAATTCTTCGGGAATCCTGGATTGACACTGGCTTGCAGCAGATTCTTCTTAACAGTCATTAGAGGAATAGTCAGGTTTTTCACGTCATAAACATAAGAGTTCTTGTCAATAGCATTGGAACTTTTTCCGTAGTTAGGCATTGGTGCGTTGATCACATTCAGAGTTTTGGCAGGAGGATCAAACTCAGTTTCTTTGGCTTTAATCATGTCTTGAATCTTATTCTTCAGAGCCCAACAGTTGTCCGTGTCGTGCCCTGGGCTGTTGGAGTGGTATGCACACTTGGCATTAGGATTGTACTTTGGAGAGGAAGTGTTGATGTGTTGAGGAGGATCCCTCAAGGTAATCAGCTCTACTTTCAACATATGTTGCAATGCTTGCGACAAGGGCATGTTGATCTTTGTAAACCGTCGTCGGCGCTGCTCGTTACGTGCACTCGCTGAGGTTGCGCTGGTGTAGGATTGGAGATTACAACGGCCCCCACAGATTGAGCGCGATCAGTTTTGACACGGATTTTTTGACCATACACAACATTGGCTTCTTTCTTACCAACAGATCTCTTCGCAGCATTTGAAGATGATTCCACCTGTATTTTTTCGCTCTTGATTCCAACTTCAATGCATTCTCCTGTCAATATTAGCTCGGTGAATCTGGATGAAGAGTTTCCAATCAGATGATTGAAAAACGGGCCTGTCAATGCTCCCATAAACATATCAACCAACTCCCTATTGGACAAAGGTGGTTGAACTCACCGCTAGATCTCCATTTCGAGCATATTCTTTGAACTTCTCACACGACCCATAGACATGCTCTGTAGTTGCATGCGAGTGTGTGCTAGTTCAGCATTGTACTGGTACTGCTTGTAGAAAGCATCTGCTAAATCATTCCAGGTATGGATATGGGTACTCACTAGCTAATAATACCATTCCAACTGAGCTCCGGATAAACTCTCTTGGAAGTAATGGATCCACAGCTTCCTCCTGTCATCAATGTGAGGATGGATCTTCTGAACATAGGACTTCAAATGCAGCTTCAGACAAGAGATGCCATCATACTTGGCAAAAGTAGGAACCTTGAACTTGCGAGGAATCACCACACCAGGAACTAGACTCAGATCATCAAAATTTAGCCCAGACTTCTTCAGATTTTCCACAGCATTCAGACGGTCATCAAGTTGTTTGTATTTGTCATCCCCAAGAGAATACGCTGCTCATAGTCTTCTTTCTGCTTTCGCACTCATGCAGTGCTTCCATCGTTGTTCTTGACACTCCATCGCCATGGCTCTTGTCTGAGAATTCTATCTGGCTGATCACCCTAGGTCCACCCTTATGACGTCTTCCCATGTTGAGGACACCGATGACCTTCTTCCTTCTGGTGATGATCTTTTTCAGGTTTTTTTGGCCTTGGACCAAGCTGGTGAACATTTCCTGGAACTGAGTATTCTGAGCCTGAAGATCTTTGACAGTCTGTTCGAGAGCCATTTCTGCTAAAATAAATAGCGAGAAAATAAGAAAATCGATCTTCAATGTACCTATTATGAAATATCATGCCATAATATGCGATGTTTATGCAATGCAATGCAATGTTTTCAAGGACTTTAGGAATTCAAATTTGTTAAACAAGTACGAACAAACTTTTATTAGTTTTTCTTTTCCTATTTCTTTTTAAGTACAAAAGATAGTTTGGAAAATAAAAGAACAAATTCCTAAAACTCTAAGTCTCCCATGGGCGCTTCCTCTTGGTGTTGAAGTAGGTGTTGATGTTTTGCTCCTCGTGAAGTAGCTTTGTTAACTCTAGCACCTTCTTTTTGCTTGCATAGCATTGAGCTTCGAATGTGTGCCTTTCTTCTTTGAGTTGAATCCAGGATCTCTTCAAGTCTTCAAAATCAGTAGGCATGTCAGGATGGTGAACGGTATAGGGTTCGTCACCTATAGCAACAGGCTCCATGATCACTGGTAGAATAGGCGTGAATGGCATCATGAGGTTTTGAGCTCGAGCTCGCACCCATTTGAGGTAAGGTTCCCAAGGAATGGCATTTTTGTGTCCCAAAGTCTTGGTATCAGTCTTCTTTACCATGCCCCAAGCGTGCACAAATCTCCGATGGTGATTCTGGAGATCGTGGTTGTAGTCAAACACAATGTCTTGGAGAAGCATATCATGAGGACCATCTCTTCGAGCATGACCAAACTGACGTAGAGCTAGATAAGGGTTGTAAGTGATACCTCCCCTTATGCCAAGGAGTGGTACATTAGGGAATTCTCCATAACGCTCAATGAAAGTGAAGTCCTTTTGAGAGAAAAGGCACCAACGAATATCTGAATGAGAGAGTGACATTAGCCTTTGAGACCACTCCAATCTTTGCTCGTTCTTCATTACTGATTGAGGAAGGTGCGAAATAAACCACCTGGAAAGTAACAGTATGCAACACATGAGATTTCCTTGTCGTTTGATTGTACAGGTGTGGAGAGAATGCAGGATGTCTCCAAGTAAAGTAGGCACAGGATTATGAGTGATGGCGCCTGCGTTCTTTAGCCCGAACGGCATAACCTTGTAGCAGAAAGTGCCCCATCGTAACAAAAGTAGTCTTTCCATGTCTTCGTGGAGCCATTTTGATTTGATTATAACCGAGAAACCATCCATGAAGGAGAAAACCTTATGTCGAGCGGTGTTGTCAACTAGAACATCAATATGAGGAAGTGGAAAATCGCTTTCGGACTCGCTTTGTTCGTATCTCGTAATCCACACACATTCGCATTTGCCATCCTTCTTAGGTACGGTACCACATTTGCAACCCATCGATAAGAGGTGACAGCTAAGAAACCGCGTTGAATTGTTTCATAACTTCGGCTTTGATTTTCTCGACATCTCGTGATGCATACGATTTAACCTTCTGCTTTCATCGAGAAAACCTTCTTTTGTCGGCAATCGTGTAACACAATATTAATGTCCAACCCTCGCATGTCTTCGTATGACCAAGCAAAACCTCAATATAGTCTCGTAGCATCCGAACCAACCTTTCTTTAACATGCTCTCAAGACCCGCCTCCTATCTTAATCTCTTTTCGTTTTCACAAGACTCAAATTCACAACCTCAACTGCTCTTCGTGGTTGTATAACTCGCCTTCTTGCTGTAGCAGTGCAAGTTCTCCGGCACTTCACAATCTTCCTCACTTTCGCCTTCGGCTTGGTAGATCGGATTATCAAGTCATATTTAGCACTAGCATAGTCATATTAACTAGATTCGAGTGATTCGCAGTTGTATCACGTGGGTGTGTGTAAGAAACACATAGCCTTTGAAGGGGTGATAAAGTAAAAGAAAGAAAACACAATTGAATGCAAAAGTCCAACGATTTATTGAATGAAAATACGCAAACGATGATAATAACCTCGCAACGAGCCATGATGCCCGCAAGGCACTAGGCTTTCAAAGTTTATTGTTCAAAACATAAAGAAATACGAAAAGCAAAACAAAACAAGAGCAATTACTCCCGACTAAAGGAGATTGGTATGACGCCTTCGGTCTTCCAATTGCCGAGCCCATGATCCGAGTTGGAAGATCCACTTGTTGATGTCAAGTCATTGTTGTCGCCTTCTATAGCATGGATTCCACTGATCGATGCGGAAAGGAAGTTGGCCGCACGCTCGCGCGTATCATCTTCTCGACCTTGATGGTGAAGCCTAAACCAGCCTTGTTGGATTTGAAAGGAAGATCGTGGAGTGACCCCAAATAGTACTACCTTCTTCAACAAAGAACTTGAGCATCTTTCAATGAGGCCATCCTAGGCGGAGCTTGTGTAACTTCAGAGTGACGGGAGTCAACAGCGTGACTGGTATTGTTTCAAAAGCTTGACAGGAGTCTCAAAGAATTCACCTTCCATCTCAAGGTATCGGAATGATTGTAGATGATCGACCATATACTCTTCTTCACCACACATCGTAACAACCTTCCTTTCACCGGTACTTCATCGATGTAGGTAGAGGTACGCCGCCCCATGTATCCAAGGGCCCAAGTAGGCAAGAGTAAGCTGGACGAATGTCCATGACAAAGAATGTGGAGTCAAAAGTCCGGGAACCGACTTTGAACAGCAGAGTGAGCTCTCCTAGCACTGCTCGCTTAGAACCATCAAAAGCTCTCACATGATGTCACCGGTCTCGAACCAACCCTTCGACATCAAGTCGATCAAAACGCCTTCGAAGGATATTCAGAGCGTAACCAGATCCACCAAAACATGGATAGTGTAGTGCCCTTGCATTCAAGAGATGTGCAAGGCTTTGTTATGTTTCTTTCCGTAGGAGTCAAATCAAGATCGAAGCTAGGCCGTTGTTGGCAGTGTGCTAGCAATACAAACTTCAAACTGGTCTGGTAGTGTCTTGCACGTGAGCATTCTTCATAAACTTCACCAAGGCGTTAGTATGAGCCTCTGAGCACAAGAGCGAGCAAGCATGGAGATCTTGGATGGAGTCTATCCCAACTGCTCCACAACATTGTAGTCACTCTTCTTGATAATCTTCTTAATTTCTCCATTTCTTGTTTGAGGTGTCTTCAGAACTTCCTTTGGTACTTGGTCGAGCAGTGATGAGTCACCGTTCTTTCCTCTAGCTTGGGGAATGGATTGAATAATTGGAATGCGAGCGGAGTCGCAGTGTCTTTTGGAGGAGAGATATCTCGAGAGAATACCCTTCCGGCTCGGTCACCTTACTTGATCCGTGATGTTGTCATGTCGAATGGTAGCTTCAATTGTAAGATCTTCAATGGTCGAGGGTCTTGCTTGACGCCATGATAGTAAACATCACCCATAATTCCAAGGGATAGCCTTTGTCAAAGGAATATGGAACCGGTCTTGAGAAGTAATGATGAGAGGTGCCACCTAGGCACGTAATCGCAGAGGAAATTCTTATTGTGTTAACATCAAGATAGTCTTCGGAAATCGTCACCCCATCCGTCGCTTTAACATCTTCAATAGGAATCTTGTAGCCTCGTGAACAGGTACTTCACCATGTAATCATATTTTCCACTTGGCTGCCCCAAGTTATCCACACGATGGTACGGTTTCATTCGATCGTCAATCTTCAACTTAGACATTTCTTCACACCGCATGTGGTTTGTAAATAGTATCTCTTGCTATTCATCATGCATCGAACACGCCTTCTCAACCAAGCACAACCATCGTGCAGACGGGCACCAACGACAATCCTCCTGGCATCCCGGTTGACACCGCTTGCAACAAATTCTTCTTAATACCATCGAGGAATGGTCAAGTCATCTATGTTGAAAACATAAGTATCGCCACCAACAAAGATTGGAACCCTTGTCATGGTTAGGCATAGGCGCGTTGATCACATTCGAGTCTCAACAGAGGATCAAATTCAACTGCTTAGCTTCAATCATATCTTGAATCTTGTTCTTCGAGCCCAACAATCATCGCTATGTCCGGCTATGGAGTGGTAAGCACACTTAGCATTTGGATTGTACTGGAGAGGAAGTATGACATTCGAGGAGGATCCTCGTAGTAATTAACTCTTCTTTCAACATGTGTTGCAAGGCTTGCACAAAGGCATGTTGATCAGAACCGCCTTTGTGGCATTCGCTACGCTTGTCTCACCGAGGTTGTGCCGATGTAGGATCGAGATCACAACCGCCCTACGATTGAGTCGGTCGGTCTGGCTCGCTTTTCGACCATACACATTAGATTCTTCTTACCACCAAAAGATCTCTTCGCATTTGAAGATGACTCTATCGAATCTTTCCACTCTTGATACCCTTCGATACGCCGTCAATATCATGAATCCGTCAAGAGTTTCCAATCGATGATTGAAGAATGGGCCTGTTAGTGTTCCCATAAACATATCAACCAACTCCCTATTGGACAAGGGTGGTTGAACTCTGCCTGCTAGATCTCTCGACTTCTGAGCATACTCCTTGAACTTCTCATCACGACCCATAAACATGCTTTGTAGTTGCATGCGAGTGGGTGTCAATTCAGCATTGTACTCATATTGTCTCAGAAAGCATCCGCCAAGTCACCCAAGTACGAATACGGTCATTCTCTAGCTGATAATACCACTCCAACTGAGTTCCGGACAAGCTCTCTTGGAAATAGTGCATCCACAAATTTCTGTCATCAGTGTGGGGATTGATCTTCTGGACATAGGACTTCAAATGCAGCTTAGGGCAAGACATGCCATCATACTTAGCAAAAGTAGGAACTTTGAACTTGGGAGGAATCACAACACCAGGGACAAGACTTAGATCATCAAAATTCAGCCCGGACATCTTCAGGTTTTCCACAGCATTCAGACGGTCTTCAAGTTGCTTGTACTTGTCATCTTCATCAGATTATTGGCCATTATCATAGTCATTCTCAAGCTCAGGCTGACTGCCTTCACCCTTACCCTTGTTACTTTGTTCATCCTCCTTCTTGACACTTCCTTCTGAAAGCTCTATCCGACTGACTCTCTAAGGACCACCTTTGTAGCGTCTGCCCATGTTGAGGAGACCAACAACCTTCTTCTTTCTGTTGATGAGCTTCTTCAGATCTTCTTGGCCTTGGACCAAGTCAGAACATCTCAAACCGAGCATTCGAGCTTGGAGATCTTTGACGACTGTTCAAGAGCCATTTCTGCTAAAATAAATAGCGAGCAAATGAGAAAACCAATCTCCAATGTACCTGTGATGCAATGTTATGCTATGATATGCAATGTTTATGCGAATGCAATGCAATGTTTTCAAGGACCTTAGAGATTTAAATTTGTTAGACAAGCAATGAACAAACATTTATTAGTACTTTGTATTATTATTTTTTCTTTTAAGTACAAGAGATAGTTCAAAACAATAAAAGAAAACATAAACATCCTAAAGCTCTAAGTCTCCCATGGGCGCTTCCTCTTGGTGCCGATGTAGGCATTGATGCTTCCTCATGAAGTAGCTTTGTCAACTCTAGCACTTTCTTCTCGCTTGCATAGCATCGAGCTTCAAAGGTATCCCTTTCTTCCTTAAGTCAATCCAGATCTCTTCAAGTCTTCAAAATCGTGAGGCATGTCGATGGAGAACAAGATAGGTACGCCACCTATAGCAACAGTTCCATAATTACCGTAGAACAGAGTGAATGGCATCATGAGGTTTTGAGCTCGAGCTCGCACCCATTTGAGGTAAGGTTCCCAAGGAATGGATTTTGGTGCCCCAAAGTCTTGGTATCGCCTTCTTTACCATGCTCCAAGCGTGTATGAACCTTCGCTTAATTCGAGATCGTGGTTGTAGTCGAACACAACATCTTGGAGAAGCATATCATGTGGACCATCTTTTCGAGCAAAACCAAACTGACGTAGAGCTAAAGAAGGGTTGTAAGTAATACCTCCCCTTATACCAAGTAGTGGTACATTAGGGAATTCTCCACAACGCTCGATGAAGGTGAAGTCCTTTTGAGAGAAAAGATTCCAACGGATATCTGAATGAGAGAGTGACATCAATCTTTGAGACCATCTCAACCTTTGTTCATTCTTCAAAACTGATGGAGGAAGGTGCGAAATAAACCACCTTGAAAGTAACGGTATACAACACATGAGAGTTCCTTGTTTCTTAGTAGTACGAGTGTGGAGAGAATGTAGGATGTCTACAAGTAAGGTAGGCACGGATCGGTAAGAAATAATTTGATGGCATTGATATCTATGAATTGATCCGAGTTAGGAAATAGAACCAAACCATAAATTAGCAAGGCCACAATGTTCTCAAATGCATGGAAACTCATAACTTTGAGGAATTCTCGCTTTGATTAAGAACTTGAAAGTAAACCCTTAACTCCACTTCTAGTTTCCCAATTGGCTTCAATATCCGAACGCTTAAGATGTAAGGTCGATGCAATGTCTTCGATTTAGGAACCTTTTCTAGACCGGTGAATGGCATTTGATCAAGAATAGGTATCCCAAGTAGCTTAGAGAACTCTTCCAAGGTAGGAACCAACCGATAACTGGGAATGTAAAGCAATGGTGTTTCGGATCAAAGAACCGAATAGGACATGCATCATATCTTCTTCAAAACCGGAGATAACCAAGTCGAGTAGATAACCATGTCTTTTGATGAACTGAGCATGGTCGGGAATTTCTGAAACCAATTCTTTGAGCCGAGAAGGCATACCCATAAAGTTGATTCGAATAGTCTTTCTAGAAGCCATAATTCCTACAAAACAGAGAAAAGATAAATCCCTAGGTCCTTGAAATAGTTAGAAATGATATGCAATGCGGATGATGTCATGATGTCATGATGTCATGTTTAGCACACACAAACAATTCACACAATGAGCCTAGGGTTAAGGCTTGCATGAGGTATAGGTGATTACCCCACCAAAAGTTTGAGTTGGTTCATCCTGTCCTATAATAGTAACCGGGTTCTAGGAATCTCACATCATCGATCTTTCTCGTAGGCATTTATTTCAATACGACGGCCAAGTGGTCGATCGAAAATATCCCAAAAGTCTGATCTCAATGAGCGTAGCATCGAGTATCAACCAACCTCGGTCTACACCAAAGCCGGCCATCTCACTACCTTCTAATGGCTAAGATGGGTCAATTAAGGTTCTAAAAGTTTAGTTAGCGCTTAATGACACCACGCAGAAGCCGAATACTATCTTCAACTTGGGAATGAAGAGTATCGGGACAACCAAAGTGTCACGCTAACGTAGCCATCATGTTGACCGTTTAGTTATACGTCTAACGGTCGCAATGATCTAATGCTACTTACCTAAAAGGAAACCCAGATCCGGGTGTAGGATCCCCCAACAATATAATACCCAGGCAACCCTTAAAGATAAAGCATACAATTCAAACAGAAAGCATTAAAGGTTATCTAGAAATCCCTAAGGCAATTCTCTCTTTTAGGGTGTATCCCCAGCAGAGTCGCCAGTTCTGTGATATGGTGAACTGACTTTGTAGGATTTTTGTATCCAAATGTGCGGATAGCAAGAGTCGCCACCGACTTTTATTTTTATCCAATTAAGGGAAGGTAAAAGTACAGAAAAAGACCTTCGTTTAGATTTTGAGTTCGGGAGAATGGTTATGAAAAGGGAAGGTATTAGCACCCCTTTCCATCCGTAGTTATCTACGGGCTCTTAGTTGCTCTAGATTACCTTTAAAATTGCTTTCTCGTGTGTTTGACAAAAATGTTTTGAAAAGGCATTTCGCTTTGACTTTGTAATGACTCATGGGAGTGTATACAAAGTGTTCGAAATGTTTTTGTTTTGAAAAGAGTTTGAAACTTTGAAAAAGAGTGTGGTGTGAAAAGCATTTGATAGAGCAAGCAACTAAAAGACTTATTACCCACTGTAATTGGTCGCTTTTCATACTTCTACATTCCTTTAGAATAGCGCTAGCCTTACCATTAGTTAGTAGGTAGCTCCATTCGTTGGATGTAAGCGGACATTCGGGACATCGGATGGTCATCGAAGGCAACTTGTAGGAAGTATCCTAGCACATTCAAGGACTATCATCATTTTCGAGGCGACAATCGAGGGTCAAGATCATGTATTCGGAGGCGACATCATGGGTCTTATGATCTTTGTATCAAGGGACTATGATGATTTGTTTGAAGGCAACGTGCTAGAATACCTCTACGCTCGAGGGACATGACCATTTGTGATTCGCAAAGGCAACGAGAGAGAATTACCCTAAGGGGTGCATGTGTGAAAAAGTGTGTTGATTTCAGAATATGTTATCTTGAAGTTAGTGGGCTATGTTCATTATTATCTTGCCATACACGCCTAGTTACTAGCAATTGATAGGGTGCGGAAAGTAAATCGCGGAAAGTAAAGATGCGGAAAGGTAAATGTCCTACGCTATTACAAGGCTTTGGGGCAGATACATAATTTAAAAATGCGGAAAGTAAAGACCTAATTTTAAACTATTACATCCCATATACAGTTACATTATTGAAAAATAAACTGAAAACGGTAAAGAAACGTCCGAATTAGATGAACCTGTGAAACGAACGAGAAATCGGAAAATATGATGAAATCGAGATAAGAGAAAATGTTAGAAAAAATACAAATTTTAAATTGGAAAAAATATGACATGCTGGAAATAATGTAAACATGCTAAAATAAATTTTTGGGATTTTTTAGATGCAATTTAATAATTTAAAATGAATTTACAATGATTTAAATGCAAAATTACAAATAAAAATAAATATGCATGCAAAAATATATTTTTTAATTTATTAAATTAAATAAAGATTTTATGAGAATAATGTAAAAAGAAAATTAATTTTTGATGAATTTTTAATGCGGAAATAAAATATGAAAATAAATTAAAATAACATGCAAATATTGAAAATAAAAAGAAAATATGAAAAAAATAGAAAAAGTGAAGTTTGTAAAAGAGAAAACAAAACTGGTGCCAGTGAGGATCGAACCCATGACCAGGAGGAGAATCTCTGCTTGCCAGCGCCTTTACCACTAGGCCAAGTGACACTTGGTGTTCTGAAGTTGAAAATCAATGGCATATATGTGTAAACGTGTCCTGGGATGTTTGAAAATCAAAGTCAGCATGCGTGGGGCCCATTGACTTATAACGAACGAATCAGAACGCGTTGTCTTGCCACGCAGTCTCCTCGCCGGTCCTCGCCGAGTCACGAGTTAGGTCTCGGCCATCTTCTCCGAAGCCCGATCCGCTAACCTCGCAAAATAATGGAAATCAAGGTCGATTAGGCTACCCCTAAATCGGGTCTCATGAGTCCAATGGTGGCCTTGGTTTCCTTTGAATCGGCCTGCAATTAGAGATACGAAGCTAACAGTTTGAAAAACCCTAATAATCGCACTATACGATTCTGACGTTCAAAACCAAGAACGATTGCCCAGATCAATCCCTAGGCATCTTATGAGCATGATAAAAGCATTAGAAACATTTAAAACAAGCAGGATAGTAAAATGCAAAAATCAGAAAAGTTTGAATGTATATGCATGTATATGCATCGATTCTGGATGGTTTGATCAATGCCAATAGTGTATTCTTACTCAAAACTACCTCCTGAGCACGATGGAGTGGTTTGTTTGGACTAAAAAGGGCTGGAAACAAGAACACGATTTTTGCAACTTTGAAAATTATTTTGGCAAAATAAGGGTTGGTTCTTTGGCCAGGGTTTCGTGTCCTTGCTTGTACACACTGCTGAGTATTTATAGAAGAGATTTGAAAAGAAAAAAGAGTGAAAAAAGATATGATTTGAAAGCATTCAATTTTTTCAAATAAAATCAATTTTCTTGAAGAAAATTTGATTTCCTCTTCAATGCTTGATTATGCACGAATTTGGCAAGAGTATTGGGCTATCTTGGACATTAAGGAAGATATAAAATCCCTTTTGAAAATACTTAATTTTCATATTTTATATAATTTATTTTTGAATTAAATGTTATAAAATTCAAATATAAATCATAAAATAGAAAATTACCAAGGCCAAGCATTTATGGGTCAAGAATAATGCCATGAACAAGTTTGGATCAAAAGATTATAGGCCCATTTGGAAAATTTTGCATTTTGACCAAAATGTCCTTTTGTGCAATCATTCAAAATCGCCCAACTTCTAATAGTGTATCTTGCTCAATTTTCCACATTTTTGAGTGTTCTTGGACTTTTGAAAGCCCTAAGAGTCCTCTGACCAACCTTTTGGTCTCATCTCAATTGAGTTTCCATGCTCAATATATCTTCAAAACAAAAGTTGACTTTTGTTGACTTTGAAAATGACCTGTAATGTTTTGAGCTATACCTCTCAAATGAAGCATTTTTGGACATTCTTGTGAGACATGAAGTTGTAGAGAATTGAATTTCCTTCAAAACAAGAGGTGGTGGAAAATTTCGAGAAAGTATGAGAAAGTTATGATCACCAAAGTTCATTGACTTTTCACCTAGAAACCCTAATTTAGAAAGTTTGTCTTTTGAGAAAATCTTGAGTTTTCTTGATGAATCATGATCAACCCTTGATCAAATGATGAATGTAACTTCAAAATGAGGATGTTGACCAAAAATTATGAAGTTTGACTGTATGTTGACCACAATTGACTTTTTGTCCAATACAACTGATTTTCAATCATCTGAGCAATTGTCTGAGGAAACTTGATCTGTGAAGCTTGAAACTTGACATGGAGAATCTTTGAAGCATATGAGATGGTATGAAGACCATTGGAGATGTTGGAAGTCCATCTTGAACTGAGAGATACCAAACCCTAGTTTGGGTTGATTGTCTAGGAGAGAGTTTTGTCTGATCAACTCTTGAGGAATCCTTGAGTATAGATGTATGAAATCTCTTGAGTAGATGGAGGGCAAATTTTGGGGTATGACAACTAATCACAAGATAAATATCTGAACATAACCCACTTTTCACACATGCACCCACCTTAGGGTATCCTCTCTTGTTGCCTTTCGAATACATGGTCAAGTCCCTCGAACATGGGGATATCTTAGCTAAGACGCTTACAACATATCATCATAGTCCATTCAAATTAAAAATCATATTCCCTAGATGACCCTCGATGTTGCCTACGAATACGTGGTCTTGTCCCTCGGTTGTTGCCTACGAAAAGTGATGATCGTCCCCGCGAATATGCTAAGGTATCCCTACAAGTTGCATTCTATGACCATCCCATGTCCCTTCGAATATCCCTTTTACATCCAACGAATAAGGTTACCTATCAACCAATGGTATGGATAGCCTTATTCTAAAGGAAAGCAAAATAACACGGAAACGACCGTTCTGAGTAGGTAATAAGTCTCTTTTGCTTGCTCAATCAAAATACTTTTCACACCTCACACTTTCAAAACTTTTCAAAACACTTTGTATATATTCCAGCGTGAATCATTACAAAGTCATTTCCAAGAAAAAACATTTCCAAACACTTCGTAGACATTCCCGCGTGAATCATTACGAAGTCAAAGCGAAATTCCTTTTTCAAACATTTTTCAAACACACACACAAAAAGCAATTTGTAAAGTGAGCTAAGAAATTAAGAGCCCGTAGATAACTACGGATGAAAAGGGTGTTAACACCTTCCCTTTTCATAACTGCCTCCTGTACTCAAAATCTAACGAAGGTCTTTTCCTGTTCTTTTTGCTTCCCTTAATTTGATAAGAGAAAAGTCGGTGGCGACTCTTGCTATCCGCAACATTTGCGATAAAACACAAAACAAACAAGTCAGTTCTCCCACCATATTACACTCTCAAATCCCTCTATTTCCTTCTTCTTTTGAGCCAACTTCAGAAGAGCCTTGAGTTGTTGAGCTGCTTGCTTCTTCTTCTGGTACCTCTTCAGCAGCACTTGCAGCAACATTCCTCTTCAGAGCTAGGATAGTATCTTCATGTTTCAGCTTCCTTGTTGTGCTAATGCGTATGACCGCATCCAATTCTCTATAAGTCTCAGTGATTTCAACAATCAAATCCCATTTATTGGTTGTTTTCTATTCAACACCTGCAGATGTTGAGACAATTTTTGGGACATGTGCTTCTGCAAACAGCTACTAATGTAGTGACAAAGGGGTTTCTCATTTACATTCAGCATCCAAGGTTGTAGAAAGAATTCCAGGATATTGATGAATAATTTTTCCACATATGAGAGTGAGGAAAGGTATGGGAAACTTTGTTGCACAAGTGTCAACATGCTTTAGAGTCTGATAAAAAATATAAGTACCATAGTCAAATGGTATCTTCATGCTAACTGCATTAATGAATTTTCCCAATCCTACTGAGATAGTTGAAGTGTGGTTCGTTTGCACCCACTTTACTGCACCTATTCTATGCAGAATAACATACTTTACACTTAGCTTTCTAGCAGATAACTTCTCCTTCATAGGTCAGGTCTTGACTTGATTTGCAGTGATAGTCCTGCATAGCTGGTCATCAGTGATTTCAAGCTCACTCTCTTCCTTCTCACTCATTCCTAGATATTAATTGATGATGGAAGGTGATAACTTTACACAATTTCTTCTGATAAACACCTTCTGAAACTCTTTTCTTTTCTTGTCATCACAGTCTTCTGGGATGTTGACTATGAATTCCTTGACTAGAGTTTCATAGCATTTTGGAAGCTTTGTCACTGTCTTCATTAACCTTGCTTTAGAGATCAAGGTCATCACTTTGTATGCCAAGGCTTCTTTTCCTTGCTCCTCTCTAAGGCTAGTCTCCTCTCGATATATGTATTTCCATCTTGCAAAAACTTTATGGAATGGAATGATATGTTTTCAGGAGCATTAGGGACATTGTCACTGGACCTATGAACAATAGACTTCTTTACTGGTAAGATGTTTAGGACATCTGTCTCGACATCATAATCAGAATCATATTCTGATCTAATTTTCCTTTTGTTGGATGATGGATTAGCTATGCTCCTTGATTTTGGAGGACCATACATAACCTTCTTCTTGATAGGTTTGGATGGAGTGGAAGCAACAACCTCGCCTCTTTCTTGTTTTCAACCTTTGAAATCCTGTGGTTAACATTAATAATCAGCTCATTGTCAAACAGAGTGTCTACATCTATAACAGCCTTAACTACATCTTTCTCAATCTTTTTACCAGTTGAGTCAGCCTACTTATCCCAAGGAGTTGCCTTCAAGAAAGATGTTCCAACATCACTCGTGACTTCTTCAAGAATACTTTCTTTTCAAGATTTTCTTGAGGAATCTCTACTTCCTCATGGATGATTCAAGATGCTCTTTTGAGCAACCTCACCAGGCATTTGGGCAAGAGGGATGGTGATCTGTTCAATAGGTAGACCCACTTGTAGGGTATCAACAACTAATCTCCTTATGACCCTCGCTACATATCCTCTATCTTGATCAATATCAACATCAATAGTTGGTTCAAATACATTACCTCTAACCGAGATAGGTTTTTTCTTGGTCGCCTTGCACGGTGTGAGAAGCTTTGTAGGTCTTGCATCCGAGCATAGAATCATTGAAGTAGGAACAATGTTTAGGATTCTTCATTGGTATACTTTCATTGATGTTGCTTGGTCTTGAAGTAGTATGTTGAGACATTTTGATAATAAATGTCAAGATTATTTTTCTAAGAATTTAATGTGAAGATTTTGAGGTTTTCGGAAGAGTATAGCGTGTGGGGAGAGTTTGAAATAGTTGAACTTGGGGTAGGTCTTTTATATGTCATACTTTATAATATAATATCGTTGAGTGATATTTTGAAAATTCAAGCCCTTAGTGATGTTCCCACACACTTTAATTGCTATAATTTCTTTAGCAAATGCCCTTGCTCTTCTTAAGCATTCATATACATCCCATCCTCTTGAATAACAATTGACCAATTTCAGTTCAGAGAATTTCCGGACCAGGTTCATAGTTATTCTTTCAGCAGACTGATCATTAACTTTAATAGACTTAGTCGATGTCATGACATCCCTTAGGACATTATGGTCACTGACCTCATACTTTTCTTTGTTCTTTTGGAGATTTTGCCCACAAGTTGTCTGACTTCCACACACGTGGTATGATTTGTCTCTAGAGGGACCCATAAATAACAATTGTCTTTGTTCCTTATTTCCTTCATAGTAACTTCACCTTTCTTGTTTGTGATGACACATTCAGCTTTTGTGAAGTTCACATAAAACCTTGATCACATAGTTGACTTATGTCGACTGTGTTGGAAGTCAATCCTTGACAAATAATACACATTCAATGTTAGGTAACTTTGTATCGTGTGTCTTCCCTATTCCCTTGATTTCACCCTTCATTCTATCTCCAAAGTTGACATAACTAGTTGAATGATCTTGAAAATTGACCAGTAAGTTTTGGTCTCCTGTCATATGCCTTGTGTAACTCCCCGAATTTAATTAATTATTTAATTAAATTATATAAGGAATTAATTATTGGAATTTAGCCGAAGTTGGATTTATCAGTAGAATTATAAGGAGCGTTAATAACTTTATAAGTTGATTTAGGGTGATTAAGTGAATTATCGGAAGTTGGGATTAATTAATGATGAATTAATTTTATTATAGAATATTATTGGAAATAATATTAGAAATAAGAGTGGATTAATAGAATTATTTAATTAAGACCTATTTGGTGTTAGGAACATAGAACGGAGGTGTGAAAAATTAACCCAATAGAAATATTATTATTATTATTATTATTATCATTATTATTACTATTATAAGTTGGATTTAATTATAAGAGTTATAAAAGAAGAATTATAAGGGTTTAGTGAATAGGAGAAAGAAAAGAGGAACAGGGGTTTGGAGGAAACCGTCACAAATAGAAATTGTAGACGGAAAGTCAAATCAATTCGACCGGAAATTATGGAGAGACCACAATCCAAGGTAAGGGTGGGGTTCTAACTCTAAACGGGTTTATGATGAATCGTATGTGGGATGGAATTGTATGGAATTATCTCGGTTTGTTTGTGTGTGGTTTATGTTACAAAATGATGAAATTTTATATAAGTTAGAATACTGTTGTTGTGAATCGATCGTTCAATTGAACCAGTTACTGCAATATAATAATTGGAATCCTGAAATAATGAGAGTGATGATTTAATTGTATAAATTATGAGGAGAAACTGAATTGGTACAGTTGCAGAAAATAGGAAAAAATTGCAGGTACACAAGAGAATGGCCACACGTGGAGGCCATGTGCTTTGTTGGTGGTGGGACCCACCTGAGTGAGGGGCGGGCTCCCTAGGGAGCTGGGGGTGGGCGCCTCACTCCCTGTGTGCATGTTACATTCTTTTTTGTTTCTTGTTCTGTCCTGTGAGTTATTTCCAATCATTTTAACCAAGTAGTATTAAATTAATTCTAATCATTTTAACCAAGTAGTATACTTAGATGATTTAGAAGTAGCATATTTAGTACAATATTGTCCCATAGAATAAACTGTTGGTTTAATAGTAATGTTGGTGAAATAGTGTATTCAGTAGATTATAGAAACAAGAATTGAATTAGTTATAGGATGTATGTTTACATAGCTAAGTATAATTAGTTATTCAATTAAGTTGTTGTAGATAAACAGTGTAGAGGTGCAAGAGCAAGACTTATTAGTATGTAATATAGTTAATATTGCTTGTAGATTTAGCATGTTGCACAATGGATTATAGCAGAAGTAACTAAGCTGTAGAGTCAGTGGTAATTAAAATAGCAGTATATATTTAGTTGAATTAATTAATTGATAAAGTTAGTATATCTATGCATATTTAACAGAGTAATATATATCTAGAATTTAGTAGCATAATGAAAAATTGATAGAAACAATACCGACTAGTAGATATAAGCGGGATAATTAGGGGGAAAGGGGACGATCGTCCCTGGTATCCAGGGCGGGCATTTCATGTGAGGTGACTAGCATATGTTTCTTTATGTAGTCATGAATTAATATAATTACCACCTACATGTGCGGAATCATTAACTATTTTAGGTAGTGTGATCAAATTGATGTCTTATGCATGCTACTTCTCTACTGTAGAGTTAGTTTCAATTTCCATGTGAGTATTGTGGAAAGCAAGAAAAGAAATCATTTGAGAAGTAAATCTGAAGTAAATCTAATGTAGCATAACATTCATAATTGTATTAATAACCGTAAATTGAATATTAGCTAAAATGGTGTACATACCTCATTAGTCACTGTTAAATAATAGTATAATATGTATGAGTTAAATAATTGAGTTAATGGGTAATGGCAGTTTGGTAGGAGAATGAGACTAGTTATAGATGTAGATTCATGACAAGATTATTTTAGTAGAATCCTAAGGTAGCAAGGCAGAAAATTCTAATGATGATGAAATGGAATGCAGGGAATAAAATTTAACAGTATAATAAATTAATAGCAACTATATAATAATCGGTAGTAATAGCAGTGGACAAAAGAGTACCAATTAGAAAATTAAGCGGTAAAATTAGTTTCTCGGGATTAACCAAAAATTGTCGTGGTAGTTCGTGGTTTGTTAGTAGGTAATTGTGATTGGTTTGTTTTGTGAAATTATGTTGAGTATGTCGTGTTGTTATTTTCTTTATGAATTATTAGCGATGTGTATATTGAAATTATGTTGTTGTTGTTTTATGCGAAGTTGCAGGATGGTTCCGTGACGATGTTTACCTCTATTTATTGGTAATAATATTGATATAGGCATATGCCTCGTGAAGTGAATTTCTGTTGTTGTTGTATGTTGTTAGTGTTGCATTACATTTTCATCTTTGTGAAGGCCTCAGACATGGAATTGTGAAGAAGGCTTATGCCTTGTGCCTATATTAATTGGCAATAGTGAAGAGAGTTGAAGCTCTATTGGTACCATATGCATATGCATTGTTGTATCTCATTTAAATTATGTTGGTGTTAACTGTGAATTTGAATTATGTTGTTGATTGACCGTGAAGTGAATTATGTTGTTGTTAACTGTGAAGTGAATTATATTGTTGTTAACTGTGAAGTGAATTATGTTGTTGTTAACTGTGAATTTGAATTATGTTGTTGGTTGACCGTGAAGTGAATTATGTTGTTGATTAACTGTGAAGTGAATTATGTTGTTGATTAACAGTGAAGTGATTCCATGTTGTTGTTAATTGGGATTTTGTTGTGATGTGCTAACTGCGATGTGATAATTTTGTATGATTTAATCCTAGCATATTATTTATCATACACTTGTTTATATTATCGGATATCTCACCCTTCTCCTGATATTTCCTCTACCATGGGAAATGGACAGGTACTCAAGGATAGCCGTGGAAGTTCGAAGTAGCATTATGAAGTCGTTAGTTGCTGTTAGTTCGAATTGGTGTCATTGCTCTAATACATAACACTCGGGGGATGAACGTTGCTTAATTTGTTGTAGTTGCTTAAATTGTTGAAGTTTATGAATAATGTGAATACTTGATCATGTTGATTATTGAAGTTGGTTTAGTTGAATAATTATGCTAAGTGGAGTTAAATGATATTAATAATATTGTGAAATGTTTTGAGGTTGAATAAAAGATGTATTGTTGTTACCTTGAGGAATTATAATTCTACCGCTTAATTGGTTAATTGATTTCATGGAAAGAAGTTGTTATGAATTCATCTTTGATCTAAGTGTTATGTATCTAGATAGTTGTGACTAAATGCATGTTGTTTTGTGAAGAAATTGTGACATCCCTTGTATGATTATCTTTTCCGCACTCTGATTTGAATAATATTCGAGGGTAGAAATGGGTGTTACACCTTGAGCATCCACCGTCAAAATACCAAGATTTTATGGTCTTCACCTAGGTGACATGTGAGGTAAGAAACATGAGACTTTTGCTTTAGGAATACACTGCTTTTCTGGCTTGAGTCACATTTGATTGTGTGTAGAGGTGGGGTAACCATACAGCTTGAAACAAAATGGCTTTATGTGACCATGTCTTCCACAGTAATGACATTTCCAGTGTTGAGGTCTTCTGTTAGGATGTCTTTAGTTGTTTCTTCTATGATGTTGAAACATCTGATTCGACATCTTTTATTCAGCCTAAATCTGAACAGATTCTGTAGAGGACTCCTTGGTACCATTGTACCCTATACCACTCATGTCTCCTACTACTCTTCCAGCTTGAAGTATCTTATTCAGTGTCTCAGATCCACTATTTAGCATCTTGACAGATTTGGTCATCTTATCAAGATCACACTTTAGCGCAATTACTTCAATTTCTAGCTTCTTAATCATCTTTAGATGCTCCTTCTTTATGTCTTGCAATTGCATTATGAGCTTCTTCTGCTTCCCATTCTCCTGGCATACTTCAACACTTTTGATGCATAGTTCTTTATAAGTAGCAGCTAGTTCTTCAAAAGTCAATTCTTCATCACTTGAGTCTCCATCAGAAATATATGTACCATATATACATGTTTGTTATTCCTCCTCGCCTCACTCTCAAAATCTTCATCCGAACACAGATATTCAATCCTTTATCTTGTCTTTTGAGAAAGGTTGGACAGTCCGATTTGATGTGGTCAAAGCCTCCACATTCATAACACCTTAACTCTCTACCCTGAGTAGGTCTTTCCCCAGCTTCTACTTTCTTCCCAGAATTATTTTCCCTACTAATGTCATATGGGATGTTTCGACATTTGATCTTGAGCTACCTTCCATCCTTTTCAGTACTTTTTTGAATTTTCTTCCAAGAATGACTATGGTGTTTGACAATCCTTCCTCAGTGTTCTGATCATATTCCTACCCTTTATCTTCACCGTTGTAATCAAATGTTGTGCTTTTAGGATTCTTCTCAGACCTCTCATTAATACTCATCTCAAATGTTCGGAGTGAACCTACTAGTTCATCTACTTTCATGTTGTTTATTTCCCGAGATTCTTCAATTGCCATTACTTTCATATCAAATCTCTTAGGTATAGATCTTAGCATCTTCCTTACCAGCTTCTCTTCTGGTATCTTCTCACCCAAGGCACTGCAAGCACCAGCTATTTCAAGACCATTCATATGAAATTATTGAATGCTTTCTTCTTCCTTCATTCTCAGGTTCTCAAACTTAGATGTGAGTAGTTGTAGTTTTGACATTTTAACCTTGGAGGTGCCTTCATGAGTAGTGTTAAGAATTTCCCAAGCATCATTGGCCACTTTAAAGGTATTCATCAATCTGAAGATGTTTCTGTCAACTCCACCGAATTTAGCATTCAATGCCTTTGAATTTGAAAGATCTAATTCATCATCATCTTTTGACCAATTTTCTTCAGGCTTAAGCTCACCAGTAGGTTGATTATCAGCTCCACTAATGACATAATGTGTCCATCCTTCGTAATAGCCTTCCAAGCCTTGTTGTCTAAGGACTTTATATAAGCTTCCATGCGAGGCTTCCAAAGATCATAGTTAGAACCATCCGTAATGGGTGGTCTATTCAAAAATGCTCCTTGAATATTTCACCGAAAGTATATTCCTAGATCTCACCGAAAGACAGAGTAGGATGTTTGTTCGATACCAATTGAAATTCTAGTATCGTATGAGATGTCGAATTTAATGTACAACACTAATATCTCTATGAACACAGCCTAAATAGAAAAATTTAAAGAGTGCATAATAAAATAAAACACAGAATTGTTATCCCGCCGGTTCTACCAACCTACGCCTAGGGTCTTCCAAGCCGTGGATGAAGTTCACAATCAGAATATTAATTTAGAGGGAAACCTTCCTTTTACACTCCTCACTTAATCAAACTACCCAATGACCCTTCTACCTAAGATACCACACTTAGATATGAGAACCTCTCCTCCTCCCAAGTCATACATCGTGACACTCAACAAAATCAAAACTGAAGACACTCTTCAAAGACACACAATCGCACTCGCTTCAAAGCTTATGGTGATTGACAACTCACAACTCAAAGAAAACGTCCTACTCAAGTAGAAATACGAGAGACACTCACAATGAACAATTAAAAACCAAAAAAATGAACAAACAATAATTAAAATCTAGACTTTTAACTTTGGAACGACCAAATTGCAAAACGAGGTTTGCAGCCTTTAAATAGAGTAACAACAACTAGGGTTGCTTTACTCACAAGTCTTCAGCGCCTCCTGTCTTTTCTCCAAGAAAGCAGGATATTAAATCTCCAATTATATTGTTGAAGGATACAAATAACAAACAAACTGACTTCCTAAAAAATCTGCACTAGAATTACTTCTATCAGTTTCACAGGTCAGAACATCTATTGTGACACCTGCTACTTCAGTAAATTTTATGGCATTTGCTGAGTAGTATGTTTTACCATAATTGTTGTCAATCCATAGAACTAACATAGGGGTTGATTGTGAACCCTTTCTGCTTGCCCATCATATCATATATATATATATATATATATCACCGGTATGTATCAAAGTGGGACTTTGCTTGGTGGTTCCATATTAGGTTGCCTAACCACTCATGACCTATGCAAACACAAATGATAAACACTTACTGAAATGTACCTCCCTTTGCACAAAAGAGGATTTTAAACAAACCACACACAGTTAGCACACAAAATTTCCCTAAACGGGTCTTTAAATAAACCAAAGGGGTTCCTGAACATGCTCCAACTACAGAAGCCCCATCATGCATCTCTTTTCCTACTTCTCATGACAAAAGAAAGCGGTAAACCCTACTTATGCTCTCTAGAAAAGGGGTAAATGAATACGGTAAAAGGTGATGAAAATACCAAAGATAATTATCCGCTTACAAAATCAAGCAAGAAAATACTTGAAAACTTCAAGTGTTCGACACGCAATAAAGAAATGAAAAATGCGTGAGGCACCTAAAGCATAATCAAAATGTGCGCCAACACATCCGAAGCAAGTAAACCTGCAAGAAATTGCAATCCAGACAAAGGGTACACACACATGTGTGCTACATCAAGAGATGTGTTATACACATCCAAGTCGATCAGATAAACCTGCAAGAAGGTGAAAACCAAGCAAGCCGATAATAAAATGCACACACATGTAAGAAATCGAGATGTGTGTCGTACATCCATAACACAAGCACCTGCATAAAACACCTCTCATACAAGACTCCATGAGATAAGAGCATATGAGATTTCAAGAATTACCGCACTAAGCCTAGTCTATCGCGCTAAACTCGGTTTTTTGAATTGCGAACCCCAACTTCCAGAGAGTTTCACGCTTAACACGCCCTTGATGTCACTAAGCGCGACCTGCAACTTCAGAATTTTTCTCCTACGAGCCAAATTTCATTTCCATGACATTCTCATGCCAAGAACCACCCAAATAGTCAAATAACAAAGAAAAGTTCTTTCGAAGCACTTAAACTCATAAGCAATTATTTGCAAGTAAATTTCATGAGAATGAAAGCATGACAATGCATCGATTCAATCTAAAACATGCAAATAATATCATGAACATATAAAGAATGCACCACAAGGCATCAAATCCAATTAACATGTATAGAATGCATAACAATGCATCAATTCAAATCAACATGCAAAATGATTCATGAACATGCATTAAACCACACCTCAACACATTTCGAGTTCAAATTTCAAGCTACAAACATGTAAACTTAATTCAATTAATCAATGCCAAATCTAGTTAATGCATGAACATGCAATTTCTAACTCAAACATTAGCACAAGCACCTAGGATGCATGCATCAACTCTGAATAAGCTTTCAATTTCACATCTTGACACATTTTCATGTTCACAAAATCAAACAATTAGCATGTGGAATCAAATCAATCAATCAATGTGAGAATTATTCAATGCATGAACATGCAAGTTCTAACTCAAACATTATCATAAACACCTAGCATGCACCAATTCATACATAGATTTAACATATGAATCAAGATATGAACCTAATGCTAAATCACATGCAATTCAAGATTTCAAATCAACATATCAATAACATCAACAGTTAATCTCTTGAATAAGCACTTTTCACATGAAAATCAATTAATCAACTAAGTGCTTATTTCATCAAATTCTGGATTTCATCATGATTATCACATTAAATCGAATTTTCTCAACCTAATCCATGATCTACATTCAATTCCTCAATCAAATATTTGATCATTTTTCAATTCTAGAAAAGTGCTTATTCAAGAATCAATTATGCAAAGTGCTTAAATCAAGAATTCTCACCGTCGAAACAAAGAAGAGAACGAGGAGAAGAGATCGCCGATGTCAAATCGAAGATCAGAAGAGATAATAGAGAGAGTGTGGCAAAAGTCCTAGAGAGAGAGGAGAAAATTCTTCAATTCTTCACCTCGACACCTTGAACGTTTTTCAATGTTCTTCAATGTTCTTGAGGAAACATGATGAAAAGCTTGATTTGATTCTTGAGAATTTAGAGAGAATAGAAGAGTGTGTTTCTAGTGAATTTTTGACAAATGAAAATCCTCCTTCATTATGAGAGTGAAATTCGATTTATATGAGATTGTCTTTAGTGAAATTGGGCTCAAGATTAGGCCCAAATTGCTTTTGTCCATCAAACTTTCGTGAACAATGCCATACCACAAAATCCGTGGCATTTGAACTCGGTCACAACATGAAAATGCCCGAACGAAAAATTATTTGCGTGAGTTAAAATTTCAATGCAATCGACAAACGGTTGAGGAGATACGAATTTTGAAGTTTCAAGACACTTTTCAAGCGTCCGACACATGCATAATTTTATTGCCACTCGTAGAAATTGTCTCGAATGAGGATCTTTCGATCAAAATCGGGACGACGTTTAACAAACAAAATTTGTGAAAGTTTGGCACCATTCCCACCTTATTTCGATAAAAATCGAGTGAGATGTGAGTTTTTAATTGTAGCGCATCAAATGAAAACCTTGTATTTTGGTCACCTTCATCCAACCACGACGACTTGGTCTATACTCCTTCATCTCTAAATGCTTCCAAATATCATCACTAGTCAACTTTCTATCTTTTATAGCTTTGTCCACCGATCCAACAACATTATCTATCAAAAATAAATCCAGATCATTCAACTCTGAGACCTTATCTTCAACTTTCAAATCTATCCACCCGAAAATCTCTTTATTCCACCCATGCAATATTCTCTTTTAACCTCTTCAATTTCTCATACATACAAAAGTCCCCTTTCTCCACAATGTTAATTAACTTCCACTTCTTTTCCATAAAATTACCGAAGAGCTTGTCAAACTCAACAAATTAATCCATAAATCCATCTTCCCCACTATACAAAAAGGAGCGTACATATTAACAAAATTGTAACATGTACCCTTCCACAAAGCCTTTAGATCCAAAAAAACCTTCTCCTCTATAACTAAGCAATAAACTAAATAAATTATTTCTCCATAGAATTACCATACCTTTCGAAGAACCTTTAGAATCACTATGAGACCACTTCACATCCTTATCCCACAAAATTTTTCTGCCCGCTTCATATTAAAGGAGAAGAATTTAGTTTCTTGTAGAAATCAAACTTCAACCTTTCCAGACTGTGTCATAAACCCTATCCTCTTCCTCTCGACTCTACTACCATCTTCTCTAATTTTTAAAGTAATATTAATCATCAAGAACATTTTTCTTTCTTTGCCATCAATACCTATTTATCTCTAATCTTTATCTCTACAATATCTTTGAGTAATCTATATTCTTTGTCAACACACACTTAACCCAACTTAATAATTGATTGCTTGATGTTACCTCTCATAATTGAATTAGGATTTTTTCCTTAAGTTGTATTTAGCAACATTTGACTTTGTCATAGCAGCATGCACTTGAAAAATACCTCCACTTCTCCCGATTATTGTTGAATGTTATGATTATTCGACAATTTTGGAAGGGTTTACAATGGAGGAACGCGAAATGAAGGTTTGAACTCGCAGTGCTCCCCAAAATCACCAACATCACGCTATTTTTTGATTATGGGATTTGTTTTTTAATCAAAACAAGCCTTATCAATAGACAACAAATCCACTTTTGGGTGACCCAAAATATTTGACCCATCATTATCTACTCAAACACCATTTCCCCATTGAGCCCCTCCTTTCGTGATAAGATAAGAACCTATGATTGGCAGTGATCCCCACTCGACTGTACCTCCTTGAGAAATGAGTCCTTCTCACCCCGGCAACAAATCAAGATTCGTGACTCTTTTTGATTCCCTTCAACCCTCTAAGCTAAACAACACTTTTCACTAAAAGGCTTCAAAAATCTTATAACGCAAGACATCCTACATCTTTGCCATGCCAAGTGTCTTCTTTCCCTAGCATCTCACTCACTTTTGAAACATCATCATCACTCTTAATCAAAATAGTATTTGATACAAAGTCGTCTCCTTCATCATCTCTGACGTTGTAAACACTTTTGATTACCTCCGACGAGGAATCCTTAAACCCCAAATCTTATGGGCCTTTTTCACTTTTAAACTGTAAGTTGCAATCAGTCCCTGGGCTTCTTCCAAGACTTTAATCCTGAAAATATATTGATTAATTTGAACATTGAGTAACTCATTGATCATTGAAGTACGTTTTGTTCTTATCATCATCCTCACAACATCCATCTTTAGACCGTGTTAAGTGAAATCTTTGCCGCATATGAACACACCCAAAGTCAAAGAAACCATTTATCCTCATGCAAGGATCTCCACTTTCTCACCTCTTTAAACCATTGTCCAAGACAAATATGACCACCTTTCATCAAACCTTCCATTTCTCCCTCAACCAAGTCCTCGAGAATTTAGAAGTTCGCTCTTATCGGTGTGACTTTAATAGCAAAATAGCCTTCTACGTAAAAATATGTTGCATGGAATATGTTAGGTATGGGTTCTCAACGGCTCCCACAAACGCCTTGTCAAACATAGAAATATCTTCCTCTCGACAATAAGTTTAGATGGATGATCGGTTTATCCCTCCATATTGCTCAAACTTATTTACAACACCCTTAGTCACATCCGCATAAGTATTCCACATCCTCTTACTTTTCTTTCATCTTTCTTCTTCCTCTGTACACACGTCTTCTATAGCGCTTTGTTGTATGACATGCTCCTTCTAATCCTTCCTACATTCTCAACCTGTTAAGCAGATCTCCCTTTGGAACTTTGGGAGATTAACAAAAATATTTCTTCCATCCAAGAAAATGTTATCCATTTTCATAGTCAGAATCTCTCATCATTCACATTTAAGAATCGATTTAAACCATACTTATTCCTCTTTTGTATCTCTTAGAGGAATGATTACCTCGTCTGTATCCTCGACATCTTAAACTCCTTATACAACTCCATAACTTTCCATTTCTCAGAAAATCCATGAAGAAAATAGTTGTAATGGACCTTCCATCTCTTCTTCATGTTTGTTAACACCAATACACCCTTCACCACCCTTACATGTTCCATTTGACCTCCATACCTAGCTATATATGTAAAGGTTAGAGAGAAGAAGTCTCTCTCTCTCTAACATTTTTGTTACACTATTTTGAATTTGTGATGATGAGAATCATAACTTAACACCGAACTTAAGCAACTAAAAAACAAGTGACGCAATTCATAATTCATCATTAACTTAACCTAATTCGATCATTTAGTAGTAATTAAACATAATATTAATACTTATCTATTTAGTAACAACAATGTAACAAACTGATTCAAACTAAGGAAGGCTAGCATTGCAAGCCCAAACAAACATGGATAGTGATCTAAAGTCATTCTTCATAAAATATGCCACCTCGCTTTACGATTGCAATTGTGCTTGCATACTTATCAAAATGCTCATGCTCATCCACTCGCACACTTAGCAACTCGCTTGGATTTGAAAGGGACAACCTTATCGAAACGGTGTTCGTAGAAAAAGGGTCCAAAGAAAAAATAGTTTGAAGTTGATGGATTATTTTTTCCTTGGCGAAAGGATTTGAGTTTATTAACATGTTTTGAGGTTTGATAAAGAAAATGTTTTAGTTTTAATATGCAAAAGGGGAAGAAAAACATCTAAGTGGAACCATCTAGCTATATCCCTAATGTTATCATACAAAGGTGACCCTAAGTCAAGGTTGAAAAGGGGAATATCTACCTATGTTGAGATGCATGGATGACTATCCTAACGTCTAAGCTCGAAAGATACCCTAGCCGAGCAGTCCTAGGGGAAACTATCTTAATATCCACCTTGGTTTACTAACCAAGGGATACAGAGGGATAAGACAAACACGTGCTTTGGCAAAAGCACACAAACAATGGAATGCACAAACAAATTCTACATATAAAAGTGGGAAGGGGAGGAAAGAAAGACCATAGCCAAGGGTGTCACGCTACCCGAGTCAACCAGGAGCTTTCTTTCAGGAAAGACCTTAGCCAAGGAGGGTGAATCATCCGAGTCAACCAGAGCTTTCACCTATGGAATGGGGATCATGCCTTGGTATAAACTACCCAGTTTAAAGAGTATATGAATGCGAGTATTAGTGCGTGATGACGCGAACCCGCACAAAGCATGGAGGGTTAGAATAGGAAACCTTTCCACTATATATATGAATCTACAAAGGAAGCTTTCACGATTCGCGTGACCCGAGATGACACGGATCAATCGGCGGGTTGGTTGCTAACCTTTCCGCACCTTTCTCATTAGGACTTAATGATGGTTCCGTAATAGGTTTCCTAACCACCACACCGCTATGCAAGCACAAATAGTAAACACACCTAAAAATACCTACTACACATGTAGTAATTTAAACACACCAAGCATGTAGCAAACCATATGTAGAATTTCCTAAACAGTCTTTAAATAAACCAGAGGGTTCCTAACATAATCCTCGCAATGAGACCCCATCATGCATCTCTATTCCTACTTCTCATGACAAGGAAAGTGGTGAACACCCTAATTCTCATGCTCTAGAAAGCGGTAAAAGAAATTGTAAGGGTAAGAAAATACCGAACGGATAACAATCAGTAAAGCTATAGAAAATAACAACCAATCTGGAAAACTTCGTGAACTTCTGACAAGCAATAAACAAAGTATGGTAAGAAATGTGTAGAAGCATCAAATAAACATTGTCGGATTGTATGGCGTACACATCCAATACCAATGTAAACCTACAAAAGGATCACCACTCAAGCAATGCGCATAAAATATGCACACATCATGTATGCAAGGTCGGATATATAGCGTACATATCCAAACCAATCGAACACTTGTATAATGTATATCAATCAATGTACAACGGTTAATGGGAGATGTATCGACACACCCGTATAACAAAACCTGCACGGAAATACATTAACCAATGTATAACGATCAACGAAATGTGTGTCAACACATCCACAATGGAGTACCTGCACCAAACTAGTTATGCACAAAGAATTCGGAGCAAAAGAATACAAGCTTGAATATCGAATGTAAAAAGCGAATCAAAATAATAATTCAGACAAGCTTCCTGATCACACAATCAAGAGATAACAAACATGTCAAAAAATAACAAGGAAAATAGTAGTGCAAATGAGGGAAAGAAGCTTGAAGAAGCATGGAGAAACAAGCATTTTTCTAAGTGAAATGTTGTGGTTTTAACAGAGGAAACCGGTTTCTGGAAATAGGGGAACCAGATTCTCCTTCGATTCTGAAGCATTTTTGGCTGAAATCTGCACAGGAAACCAGTTTCTCTAAAAGTGGAAACCGGTTTCTTCTTCAAAAAGTTGAGATTATGGCTAAATGTGTAGGGAAGTCGGTTTCTCCAAAAGTGGAAACCGGTTTCTTCCTCGAAGATTTCAGGTTTTTAGCAATTTTAGCATGAAAACTGCTTTCGACACAAATAAAAGTCGGTTTCTCTCACGAAACTACAACTTTTTCAAAGGGATTTTGGCTTAGAGCTATGGTTTGAGCATTTAAACAAACACCTAACCTACACCTATCAACACATGGTTTTGTACATGATTCAAGGTTCAAACCTAAGGCTAATCACACGCAAATCAAAAATTCGATAAACATCGACAAGTAACTACTTGAATAAGCACTTTTCTTGTGAAAATCAATTAATTAATAAGTGTTTCTTAATCATCCAATTTCGATTTCAACATTATGATCACATCAAATCAATATTCCACAACCTAATCCATAATCTCAATTCAATTCCTCAACTAAAACCTTGATTAGTTTTCAATTCTAGAAAAGTGCTTATTCAAAATCAATTATGCGAATGTGCCTAAATCAAGAATTCTTACCGTGGAAACGAAGAGGAGAACGAGAGGAAGAGATCGTCGATGTCGAATCGAAGACCGGATGGGAGATAATAAGAGAAAATGATTTGCGAAGCTTGTATAATAAGAGAATAGAAACCATGATGTTGTTGAAGATTCTTGAGAAAACTTGATGAAAAATGTGAGTTTGATTCTTGAGAATTGAGAGAGAATAGAAAAGTTTGTTTGTGTTGAAATTTGACATATGATTCAATCCCCCCACCTCACCCCCAAAAAATCTAATGAAAGCAAAATTTGATTTATACTTGGAAAATGCATTGAGTGAATTAGACTCAAAATTGGGCCCAAATTGGCTTTATTCGGCCCATTTTCGTGAACAATATCCAACCTCGTGATCCATGCAGAATCAAATCGGCCCAACAAGAAAATGTCCGAAAAAATTGTGCCACGTGAGCAAAATTTTAGCTCGATCGCACAAGTGGTTACGCAGATATGAATTTTGAAGTTTCACCACATTTAAAGCATCCGACATGCATAATTTTCATCGCAGAACTGGGAAAACGTTATGAACGGGGATCTTCTGATCAAAATCCAAACTCGGAATATGAACGAAAATTGAAGCCAATAGAATTTTTGAACTTTTGACACAAGTCCCGTCGCGATCCGATAAAAATTGAAAGAGATATGTTTTATGAACGTTGCGCATCAGATGAATTAATGCTCAGTTCGGCTCAAATACACCTCCAGAAATCAAAATTCTGGTATTGATCTGTGAGGAATCAACTCTCGGCCCGAGAATGAAATTCGAAGAGGACATCGAGACAAAATTTTGGACACCAAAACCACTCAATTCTCAAGTTCTGACCAACGGTTTTGAATATTTGAACGCCCCCATGAACACAGTTCAACCATAATATCAGTTTATTGCACTTGAAAGATTAATTTTTTAAGAGGCTTTCTTCACACAATTAGCTTTGGACTCGAGAATGAAAGTTGAAGATAGTATAGACATGGACTCGCCAACCGAAAATCAGCCAAACATACCCAACAAGAGAGGGTTATGAATTTCGCGTCCGAAACACAAAAGAAGCTGAATTCTGCTTTATTAAGATATGAACGCTCAGGGTCCTTCCTTGATAAATTAGATTTCAATCTGAACATATAAAATAGAGAGAATAATGAAATGGATCTAACATTTGTAGAACCAACTGAGCATAACCTTCTAACCAGAAGATTGTAAATCAAACGCTCAAACCGTGAAATATTAATTTCTAGTTCAAAATAGCCCGAACTAGCCGAAACACACAGTTTCTTCCGCAACTTGAGATACTCTTAACCTCATAACCATGAGATAAATGATATGCATGTATGTTCATGATAATGGAACTATAAGCCAAATAAGATTGAAATGAAGAGGGTAAATTTTGGATACAACAATAGCGCTTTATAAGAAAATGTCCTAAAATGTAAAATAAGGGAATTATTAAAGGTTTTAGACAACGCCTAAAAGCGCTTCCTAAAATATAAGTGTTGTCTAAGAGGTGTAATAGACAACACTTTTGAATAAAAAAGCGCTGTCCGAGGGAGACTTTAGAGGACGCCAGGAAAAACGCCTAAAGGCAACGTTAAAGACTTTTACATTGAAAATAAGCGCCGTCTAAACCTATAGCAACAAGGAATATGCAGCGTTTAAAACGCTGCCTAAAGGCAAAAAAGCGTTGTCTAAGCTCTTGTGTAGTGCCATTTGATGCCACTATAAGCTCGTGGACATCATTGTTTGAGATGGATTGTAAGATAAAACTCTTTCAAGGTTTACCCATATTGAACAAAATATTTTTATGCTCTTACAATCTATTTCACAAAATGAAGTCCCATAATTTATCTATGAATGAGTGAAATGTTATATTTATAAGAGAGAATACCCATTTAGCTAATACCTTAAGGTTTTGGTTGAGATGTGGTCTCTATCTCTATCTCTCCTCTCTCTCTCTCTCTCTCTCTCTCTCTCTCTTGTGATCCCAAGCATTGGTCCCATTGGTGCCCGCCTCCTGCACTCCCAACAAAGGGTATCGAGCCCCGGTTCGGATTGGTGGAGGGAGGTGAATCCGTGTTGGATCCTATTATATGATATGTGGACTTACACTTAAGATGGAGAATGTTAGCTGCTAGTGTGGGTGGTTAAAGTCCCACATTTCTTATGAATTAATGAATGTTGTATTTAGAAGACAAAAGACCCATTTACCTAACACCTTAAGGTTTTGGATTAAGATGTGGTGTTATACCACTATTAGGGAGTCCAAGATAGTGGGGAGCACCAATGGAAAAATTCCCCACGACCACAAGAGAATAAGACACCACAAATCAACCTAAAACCTTAAGTTGTTAGGTAAATGAGTCTTCTCTCTTATAAATCCAACATTTCACCCATTCATAGGAAATGTTAGACTTTAATCATTCACACTTGCACCCAACATTCTCCACCACAAATGTGAGTCCCCCACATCCTATAATAGGATCCAGCATCTGATTCAGCTCCCACCATGTTGAACCAAGGGTCTAATACCTTTCTTTTGTGGTACTGGAGCATTGGTCTCATTGGTGCTCCCAACTTTCCTAGACTCGTCAATAATAAGTTCTCACTGATGTCATCCAAGACAAAAAATCAATGATTTATTATTTCCTTGGATGAAAACATTGATTAACTTATTCCTATACTAAGAAGATATTGCAACTAAAAAAGAAAATGAGTAATGAAAAGAGGTTGTAAGTAATATAAATTTCTTACAGTTCACCATTTTCTCTTTAGTTATGTAAAGAATACTTTCCATCCGTGGATTAATAACTAAGGGAAAAGTCCATTAGAAAAAACATCAATCTCATAACCAATAAATTTGGGTTTTATGCATTATAAAAGTGACGCCTTCTTATATTTTTGTTTTAATTAAAGTTAATTTTGTCCCTATTATCCATTTTTGAGTTTTGTCTCTATTTTAAATCCGAATTTTAGTCCATTTATTTTAGTTTTTGAGGATTTTAGTCCTCCTACAAATCAAGGCAATTTTTAACGACATTGAGCTCACATTGATGACATGTTCGACAAAAATCTTAAATAAATCTAGTTTTAATGTATGTGTTATGTCATTAAAAATAGCCTTCAAATTTACAGGGGGACTCAAATCCTCAAAAAACTAAAATAAGAGGACTAAAATTCCGGATTTTAAAATAGAGGGACCAAAATCCAAAAAAATGAATAATATGGGGACCAAAATTGCAATTAAGCCATTAATATTTTTAGTATTTTTGCTTTTGTGAATATTTTTCATGGTTTATTTGATATATTAATCTTTTTAAATTTAATTTTCAATAATTTTCAATAATTTTGTCTTGAATGAATCATATTTGTTTGGAATTTTTTATTAAATTGATCAATTGTGTGGTTTTAGTTGCCTAGGCCTCAAGTTAGGGTTTATATGCTAACCTCCCTTGACTTACAAGTCAACTTTTGTTTAGATTAGGGTGACATGCTCCCTTAGGACTCTAGAACTAATTTTGTTTAGACTTTAGGACTTGGTTTTATATTTTTCCCAACATTATTAAATTAAGGTTTCTCGTTTGATCATCTTTTGAACATTGCTTGTGCATTTTCATTTTCTTTTTGAACCTTGCCAATTTTGACTTGTGCTTGTTGTTTTTGACTTTTAATTGTCTTAAAAATATTGTGATTTTTTTGTTTTGATTTTATAAGCCTTGTTGCTATTTTTGAACCAAGCATCTCTTCCATAGATGCATTGGTGCTTCTTTTGACTTAGAGGTATAATGGAATGCATTTATGCAACCCTTTGGGAATCAATTTTGCATTCATTTTCCTCATTTGATTGGAGTTTGAACAAACAATTCACTTCCCTCAACATGCTTTCTTCTTCAATTTTGTTTGATGATTGCTTATGATCAAGGTTTAGGAGGTAGCTTTTGTGCACCACCTTGAATACCTCGTGTAGCTTTTTCCAATATGACCTTTAATTGTTATGATCTTTTGAGACTATATTGCTATTATAAAATGCTCATATGATACTTGATTGACATTTCATTGTCAATTCAACTTGATGGCAAGTTAGGAGTCACATCTTTTAGTTTTGACCTAATTGTATGTTTGTGATTTCTTGAGAACTTTCATGACCACCTCTTTTGATGTTTGAATATTGATTTCATACCTCTCCTTCATCTTATTTCTCATTCTTCTTTGAATCCTAGAGTGACACTTCATTGTCATCTATTTTTTGGTATCATTCGAGAAGCTAGATTGGCCACTTTGTTGGTGTCTTTGAGCCTCACTCTTTAGTGTTTGCTCATGAGCTTTTATGCTATGTCTCTTTAAGGTTGCTTGATGTTGTCTATTGAACATAATATTTAAGAACCCTAATTTTTATCTTTCATGATCACTTTTTACTTTATGCATTAGAGACTATACTTTTATATGTTGTCATGACACTTTAACTTGTTAATTTGATAACATTGTGTAAAGTTCCTTTCAAGAAAATGATAGATACCTATAATAGGGAGATGCAACTTCCTAGGACCTATAAGTATCAATTTTCTTTTCACACTTGATTTATATCATCCATATTGATTTAGACAAGTGTTTTCCATCTTTCATGATATTGATTATCAATTAGGTGACTTGTTTTGTGTATTGAAGTTTTGTCTTCTACATTCTGCTCATGAATCCCATCTTGATTTAGATTATTATACAGTCACACATGTCTTAATTATCTAATTAAGACCATTTTTGTTTGATCTTTATCAATTGCCTTGAACTTGACTAGTTTTGGTGTTTTCAAACCCTAATTTTGTGTGCTTTTGAGTATGCCTTCTCCTTTGTTTGAGATACCTTTGTTTGTGTTTTGTTCAGATCCTAAGCTAATGACCTTGCATGTGCTAACACATTTTAGCCTTAACGTCTATTCATAGGTTCTTGGTTTATGCTAGTTTTGCCTTTAAAGTGTTTGCTTTGTGTTTTGCTCTAGCTTGTTGAGTGTTATGTGTATGAGCTTTGAATGAATTTTACTTACATGTTTTTTCTTATTTTGTCTAAGAAAATGACCTTGTGTGTTTTATCACCTCTTCACTTTGTCTCTTGGTCATGTTTGATTTGTTGACTTGTATTTTTTAGTTGACTTTTAGGGTTGAATCATGACTCATTCTCCGATAGTTTTGTGCTACTTGTGGTATTGATGCATGCTATTTTCTTTTGTTCTTTGTATTATTATTAACTATATTTGTTCATATATGACCTCACTCTTATGTGACACTTAGCACAGTATGTTCGAGCACACATGCACACTTTTGCACGCATTGATTGATTTCGTTCTCCTTAAGTGTTGTTCGTGAATCTTTCTTATGCATGTTTTTATGCTTTGATTGATGTATTGGTGCATTAAATACCATTTTGTATGTCTATTAATCTTGCATGGTTCATTTTGTTTCATCTTTGACCTTTCTTGGCTTCTTTTGACTTGTAAATGCTTTCTAGGTCAATGTTTTGACTAGTTTTCATACTAGTGTTGTGATTGTACCCTTGTGATATTTTCTTTGTGATTTGATTGTGAATTATTTTATGTGATGTTTCTACTGTAATCACTTCATCTTGACACTCTCCTTGCATGTTATGATGTCACACACCTGTATTCACTTCACCACACACAATTGTTGCATGTTTGCGCACTCTTGTAGAATTTTATTCGTGAATTTTTTGTGGGTTTGTTTGCATGATGTAAATAATATGTTAACATGTTAGATACTTACTTTCATGTCATTTAATATTCTAATTCTTCCTTCATATCATCTATGCTTAAAATTTCACACAATTTGCTTTCCGTATGCTTTTATGACTAGTTTTCATCTAGTTTGTGTGCTAACTTGGCATGTATGTCTTCATAGGGATGTTTGATGTTTTTTTATGGATTTTATAAGCCTTGTATATGTATTTTGACCTCACTTAACATGACACCTTGCATGATTGTTCGCTCTCTTGTTTCTACTTTTCTTCTCTCTTTCTTTGCATTTGTTGGTGTTTGGTTTGTGTGCTTTTAGCACTTTATTTGCTTCTTCCCCTCTTCTCACTTTGTTTTCTAACCAAGATGGATGTTTATATAGTTTTCCCCTAGGATCACTCGATTAGGTTAGTCATCATTTTAGAAATTAGGTTAAGTATCCATGCCTGCCAACATTAGGTAGAAAATCTAAGTAGTTTCCCTTGTTCATACCCATAACTTAGGAACAACTTTGTATGATAATAATTAGGATTAGAACTAGGTTAGTTTACCTTAGCCATTTTACCTTTAACCTTTTGCATCCTTAAAATTAAAACCTTATTTTGTCATTTTCATTAAAATACTCTAACAATATGAAACTTTTTTCCAAAATAAAAGATACAAACCAATATTCTTTGTCTTAGGATGTTTCACCATCCCGTTTTGATGTTTTGTCATCCTGTCTGTTGCTGATGTTTCATCATCCCGTCTGTTGCTAATGTTTCGTTATCGCGTCAGATGCTAATGTTTTGTCATCCCGTCTGTTGCTGATGTTTCGTCATCCCGTCTATTGCTGATGTTTTGTTATCCTATCTGATGTTGATGTTTCGCATCCCGCCTCTTCTGATGTTTAGTCATCCCATATGTTGCTTATGTTTTGTCATATCGTTTGTTGATGATGTTTTGTTATCCCATCCGCTATCGATGTTTTGTCATCCCGCCTAATGCCGATGTTTCGCTATCCCGCTGCGTTGATGTTTTGTCATCCCGCTTGTTGATGTTTCGTCATCATAGAGGTGTTTCATCATCGCTATGTTATGTCTCGCTTCTAAATTAAAAACACAAACCAACCAAATTATGTGAGCCAAGCTACGTTGTTTTAACTTTCTCATTGCATGAGGGAATACGTAGGCATCTTGTCGTAGGGTTTGATCGAGCAACCTTTGTAAATATTTTCTTCTTTTCCCGTGTTTTCTTTCTTTATTCCTTTCTTTATTTTTTATTCTTCATTTCTTCTTTCATGCAATATACCTCATATATGATATAGTTAGACCTTCACACCCATTTGATAGAAAGTAAAAGCGGGATACCGGACTACGCGGGTGCTAATCCTTCGCGAATATACTTCCAATCTGTCGCAAGACCGTGATTTCTTCATTTCTTACTTGATGTTTACTTTTCCTCTCGGCGGATAAAAACGTTTGATGGCGACTTCATCGATATATATATATCGATGGGTTGTTGTTTCACGGCAACTTCATTGGGGACATGATGTATTTTTGTTGGTCTGTTTTCCCTATCTTTTTTTTTTATTTTAGGTTCTTTATTGTTTTATTTATTGCTTTATAGCTTGTTATTATTATTTGTATATATATACTTGTACATGTTTGCATGCATTTACGCTCGAATATGGCTATATTATTTTTCTCATTGTTGTGCTGTTTTTGGTGGGTGGGAGTTACAAGAGGTAAAAGGCCCAATACCTCGTCCAGTGCACTATAGGTTTGACGGATACTCATGTCGAATCACGTGTTTCATTGACACATGCGAGGAGGAATGAGATACCACACTCAAACGAGGTTCAACTAACGGTACTTCCCTACATCCTTTGTCTAGATGGTGAAGTAATTGATAAAGAAATGTCGATTCTATTTATCATTAGATACCCAGTTGTGTCTAGAATTATCCGTGAGGTTGAGTTCGGATAGGTATAGATGCTGACTGTTGTTACTTAGTTATCTGATGTTTTGAAGTATTCCATGTTTTTGGTCTTGTTTCATGTGGAAGTTGGTTCTGTTATCAGCACAATACTGTTCCAAAATGGAGCTTTAATCCTATTGCATTCATGAAACATTTTACAAACTGCATTTTTTTTAACATACATGTTTATCATTTCTAGGATTACTAGTCTCCGATTTAGGTTGTTTGGCCACCTTTGAAGATGGATGTTGATGAAAGAGGTATCCGCAAATATCATGTTGCTTACAAGTTTCCTGAGCCGTCTCTCAATGGTCTTCTTCAGTTAGCTAAAAGGTCTTCACGATAATGATGCGCCACCAAATATTATGGAAGGATTTTGTCATGTTTGAAGTCACCTCTTACTGAGTACCAAAAAGATGCTCTCCAAGCTCTGTTGTAGTTTTACGATCAAAGTTTGAGATGTTTCATGTTTCCTGACTACTTATTGCCGCCAACCTTCAAGGAGTTTTCCACGATCTTGAATATTCCTATTTCACCTCGAGTTCCTTATCACACTTCTATGGAGAAGCTTAGTTTTGCTCAAACCGTTGTTGTCCCGTGTTTAGGAGAATTCATCGTTGATGACAACCGCACGAGGAATGGTCCATTTATGCTTACCATTTGAGTTTTCTATTGAAAGATGCTAATGCTAAGGTCGATAAGAAAGATCGGAAAGGTTTTAACGCTACTTTAGCCTGTTGTATTTATGGGATGGTGTTGTTTCCCAATGAAATTAAATTTGTTGATGAGAATGTTGTTGCTTTGTTCATGTCAAGAATCTCGTACAACTCTCTTGGGGATGTTTTTCATTCCATACACTCGGCTACAAAGGGAAAGGAGGTGTGGTTCATTGTTGTGCTCCTTTGTTATATCTTGTTCTGAGGTCCTCTTCCTCGCCATGGTGCTTTTGTTGATGCTCAAGACACTATGAAGTGGGCTCCTAGGTTTATGGGGCTCACCTTCAAAGACATTGGTTGGTATAAGCACGATTTTCTAGGATGGAAAGTAAATAAGTCATCATGTCATGGAGAATTCTCAAATGTTTCTCTCATGGGCATAAGAGGTGGCACTAACTACAACTGGATCTTTCTCAAGTCAATTGGGGTATGCTTTGATGGGTCCGCCAAGATGAGCTAGTGAAAGAAACCTTATTCTATGATGTTCTTGAAGACCGATGGGATGAAGAGCGCTATTCGAGCTTGGGTGTATTCACTATGAAGGAGGACAATATTTTGTAAGGAAGATATCGCTTATGCACCTTATATCCGATGGATTAAGGAGAGAAACAAAAGTTATCATTGGTCATTTTCTATAGAAAACCATGGTACCTCAAGAACTTGATCAACCTGATGCAATACCAAAATGAGACTATGAGATGGTTCAAGATAGGAACAAACAACTTCTTGAAGAGCATGAAAGCATGGTTGTTGATAAGTGTCAAAATTTAGTTATTTTGTATATATGTTTAGTGGCACTTATCGGTTCTTTTGTTGATATTCTTAATAAATCCTCGCTTTGTATAAATGTGTACATAATAGAATAATTGAGTTTTTGTGTAAATATTGTATCATTTGATAGTTTTTCATCTCTTTTATAGGTATTCATTCATAATTGGAGCATTGAGTAATAAAGTGTCAAAGAAACGATTAAACGCGATTTGAGCAACTCATCAATGAATAAGGCTCAAAATCAAAGAATAAAAATCATCAATTTGATTGATATTTATCCATGGTTAGATAGAGCATTGAATAAGCTTTCCAACGCTTCAAACCGGGCGCAATTCCGAGTTACGGCTCTCAAGTTATGGCAAAAATAAGATGCTAATTTTTTTCGGAACAGCACAGACCGCACTGAGCGATAATACCAGGCTAAGCGCGCCCTGCAATTTCAGAATTCTTTAAAAGCGGCTAAAAACACATTTTTAGGTCATGGGTTGGGTATTTTTGAGTCCTAACACCATCAACATCATTTTTTTGATAGATTTGCTTAGAAAACAACATGGGAGCTTGCATTTGGATGATACGGAGTCGATTCCCTCGTCGATTGGTGTTGACAAACCAAGAAATGTTTGGTTCCTCTTCTTCTCTTAGCTTTGTAATCTCTTTTGTTGGGTTTTGTATGTATATCTACTCATAACTCACGTATATTTGTCGCCCTTGACATTGTATAAAGTTTGCTTTTACTTAACTGTTGAGATTGTCTTAGGTTTTTACTCTATGTTAGGGATTTGAGCTTTACTAGAGATAGATTGCTTAGATTCTTATCTATGATGATTATCTGTTAGTTTCTGAATGCTATAAATGGGTTTAGAGCTGACATTCACTATAGAGTATTTGATCTTAATGCCTCTGCGTTGGTGAAGTATGCCAAAGATGGGTATGGAGGTGACACAGTTGACTTCTAGTTGTCGAGGTATGCCAAAAATGGATATCTAGGTGATTCGGGAGGATTCTCAATTTGGGTTAGAAATAACTTAGATTGTGAGAGATATGTGATGACACGGACGAGTATCATAGGCCGAGTATGACATGGGTGGTAGATTTAAGTCTGTGACGGGTAGTTTACATTCGTTCCGGACAAGCTGTCTATCCTTTATACTTTTTGTTCATTTACTTTTTGTCTTTTATTTTCATTTCTTTTAATCTCAAACTCATTAATGTAGAATTGTCGAATCCATTTAATACATAACCAATCTCCGTGGACACGATACGATATAACCTAACCTCGATATATCACCGTAAAATAATACCAACTCTTTGCTTGCGCTTACCGAACAACAATTGTGCGCTTTTCGCCACCCAAGAGAAGAATAAATTAGCTCATAACTCAAGAAGTTCGAGGAGAAACGCCTAATGCCGCAAGGAAGAGATCTAGGTTGAAGGTGAACTTGTCTCTAGGAGGATCATAGGAGAGCTATAGTAGAGATTGAGAAGAAAAGAAGAGATTCCAGGGTTGAATTATAGAAGAAGCATAAAGCAAGGGTCATAAGTCTAGATAAGAAGGTTCTAAAGGAGACTACTCAAAGATCAGCATTCGAAGATCAACTTGGAGAGAAGGATGTTTAGTTATCTTTAGCAATATAGGAAATTAAGCTCAAGATCCAATTGGGAATTCAAGAATCTGCAAGCTTTCCTATGTCAGATTTTTAGGCTTGTTATTTTAGTTTATTTTAAAAAGGAGAATCACCGTCAGGCTTGTTGATGGGATTCCTCATCTTTACATTTTATTGTTGGGATCTTAAATTTTCTGTTTGTATTACTGTTGAAGTACTTTCCAGAACTATTTGGATCTTTGTTTGCTTTGGTTTAATGAGATTTGGTTTAATTAGTGTTTGTCACTTCATCTCGTGTTCTTGCTCGAAAACATGGCTCCAAGTATTAGAGTCCTTGAAATATATAAACATGTCATTGCATGCATTGCATATATCTACGCATGTACATACTTCATGCATAACAGGTTTCTGGTTGGTGTTCTTATTCTGACTCTACCTTTATTATCAGAGGGTTCAAGATGACAATTCACCGCTACTCTACCAGAGGAAAATTTTCGAGGAAAATGGAGAAAGTTCAAGCAGAGCTAGCTGAGTTGAGGAATTAGATGGCTACGCAGATGACTCAATTCATGGAAGCAATCACGAATTCAAACTGCAGGTAGGATCAGTTAGTTTCTCTAGTCAACAATCAGAATTGCAATCAGGTTGATGCTGAGAATCAGGGGTTGTATGTTGATGTTTCTGTTGGGCATGGGAATATGCAAGACCAAGCTTTCATGAATCATCACGGACCTCAAGGAAATCCTTTTGATCAACACTATGGTAACCAAGGGCATTTTCCTCCGCCTCCAGACTCCCATCTCGTGGGGCATCGCAGGGGTAATCTAGTTATTGTGAGGGGCCAACATGAGCATGATCATGACTATGAGTAAGATGAAGATGGTTTTTATGTGCGTTAAGAGCTATATTTCCCTATTGAAGACAGGAGGTATCCTCAATTGGAGGAACTTTTGAAGGCTGTTGATGGAAAGGGCATCTTTGGCATGGATGCCGATGACCTTGGGCTGGTATCAGGGGTGAGGGATCCCTCAAAGTTCAAATCCCCTATTTTTGACAAGTACAATTGTTCGTCTTGTCCCGTGACTCATGCTACTGCTTATTTCAAAAAAATGTCAGTTCACACTCAAGATCAGAGGTTGTTGATTCACTATTTCCAGGATAGCCTGACTGGGGCATCTCTGGAATGGTATATGAAGCTAGAGAGGACCCATATTTGTTGCTGCGAAGATTTAGTCTATGTTTTTGTTAAACACTATCATTACAACAAGGAATTGGCACCCATTCGTGTAACGCCCGTTTTTAATTAATATTATATTATATTAATATTTTCGAGTTACCGATCGATATTTATTTTGCGACGAGAATAAATATATTAATCGATATATATGATAATATATTTGGTGACGCTTTCTCGTCCGTTTTTATTTCGTCCGGTTCGGTAAAACATTATTCGGACCGATGTTTAATTCCCCGGAATTATTGGATATTATTACTGTGTTAATTTATAAGTATGGTTGGGGGTGTGGGGAGAAATTTTGTAGAAATGGGGTTTACACCCTTGGCCAGTAAGAGTACACCCTTATAAAACCAATTTTCCTCACTTTCCTTCCATTCATAAAACACTTCTCTTTGTTTTCTTTCCTTTGGCAAAACAAAAACCAAACATAGAACTTGGAAGCTAGTAAGAAAACATAGTTATAAAACCAAATTTTCCTCATTCTTCTCATTTTACAAACAAAGCCAAGAATAGAAACCTAGAGAGAAAGAAAGGGTTTTGGGAGAAGAAGAGCAAGAGAAGAAGGAGAGGAAGATCATGAGCAAGCTTGTGGATTGAGCTTTGTAGAATCATCATGGATCATCCAAACTAGAGGTAAGGGGTTTGATTCTCCATCTCATATTGTTAGGTTTTGATGTTTATGTTTTGGATTTGGGGGAAAAGTTGATAAGTAGATTTATAGGGTTTTGGTTGATTGTTAAAGTGAAATAGATTAGAAGAGTTGGAATAGGAGTAGGGATAATGAGGTTGATGATGATTAGAATCAATGGGAATGGTAAAAGTGAAGTTGGGAATGTTAAAAATGGAGTTTTCACATGCAGACATCAACACGGGCCGTGTGGATTAACACAGGTGCCCGTGTTGACCTCTTGAAGAAGGGATATATGCTGCCAGGCCAATCAACACGGGCCGTGTTGATGAACACGGGTGCCTGTGTTGATTCACTGACTTGGTGTTGTTTTTGTGTTTCTAGTGGCTTTTCAACACGGGCCGTGTCGATTAACACGGGGGCCCGTGTTGATGTATTTGTATCCTCCCATATTCTGATTTTTGCACTTCTTTTGCCCCGATTATGTTCCGATTTTCCGAATTCGGTAAATTCGACGACGGAGTAAGTTGCTCCGAATTCAATGAAAATTGACGTGCTAGCTAAGTTTGACGTGTAGAATGTAGTGGTGAGGTTAGTTTTCAGAAGTTACGAGTTATTAAGGGATGACCCGAAATAGGCACGTTTAAATTGAACCGGATTACGTTTTAGTAGATTTAAGGCATGTATGGACAATCCGATTTCAATGTTGACGATTATGATTAATGCGGGTTATTAGAAATGGCCTTCGCGACGATTATAGGTGTTTGACTAATTTTCCGTTTTTGGGATTTGGTGAATTAGTTGATAATGATGCGGTGTGAATAAACATAATGTTTGCGACTGTGTATTTACTAAGGAATACTTGTTGATTACGCGATGCGATGTTATATGTCTTTGTACATGATGATGTGATGATTATATTGATGTTGCTAATAAATGCTTCCGATTTGTGAATGCATGATTTTTGATGATAATGAATTATTGGTGATGTTTTGCATAACGCAAACATGAGGCAATGATATATTTATCTTGTTTTGGATAAATTATGGCGATGTGGGCTTTATGTCAATTTTGATGAGCGACGATGATATTTTTGTGTTATGTTGTTTTATTGTCGAGTCACATACATTGCATTGGCGACGATGGACTTTTATGCCAAGCGACGAGGCTTTTATGCCAAGTGTTCCTATTTATGGAAAAAGCGACGGGTACCACATGCATAACATAGTCGTGTCTCATGGAGTCGGTTATGTTTATGTTTGAGTTGTTTGGCGTTGGGTTTTAATTAAATTGACGATGTTAAGTTGCGATGATATATGATGTTTTGTTTGGTGAGGATCTTTATGATAAACATGAAATCAATATAACTTGATAATTTCATGATAACTAGGCGATGAATATAAATGATGAGCTTTGTGACGATTAATTTAGATGAAATGCTTAATGCAAATATGATGTGATGATGTTTGCGACGATGGGCTTTTATGCCAAAAAGCGACGATACGCTTTAGCCAATTTGTGATGATTCTATTGATGTTGCTTATGTATTAGCATTGTTTGATGTTGTTGGTTGATGTGTTGTTTATGATTTCTGTATTGATTAGTGAAGTATTAACTTGTGACGATTTCGTGGTGAGGAACGTGTATGTGGTGTGACGGTTTATGCGAATAAGGTTATGGAGACAACGTGTAGATTATACAAATTATAATGGCAATCAAAGTAAGTGAGATTTAGATAGGTGTTGGAATGCACTCACTAACCTATATCTTTTATAATTCCGAAACTATATATATACTTATCATGCCTTTAATTATATGTTTTGGAGTATCTCACCCTTTACTTGTTTCGCCGTTACCTTTATATTGGTAACGTGTAGGTTATGAAGACGAAGTTTATAGCTGCTATTAGTTGAGTCGGTGTCGCTCTGATACGTAGCACTCGGGGGGAATTATTATGTTGTCTTGTTGTTGTTCTTTTGTTGTTTTCCTTTGTAAATAAGAATCATAATTTATGAAAAGATGATTTTGATGAGGAAGTTTAATAAAGGAGATATTTTATTTTTATGAATCAATTTATGATTTGCGACGAGGCTATGTATCCGAGATTTATACTTTAAAGTGAATTGTTTAAAGTGATTTGGTTTTGAAGGTGTGACGCCTCAGTATTTAATTTTTGAAAATTTTAATTACTCTGATTTTAGCATATTAAACTTTGGTTAATATTGGGGTGTTACATTAGTGGTATCAGAGCAGGTCGGTCTGTCGGCCAGGTTGTTAATGTGTTTAACCCTTTTGTACGCGACATGTGTGTGAAACACTATCGGTACTTGCTTGTTTCTATTTGTTGTCTGCAGAGATAAGTTTGAAACATGTGGGGGAGAAGTTTTACTTCTTGGTGGCGCTTGTGGCTTAGAGATGGAGCCTCAAGCAGGGTTACGCTTCGGTAACTTGAAGTGTAAGTTTGAAGACGGTGTTGTAGTTTGGTAAAGATGGTTTATGTCACCATCATGATTGTCGACTGTCTATTGACAAATTGAGGAACTGATCACCCTTAATCTCTTGTTGATGGTAGTCGGGATTTATGTTGGTTGGGATAGACTTGTCTTGCCAGCTTAATAGTGTATGAAGCAGATGAGTTAGCGCAAGGTGGTGTCTGGTTACTTGAGTTGTGGGCGAATTTGGATTTTGGTGAGAAACAAGATTTTGGCAAGCGAGTTTCTTGTTGTGATTCTTCTGAATCCTTTTGTGGAGATGTGAGTGAATTACCGCAGTAGTGCGAGGTGAAGTTTTGATGGATTTAGTTTCTAGAACTAGTTGTAATTCGAAGTATCCTTAAGGGATGTTTGTTTCTGAGTTAGAGTTGAAGAGTCAACTTGAGGATTGGTTTAAGCGGAGTTTGTTTACTCGAGCGGGTCATCGTGGAGTGCTATCGTTGTGTTGTTCGAGAAGAACAAAGGTCGCTTAAGTTGATGTGTCGTTTCAGGCAAAGGAACGAAGTAGATGTTGAGGACAAGTATCTACTTCCAAGGACTGATGTTGGATAGATCAGTCATTTGGAGCTTTTGTGTTTAGTGGAACCGATGTAAAGTCTGGCTGTCTACGGGTTAGTGTGAGAACTGAAGATGTTTAGACAATGCTTTTCAAGGTAGCGTATGGTCCTGGTGAGTGTTTGTTGATGTCATTAGTGTGACTGATGTGTCAGGTGTGATTTTGGAGTGTTCAGATAGTACTCTCATGAGTAGCTGTAAGAGTTGTTTCGTGTTCATGGATATTATTTGGTTCACATCAAGTTAAGGAATTATGGCAAGCATCCGAGCGTTGCGTTATCAGTAGTGAAGTTAGATCGGTGCATGTCAAGTATTCTAAAGAAAGAGTTTTGAACTGTTGGACGTGAGTACCTTAAGTAAGTGACTTAGACGGTGATATTTTTGACATTTCCGCGAAGATTTATTTTGTGTCTTGTAGAAGACTTTAAGGGGTTAATTCAGAGTTTAGAAGTTCTTTTGTTTTGGATGGTTAGCTTTGTGAGTTGATGGAAGATCTTTTTACAAGTTGGTATTGATCGTGAGTAGTTTGACTCGAGATGGTTGAGTCGCTATTTGGACTTCGCAATGGGAAACAAATTTGTTTGAGCCGGTGAAAAGTTTAGCGAATGCCTTGATTTTGGTTTTGTTTTGTAATCGAGGACCTTAAAGCGCGATGTGATATTTCATTTTGGACTTAAGATGTATTTCGACGAAGAGTTGGAAAAGTGCATTACTACCTTGGAGCAATTTGATTTTCATAAGGAAAAGTTGTCGGACGCGTGAGTTAGAGTTTGGTGCGGTTGTGCTCATTTGATATCTTAAAGGAACAAATGTTAACGACGAGGAGATTGGGATTGTTAAAGACAATTCAAGTTTGAGTGCGATCTATAAAGAGACTTCGTCTGGTGATGAGTTTAGTATGTTGATATCGCAGATAACCCAAGAATATCTTATTTGGGATTTATTATTTTGAAGAATGTTGCATATTTGTTTTGAGACGCTTGTTGAGATTAAGCTCAAAAGGTTATTAAGGATTTGTTCACTACTAACATATGGATTTTGTCGGATACTAATGGTCGCGGTGGATTATTAGATTACGACTAAAATAAGTCTTGACGGTAAGGAATTTGGTGATGGTTTGGTAACCACAGGTACTTAAAGATGATTGATGTTTTATAGAGGAAGGTGTTCTATTGTGACTTAAGTCGGCCGTGACGGTGTTCATGATTGGACTCCATAGAAATTGATGTTATGGTTCTAAGTCCGACCTGTGTTGTAAGTCAGGAGTATGAGACGACGTTGATGGGTTGAGTTCTTGAGAGAGTGTTTTGGTTTGACTTACCACCTTGGAAGATTGAAAGTTATCAAAGGTGTTTCGAATAAGAAGCCTATGTATAGATCGTTGCGACGATACAAGGATGGTGATTACTTGATATATATATTTTGGGAATTGAATTGTTTTAAAGGAAAACTTCGTTGAAGTCAAGTGCATACGTCGAAGGTTCACAAGTGAATATTTGGACTATATTTGAAAAGTTCAAACTATGTCGTGTATTTTAGAGGAGTAATGGACATTAATCAATCGAGAATGAAAGAGTGATTTTTCGAGTTGATGAGACTGATGTTAGTAGGTGTCCGGATGAGTGTACGCTTTGAACGTATCCATTTTGGGTGATTGTGAAGCTGAGGATTAACCAAGTTGTTTTACGGTTGGCATCTTGTGCATTAAAGTGACGCAGCATGGTTTAGTTATCGAGCATTGAATTGTTAGCGAGTGTAGGAGATTGTTGGATCTGGACTAGGGAGTTATAGTCACAAGTCGTCAGTATAAGCCCTAGAATGAGTGGTGTATCGCAGTTCTGTTATGTTTTTGTAACTTGTTATTGTTCAAGGGTGATACGTTGGTAATCTACAAGGACGAAGTAACCTTGTGATTTTCTGGAATGAAAGTGATAACTGCAAGTGTAATCCTTGAGTTCGTACTTATGCGTGAATGAAGGCATCTTTTTCGTGTTTGCGTAGCACGCGTGGTACTATCCTATTCTAATTGTTTTATATTTGGTTTGTATAACCATTTTGTTATTTTCGTTTTAGCGATGGTGTCGGTGTTGTGTCGTAGGACTTTATGTTCCTATCTTTGGTGACTCGTTTCCGAGGCGTCGGTTCGAGTGTGTGACTAATTCCATGATTGAGACGTTACGATGGTATCGATCTTGTTTGTTTGGTTCTCGAGTGAACCGGTGTGTCTGCGACTTGTTTAGTTATTGAGTGTTATTTGGCTTTCGAGTGCATTGTATGGGCTTTGCATCTCGGCACGGTTGTTCTTGTTTGGACATTGTAGTTAGAGAGATATCCTTGTGTTTGGTGTATTTTTGTAAGTTGTTTAATTGACGCGAGGATTGAGTGGACGAATGCGTGAGCATGTCCTGATTTGTTCGTTTTGGTCAAAATTTCGAGGACGAAAAGTTTATAAGTGGGGGAAAGTTATAAAGCCCGTTTTTAATTAATATTATATTATATTAATATTTTCGAGTTACCGATTGATATTTAATTTGCGATGAGAATAAATATATTAATCGATATATATATATGATAATATATTTGGCGACGTTTCGTTCGGCCTGGTTTTTATTCCGTCCGGTTCGGTAAAATATTATCGGACCGATGTTTAATTCCCAGGAATTATTGGATATTATTAGTGCGTTAATTTATAAGTATGGTTGGGGGTGTGGGGAGCAATTTTTTAGAAATGGGGTTTACACTCTTGGCTAGTAAGAGTACACCCTTACAAAACCAATTTTCCTCACTTTCCTTCCATTCATAAAACACTTCTCTTTGTTTTCTTTCCTTTGGCAAAACAAAAACCAAACATAGAACTTGGAAGCTAGTAAGAAAACATAGTTATAAAACCAAATTTTCCTCATTCTTCTCATTTTACAAACAAAGCCAAGAATAGAAACCTAGAGAGAAAGAAAGGGTTTTGGGAGAAGAAGAGCAAGAGAAGAAGGAGAGGAAGATCATGAGCAAGCTTGTCGATTGAGCTTTGTAGAATCATCATGGATCATCCAAACTAGAGGTAAGGGGTTTGATTCTCCATCTCATATTGTTAGGTTTTTATGTTTATGTTTTGGATTTGGGGGAAAATTTGATAAGTTGATTTATAGGGTTTTGGTTGATTGTTAAAGTGAAATAGATTAGAAGAGTTGGAAAAGGAGTAGGGATTATGAGGTTGATGATGATTAGAATCAATGGGAATGGTAAAAGTGAAGTTGGGAATGTTAAAAATGGAGTTTTCACACGCAGCCATCAACAAGGGCCGTGTTGATTAACACGGGTGCCCGTGTTGACCTCTTGAAGAACGGATATGTCGTTAGCCAATCAACACGGGCCGTGTTGATGAACACAGGTGCCCGTGTTGATTCACTGACTTGGTGTTTTTTTTGTGTTTCTAGTGGATTTTCAACAGGGGCCGTGTTGATTAACACGAGGGCCCGTGTTGATGTATTTGAAGCCTCCCATATTCTAATTTTTGCACTTCTTTTGCCCCGATTGTGTTCCGATTTTCCGATTTCGGTAAATTCGACGACGGAGTAAGTTGCTCCGAATTCAACGAAAATTGATATGGTAGCTAAGTTTGACGCTTAGAATGTAGTGGTGAGGTTAGTTTTTAGAAATTACGAGTTATTAAGGGATGACCCGTAATAGGCCAAAATACGTTTAAATTGAACCGGATTGCGTTTTAGTAGATTTAAGGCACGTATGGACAATCCGATTTCAATGTTGACGATTATGATTAATGCCGATTATTAGAAATGGCCTTCACGGTGATTATAGGTGTTTGACTAATTTTCCGTTTTTGGGATTTGGTGAATTAGTTGATAATGATGCGGTGTGAATAAACATAATGTCTGCGACGGTGTATTTACTAAGGAATACATGTTGATTACGCGATGCGATGTTATATGTCTTTGTACATGATGATGTGATGATTATATTGATGTTGTTAATAAATGCTTCCGATTTGTAAATGCATGATTTTTGATGATAATGAATTATTGGTGATGTTTTGCATAATGCAAATATGAGGCGATGATATATTTATCTTGTTTTGGATAAATTATGGCGATGTGGGTTTTATGCCAATTTTGATGAGCGACGATGATGTTTTTGTGTTGTGTTGTTTTATTGTCGAGTCACATACATTGCATTAGCGACGATGGGCTTTTATGCCGAGCGACGAGGCTTTTATGTCAAGTGTTCCTATTTATGGACAAAGGGACGGGTACCACATGCATAACATAGTCGTGTCTCATGGAGTCGGTTATGTTTATGTTTGAGTTGTTTGGCGTTGGGTTTTAATTAAATTGACGATGTTAAATTGCGATGATATATGACATTTTGTTTGGTGAGGATCTTTATGATAAACATGGAATGAATATAACTTGATAATTTCATGATAACTAGGCGATGAATATAAATGGTGAGCTTTGTGACGATTTAATTTAGATGAAATGCTTAATGCAAATATGATGTGATGATGTTTCCGACGATGGGCTTTTATGCCAAAAAGCAACGATGGGCTTTAGCCAATTTGTGATGATTCTATTGATGTTGCTTATGTATTAGCATTGTTTGATGTTGTTGGTTGATGTGTTGTTTATGATTTTCGTATTGATTAGTGAAGTATTAACTTGTGACGATTTCGTGGTGAGGAACGTGTATGTGGTGTGACGGTTTATGTCAATAAGGTTATGGAGACAAAGTGTAGATTATACACATTAGAATGGCAATCAAAGTAAGTGAGATTTAGATAGGTGTTGGAATGCAATCACTAACCTATATCTTTTATAATTCCGAAACTATATATATACTTATCATGCCTTTAATTATATGTTTTGGAGTATCTCACCCTTTACTTGTTTCGCCGTTACCTTTATGTTGGTAACGTGCGTTATGAAGACGGAGTTTATAGTCGCTATTAGTTTAGTCGGTGTCGCCCGATACGTAGCACTGGGGAATTATTATGTTGTCTTGTTGTTGTTCTTTTGTTGTTTTCCTTTGTAAATAAGAATCATAATTTATGAAAACATGATTTTGATGAAGAAGTTTAATAAAGGAGATGTTTTATTTTTATGAATCAATTTATGATTTGCGACGAGGCTATGTCTCCGAGATTTATACTTTAAAGTGAATTGTTTAAAGTGAATTGTTTAAAGTGATTTGGTTTTGAAGGTGTGACGCCTCAGTATTTAATTTATGAAATTTTTAATTACTCTGATTTTAGCATATTAAACTTTGGTTAATATTAGGGTGTTACATTAGTGGTATCAGAGCAGGTCGGTCTGTCGGCCAGGTTGTTAACGTGTTTAACCCATTTGTACGCGACATGTGTGTGAAACACTATCGGTACTTGCTTGTTTCTATTTGTTGTCTACAGAGATAAGTTTGAAACAAGTGGGGGAGAAGTTTTACTTCTTGGTGGTGCTTGTGGCTTAGAGATGGAGCCTCAAGCAGGGTTACGCTTTGGTAACTTGAAGTGTAAGTTTGAAGACACTGTTGTAGTTTGGTAAAGATGGTTTATGTCATCATCATGATTGTCGACTGTCTTTTGACAAATTGAGGAACTGATCACCCTTAATCTCTTGTTGATAGTAGTCGGGATTTATGTTGGTTGGGATAGACTTGTCTTGCCACCAATAGTATGTATGAGTTAGCGCAAGGTGGTGTCTGGTTACTTGAGTTGTGGGCGAATTTGGATTTTGGTGAGAAACAAGATTTTGGCAAGCGAGCTTCTTGTTGTGATTCTTCCGAATCCTTTTATGGACATGCGAGTGAATTACCGCAGTAGTGCGAGGTGAAGTTTTGATGGATTTATGAAAAATGATTTTGATGAGGAAGTTTAATAAAGGAGATGTTTAATTTTTATGAATCAATTTATGATTTGTGACGAGGCTATGTATCCGAGATTTATACTTTAAAGTGAATTATTTAAAGTGATTTGGTTTGGAAGGTGTGACGCCTCAGTATTTAATTTATGAAATTTTTAATTACTCTGATTTTAGAATATTAAACTTTGGTTAATATTAGGGTGTTAGAATTCGTACCCAACTGCAAAGTCTATCACAAGGGCCAAATGAGTCTTTTAAGGAATATGTGCAAAAATGGCGTGAGTTGGCTGCTAGAGTTCAACATCCCTTATTGGATAGAGAACTGATTGATATGTTCATGAATACTTTACTTTCGTCAGAGCTTCTGATCTACTTCTTCCGCCAGAACTTCTGTTCCACTACTTTTCGTCAGATTTTCTGTTGCATTTCTTTTCGTCAGAGCTTCTGTTCTATAAAAAAACAAAAATGCTTCTTTTCTTTTCAAGGTTAGAACTTTATCTGCATAATTTTAAAACAACCTTAGAAGCCAACAATGTTTCATACAAAATATTTGTTTATAATTGTCAGAACATGATAGTCATCAACAGTACTTGTTATCATCAAAACATCTAAGATTGGTGTAGAACCAAACTATGTTCTAACAATCTCCCCCTTTTTGATGATGACAAAAGCTCAAATGTTGTGACAAAGGGAGGTCTCCCCCTGAATTTATTATTCATATAAATTTAGAAAACATTGTACTTCCCTGAATATTCGTCCATAGGTTGATTTCCAAAAGTTGGTTCTAGAAGTTGATTTCCAGAAGTTGATTTTCAGAAGTTGATTTCCAGAAGTTGGTTCCAAAAGTTGGTTCCAGAAGTTGATTTTCTGTTATAATCTTTACACAAAATGAAATCAAGGGTGATATTAAAATGTTCGAGGACTTAGTCTATCATTAACTATGTTGTTCAAAATATCTTACTTTCTCCCTTATTTTGTCATAAATTGAAAAGAAATTTAGTACAGAAGATGACAAATGAATTTGAATAAATGAAAGATTAAATAGAGGGATAATTTCTTGAAATCATGCAATTTAGATATTTTAATGCAGAAAGTAATAAAACATGATGATTTCTTGTAACGGAGGTAGTAGAAGATATGATGAACAGTTACCAAAGTGACCAGCTCCTCAAGTTAGCAATTTAAATGTTTCACTCTGTCAGAGTTTGAATCATGTGTTCATCTTCTGAGAGTGTTTTAACAATTAAGATTGACATGGTTATTCTGGTGAACTGCAGCTTCCAGAAGTGTTTTTCCTTTCTTATCTGTCTCCAGCAAAGTCAGCATCACAGTATCCTACAAGTTTCTATTCTTTTAATTTTCTGTAACATAGACCAAGATTAGTAGTACCTTTCAGATACTTGAGAATTCGCTTAACAGAAGTTAAATGAGTTTCTCTAGGATCTGATTGGAATCTAGCATAAAGACAGACATTGTATAAAATATTAGGTCTAGAGAAAGTTAAATATAAGAGAGATCCAATCATACCACTGTAGATCTTCTGATCTACTTTCTTACTTACCTCTTTTTTATCCAAAATACACTTGGGATGCATAGGGTTTTCAAAGGATGTTGTAACACTGTGAGAGAACTGACTTGTTTGTTTTGCGTTTGATCGTAATGTTGCGGATAGCAAGAGTCGCCACCGACTTTTCTTTTATCCAATTAAGGAAAGGCGAAAAGAACAGGAAAAGACCTTTGTTAGATTCTGAGTAAGGGAGTTGGTTATGAAAAGGGAAGGTGTTAGCATCCTTTCCATCCGTAGTTATCTACGGGCTCTTAATTGCTTTAGCTCACTTTGAAATTTTCTTTCTATGTGTGTATTTGAAAATATATTTGAAAAGGAATTTCGCTTTGACTTCGTAATTGCTTCAGCATCACGGTGAACTGACTTTTTAGTGTTTTTGGTATCGCAAATGTGCGGATAGCAAGAGTCGCCACCGACTTTTATTTTTATCCAATTAAGGGAAGGTAAAAGTACAGAAAAAGACCTTCGTTATATTCTGAGTACGGGAGAATGGTTATGGGAAGGGAAGGTATTAGCACCCCTTTCCATCCGTAGTTATCTACGGGCTCTTAGTTTCTCTTAGATCACTTTAAAATTGTGCTTTCTGTGTGTTTGACAAAAATGTTTTGAAAAGGCATTTCGCTTTGACTTTGTAATGATTCATGTAGGAATGTATACAAAGTGTTCGGAAATGTTTAGTTTTGAAAAGAATTTGAACTTTGACAAAAGCGTGAGGTGTGAAAAGTATTTTGATCGAGCAAGCAACTAAAAGTCTTATTACCTACTCAGAATTGGTCGTTTTCGTATTATTTTACGTTCCTTTAGAATAGTGTCATCCATACCATTAGTTGGTAGGTAACTCCATTCGTTGGATGTAAGCGGGACATTCGAAGGGACATCGGATGGTCATAGAAGAAAACTTGTAGGAAGTATCCTAGCACATTCGAAGGGACTATCATCATTTTTCGTAGGCGACAATCGAGGGTCAATATCATGTATTCGGAGGCGACATCGTGGGTCTTATGATCTTTGTATCGAAGGGACTATGATGATTTGTTTTGAAGGCAACGGTGCTAGAATACCTCTACGTCCGAAGGACATGACCATTTGAATTCGTAAGACAACGAGAGAATTACCCTAAGGGGTGCATGTGTGAAAGAAGTGTGTCGATTTCAGATATTTTTATCTTGAAAATTAGTGGGCTATGTTCGTTATTATCTTGCCATACACGCCTAGTTACTAGCAGTTTATAAGGGTGCGGAAATTAAAATGCGGAATGTAAAGTGCGAAAGGTAAATATCCCACGCTATTACATGGCTTTAAAGATATATAATTTAAACTTACGGAAAATAAAAGCCTAATTTAAACTATTACATCCCATAGATGTTACATTATTGGAAAAATAAAATGATAAAGAAGAATCGTCTGAATCGGATCAACCTGTAAGAGAATGAGAACTCGGAAAATACGAGATGAATCGAATAAGAGAAAAAATGTTAGAAAAATGCAAGTTTTAAAATAAGAAAAATATGACATGTTGGAAATAATATAAACATGCTAAAATAATTTTTTGGGATTTTTTGGATGTATTTAATAATTAAAAGTGATTTAAATGCAAAATTATGAATAAAAATAAATATGCATGCAAAATTATATTTTTTAATTTATTAAATTAAATAAACATTTTCTGAAAATAATGTAAAAAGAAAAATAATTTTTTTGATGATTTTTTAATGCAGAATAAAAATATGAAAAGAAATTAAAATGCATGAAAATATTAAATAATTAGAAAAATATAGAAAATAAGAAAATAGTTTGGAGTTTGTAAAAGAAAAGAAAGAACCGGTCCTGGCATGACTCGAACCTATGACCTTTGAGAGTATCTTTGCAAACCAACGCCTTTACCACTACACCACTTGACACTTGGTGTTTTGAGAGTGAAAACCAATGGTATATGAGTGATGACGCGTCAGGATTATATTTCAACCGAGTCAGCCACGCTGGACCCCAGCTGATGGATGGACGAATCAGATTGCTTGCTTCCGCCACCCCTGCTTCGCGGATTCAACATCGGTCAACGACGCCGGAGCCCTAGCTCCGGTCGTCTTCTCCGATCAAGCAAAGATCCAAAACCTGCAAGACACGAAAGATAAATGGCAAAGGAATACCCTACCCCCTAAATCGATCCTTGCGATTCCAATGGTGGCCTCAGTTTTCCCTAAAAGTGTCTGTATAGGCCAGTTCGATCGCAATAGTTCAAAAAGCCCTAGCCATGGAAAATCGTGATTCTCACGTACAAGCTTTGAAACGATGGCCCAGATCCATCATATGCAACCTCATGAACACAACCAAATCGTTAAAATCAATTGAAACCAACAGATAATAAAAATGCAAAAATCAAAAAGTTTTGAATATGTATGTATGTATATGCATCGATTAAGCTTGCTTTGATCAATGATAGGAGTGTATTCTTACTCAAACCTACCTCCTGAAGACAATGGGAAGGTTTTTGATGGCTGAAAGTGGCTACACAATAGAATTCGAATTTCTCAAGTTTCTTGAAATTTTTTGCAAGAATAAGGGTTTGGCTTGAGCTAGGTTTCGTTCCTTTGGCTTGGGTATTGTCGAGCATTTATAGAGGCATTTGAGAGAGGAAAAAGAGTGAAAAAAGATTGATCAATCAATGTGCAATATTTTCTCTTTAAAAATAAATCAAATCTTTGAAAAAAATTAATTTTCCTTCCATGTAAGAGGCTAGCACGAATTTGGTAATTGCTATGGGCTATCTTGGACTCCAAGCATGATATAAATCCAACCCATTTGAAAAAATATATTATTTTCATATTTTATATAATTTATTTTTGAATTAAATGTTCTAAAATTCAAAGATAAATCATAAAAATAGAAAATCACCATGGCCAAGCATTTATGGGTCAAGAATAATGTCATGAACAAGTTTGGATCAAAATATTTTAGGCCCATTTGGAAAATTTTGCATTTTGACCAAAATGTCCTTTTGTGCAATTGTCCAAAATCGCCTAACTCTCAATAGTGTATCTTGCTCAATTTTCCACATTTTTAGTGTTCTTGGACTTTTGAAAGCTCTAAGAGTCCTCTAACCAACCATTTTGGTCTCATCTCAATTGGAGTTTTCATGCGCAATATATCTTCAAAACAAAAAGTTGACTTTTTATTGACTTTGAAAATGACCTGTAATGTTTTGAGCCATACCTCTCAAATGAAGCATTTTTTGGACATTCTTGTGAGACATGAAGTTGTAGAGAATTGAATTTCCTTCAAAACAAGAGGTGGTGGAAAATTTCGAGAAAGTATGAAGAAGTTTTGATCACTCAAAGTTCAGTTGACTTTTCATCTAGAAACCCTAATTTAGAAAGTTTGACTTTTGAGCAAATCTTGAGTTTTCTTGATGAATCATGATCAACCCTTGATCAAATGATGAATGTAACTTCAAAATGAGGATGTTGACCAAAAATTATGAAGTTTGACTATATGTTGACCATAGTTGACTTTTTGTCCAATACAACTGATTTTCAACCATCTGAGCAATTGTCTGAGGAAACTTGACTTGTGAGGCTTGAAACTTGACATGGAGAATATTTGAAGCATATGAGGAGGCATGAAAACCATTGGAGATGTTGGAAGTCCATCTTGACCTGAGAATTGTCAAACCCTAGTTTGGGTTGATTGTCTAGGAGAGAGTTTGTCTGATCAACTCTTAAGGAATCCTTGAGTATGGATGTATGAAATATCTTGAGAAGATGGAGGGCAAATTTTGGGTATGACAGCTCGCTCAATCTTCTGTACTGAAGGTTAGATTGACACTGCTTTCGTGACCAAGGTAGAAGATGATTGAACACCGAGTACACCGAAAATTTGCACTCACTGCTATCGATGATGGGAATGGGCTTATAGATGCCATTGGAGAAGTCGGATACTACTGGGATGAGTCGACGCTAGACTCGAGAATGTCGATAGGAGAATTGACGGGATGGGCTTAAGATGCCATCCGAAAGATCGATGTTGGGAGTGAGCCGACGCTAGGCTCGTAGTCGCTTCCGAAGTGAAAGGAGCATGGAGATGGGCTTAAGATGCCATCCAGAAGGAGTCGTATGTTAGACTTCGTGCTCATCTTTGAATGAAGTTATTGATTTATATTGATTTTTAACCAAATATGCAGCATTCTGAAGGCGAAGAAATATTGACAAGTAGTCGGAGATGGGCTTAAGATGCCATCCAAGGCAACTGAGTCGTAGCTAGATCAGAGTTATTGATAATAAGAAGGGATCAATAAATCGTGCTTGCTACTCTGAGGGAGGTAGTAGTTGGCAAAATGTGGATATCTTCCCTATTGTGCATCGGGTGTTGATCCATTGCCTGTTATCGGAGGATAACCAAGGGCGGTCTTTTAGATAGTTTTCCCGTCGATTCGGGGCTTAATCCTGGACCAGCTTTCGGAGGACAACTAGGGGTGGTCTTTCAGATAGTTTTCCCGTCGATTCGGGCTTAATCTCGACCATTGTCGGAGGACAACTAGGGGTGGTCTTTCGATAGTTTTCCGCCGATTCGGGATTAATCCTCGACCAATTGAAGTGACTTTCACCTGTTTTGGAAAAAACAAGAGAAACTTTGATAGAATATTTGTTAGTCTTATGCAAAGTATGATGCATGACAATGTATATGAATGACATATGCATGAATTATGACTTTATGAGTAATGTATGAATGATAGATGTTGTGGTATTTCAAAACATATCCATCTTGAAGAAGATGCGGATGTTCTGTTTGAGGATTTCTCGACTGCTGGGGAATTGAGTAGGTGAGAACCCCGCTTTTGAAGGAGAAGAAAGATATCCTGGATTCCTCCGATGCACTATCTGACCAAGTCTTGGGCCTAGATATTGTTGAGGAAGGTAGAGATTTGAGAAGCTCGTCGTCGGAGATCTCATACATAGACCCTGCTGGGGAGAGTCTGGGAGGAAGTCCGTTGGGGATCTTGCATGTAGACCCTGTTGGAAAGAATTAGGTGGCGCTCTACTAGGGATTTTGAGCGTAGATCTCGCTGAGGACGTTTGATGGTTGCGGAGATCGGGTCAGTCCGTTGGAATCTCGACCGGGAATAGAGATGTAGATTTTCCTGCTGCACTATCCGACCAAGTCTCGAGTCCGGATACCGCCGGAGAAAAGGGGAATTGTTGAGAGATATCCGCAAGGATAAACATCTTAGCTAGGGATGAAGTGTTATTGATGTAACATTGCTCGCTTGAGTGGAATCATCGTGGATTAACATATACTCTACCGGGGAGGTTTAGTGAGTGACACCTCAAGGGATTATGTTCTCATGGGAATTTTGGTGACCTTCGTCATCTCAATTCCTAGAGCCTGTAGTAACTACTTTTGTATGCCCGCCAGATGTTTTTGATTAGATTCTTATTGTCAAATGCGATAGTCATTCAAAACAAACGTTGGACTTATTGCAAACGACAACAACAAAAATTGTAAAGAGAAAGAAGCTTATGCTTATTTGAAAGGTGTATGTATGGCCAAGTAGTTTGTACACAAGAAAGGTAAAAGCTATGCGGAAACAATCTCGTTAAGTTCCAACTATGCTAGTACTCATATATTTCGACTATCTCATCTCCTTGTTGTCAGAGAAAGTGAGTAGGCTGATCTTCGCCATTTGAATCTTGAATGTCGATAGTAGTCTAGAAGTGTGATCCGAAGAGAGATAGTCGACGCTTAAATCCCTAACTTTTGCCTAGACCGCCTTTCGGTTTTCGCCCACTCGATACCTTTTTGCCCAAGCCGCTTTTCGTGTTTTCGACTTGCGGTGTACATGTTTTGTATATATCCTTAACTTTTGCCCGAACCTTTTTGGTTCCCAGATGCCCTTATTTTGCCTAGGTCCGCCGACCTAGCGGGTCTATTTCATGCGTAGTATTTTGACTATGTCCGTGTTCACAGTGTGGAAGTCTTCACCATCCATGGTGCTATATCATAGTCTACCGAAAACACTGCCTTGACTACAAATGGTCCTCGAGGTGGGAGTCCATTTGCCCTCGATCACCTTGAGTCTCAAGATACCTTTTCACATCATAGTACCAAGGTTTCTCTTCTCGTATCAAGCTCATAACAATACCGTTCGCCAAACTTCTCAATGATGATCCGGGGAGCCTCGTTGTCCCATCCGACCTTGAACATAGATGACATAGTAGCTAATGCGCTTGCCAACCCATTCTCTCGTGGAATGTGATCAAAGGTAATTTCTTCAAGTAGGGATCAAACTCGTAACATGCTCGATAGGAATAAGATTCGGATGCTTCGTATCCCACTCGCCCTTAAATCAATCGATCACCAAAGTCGAGTCTCCATATACTTGCAAGAACTTGATTCTTAAATCAATAGCGCTTTGATACCCATGATGCACGCCATATTCGCCATGTTGTTCGTGCAACCAAACATAATCATGGTGAAAGGCGATGTCCATCAGGGATGTAATGATGGCGCCAATGCCATTGGCGTTTGAGGCTCCATCAAAGACCATGGTCCATCGATCCTTGTTCAGTCCTTCGTCCGGCCTGTTCTTCACAATTAGTGACTAGTAAAACATCTTCATTTGGAAATTGAATCGCATAGATCGATAGTCATCTACGGCTTGATGAGCCAAATGATCGGCTACTACACTTCCTTTGATTGCTTTCGAGAAGTGTACCGATGTCATATTCGGTCAAGATCATTTGCCATCTTGCTGTTCTTCCCGAGAGAGTTGGTTTCTCAAATATGTATTTTATCGGATCCATCTTGAAATCAACAAGGTAGTGTGAGTCAACATATACCGCCTTAGTCGGCGAAAGCAGCCCAAGCCAAAGCTGCAAGTTTTCTCGAGCTATGAGTATCTTGTTTCACACCGATAAACTTTTGCTAAGGTAGTATATTGCATGCTCTTTTCGACTGACTCGCCATGTTGCCCAACACACATCCCATTGAATTTCTAGCATCGCAGTACATGATAAGAGGTCTTCCTTCAAAAGATCGATGGGAGGATTCTGAGGTACCTTGATTTTGTCAAAAGCGATCCGCAATCGTCATTCCATTCCACTACTTGATCTTTCTTTAGTAACTTAAAGATTGGCTCACAAGTAGCGCTAGTGTGCAATGAATCTGCAATGTAGTTCAATCGCCCAAGAAACCTCTCGACTTCCTTCTCGCGGTACCGCATCTCTTGAATAGCTTTAACCTTGGCGGTCAACCTCAATACCTTTACCACCGACAACAAACCCTAAGAGTTTTCGATATGACTCAAAAGTGCATTTGTTAGATTAAGTCTCACAGACTTCTTCAATCACAAACAACCGAAATGATCAAGATGTTCTTCTTCACCGTGATCGAGCTATCATGTCGCCGACGAGACCTCTATCTCGTGATGAATCATGTCATGAAATAACGCCACCATAGCACCGATAAGTGGCACCCGTTTTCATCCGAACGGCATAACCTTGTAATGTAGTGCCCCACCGTAACGAAGTAGTCTTTTCCATGTCTTCGAGCCATTTTAACTGATTGTAACCGGAGAAACCATCCATAAAGGAGAAAACCTTATGCCGAGCGGTGTTGTCAACCGAACATCAATATGAGGAAGTGGAAAATCGCCTCGACTCGCTTTATTCAGATCTCTGTAATCCACACACTCGCATTCCTTGCCATCCTTCTTAGGTACGGGTACCACATTCGCAACCCATTGTGATAGGAAGTAACAGCTAGGAAACCGGCGTTGAATTTCATAACTCCCGCTTTGATTTTCTCTCGACATCTCGTGGACGCATGCGACGAACTTTCTCGTTTCACCGAGAAAACCTTCTTTGTCGGCAATCGTGTACCACAATATCAATGTCCAAACCCGCATGTCTTCATATGACCAAGCAAAACCTCAATATAGTCTCGTAGTATCGAACCAACCTTTCTTTAACACTGTTCTCAAGATCCGCCTCCTATCTTGATCTTTTCTGTCTTCGCCAATACCCAAATTCACAACCTCAACTTGCTTTTCGTGGGTCAGATAACTCGCCTTCTGTCAGAGCCCGCAAGTTCTCCGGCACTTCACAATCTTCCTCACTTTCGCCTTCGGCTTGGTAGATCGGATTATCAAGTCATATTTAGCAATAGCATAGCTGTTATTAACGTGATTCGAGTGACTCGCAGTTGTATCACGGTGTGTGTGAGAAACACATAGCTTTTTGAAGGGTGATAAAGTAAAGAAAGAAGACAAACAATTGAATGCAAAAGTCCAACGAATTTATTGAATGAAAACGCCGCAAACAATGATAATAACCTCACAACGAGCCATGATGCCCCGGCAAGGCACTAGGCTTTCAAAGTTTATTGTTCAAACATAAAGAAATACGAAAAGCAAAACAAAACAAGAGCAATTACTCCCGACTAAAGGAGATTGGTATGACGCCTTCGGTCTTCCAATTGCCGAGCCCTTTGTCCGAGTTGGGAAGATCCACCACCGATGTCGAAGTCGTTGTCGCCGCCTTCTATAGCATGGATTCCACTTTGGCTGATGCGGAAAGGAAGTTGACACGTCAGCGACGTATCATCTTCTCGACCTTGATGGTGAAGCCTAAACCGCCTTGTCGGATTTGAAAGGAAGATCGTGAGCTGACCCCAAATAGAACTACCTTCTTCAACCGCAGCTGAGCATCTTTCATGAGGCCATCCTAGGCGGAGCTTTGTAACTTCAGAGGACAGGAGAGTCAACAGTATGACTGGGATTGTCTCAAAAGCTTGATGGAGTCTCAAGAATTCACCCTCCACCTCGAGGTATCGGAATGACAGTAGATGACCGACCATATACTTCTTCACCACATACTGTAACAATCTTCCCTTTCAGTGGTACTTCTTCAAGGTAGAGGTACACCGCCCATGTATCCAGGGCCCAAGTAGCAAGAATAAGTCGGACGAATGTCCATAACAAAGAATGTGGAATCAAAAGTCCGGGAACCGACTTTAACAGTGTAGTGAGTTCTCCAAGTAATCGCTCGCTAGAACCATCAAAAGCTCTCACAATAATGTCACCGGTCTCGTAACCAACCCTTCGACATCAAGCCGATCAAAAGCAGCTTTTGAAGGATATTCAGAGCGTAACCGTATCTACCAAGACATGAGATAATGTAGCCCTTGCATTCAACAGATGTGCAAGGCTTTGTTGTGTTTCTTTCCCGTGTAGAGTCAAATCAAGATCGTAGAAGCCTAGGCCGTTGTTGGCAGCCAGCTAGCAATACAAACTTCAAGTTTATCACTGGTACTTTGCACATGAGCATTCTTTCGAAACTTCACCAAGCATTAGTATGAGCCCTCGAGCATAAGAGCAAAGCGAGCATGGAGATTTTGGATGGAGTCGTCCTAACTGCTCCACAACATTGTAATCACTCTTCTTGATGATCTTCTAATTTCTCCATTTCTTGTTGGAGGCGCTTCAAGAACTTCCTTTGGTACTCGGGCTGAGCAAGATGAGTCACCGGTTCTTTCCTCTAGCTTGGGAATGGATTGATAGCGGAATGCGAGCCGAGTCATGTGTCTTTGGAGGAGAGATATCGAGAGAATACCTTCCGCTCGGTCACCTTACTAGATCCGTGATGTTGTCAATGTCGAATGGTAGCTTCAATCGTAAGATCTTCAATGGTCGAGGGTCTTGCTTGACGCCATGATAGTAAACATCACCCATAATTCCAAGGGATAGCCTTGTAAGAGGAATATGGAACTGGTCTGGAGAAGTAATAATGAGAGGTGCCACCTAGGTACGGAATTAGCAGAGAAAATTTTATTGTGTTAACATCAAGATAATTTGGGAAATCACACCCCATCCTCGCTTTAACATCTTCAATAGGAACCTTGTAGCTTTCAGAATGCTTTTACTTCACCATATAATCATACTTTCCACTTGGCTGCCCTAAGGTATCCCACAGATAGTACAATTTGCTTGCATTGTCGATCTTCAACTTAGACATTTCTTCACACAACCGACAGTGTGGTTTCGTAAATAGTATCTCACGATTATCCATCATAATCGAACACGCCTTCTCAACCAAGCACAACCATCGTGCGGATGGGCACCAACGACAGCTCGGGCATCCTGGTTGACACCGCTTGCAAACAAATTCTTCTTAATAGTCATCGAGGAATGGTCAAGTCATCTATGTTGAAAACATAAGTATCATCCCCAACAAAGATTGGAACTTTGTCATGATTAGGCATAGGTGCATTGATCACATTCGAGTCTCAACAGAGGATCAAATTCAATTTGCTTAGCTTCAATCATATCTTGAATCTTGTTCTTCGTGAGCCCAACAATCATCACTACTATGCATCGGGCTATTGGAATGGTAAGCACATAGCATTAGGATTGTATCTCGAGAGGAAGTATTGACACTCGAGGAGGATTCTCAAGGTAATCACTCGCTTTCAACATGTGTTGCAAGGGCAAAGTCATGTTGATCTTCATAAACCATCTTCGCTATGTTCTCGTTACGCACGTTGTCTCACCGAGGTCAGGCCGATGTAGGATCGAGATCACAACCCCCTACGATTGAGCACGGTCGGTCTTGGCTCGCTTTTCTCGACCATACACAAAGATTGGCTTCTTTTCTTACCACCAAAAGATCTCTTCGCAGCTTGAAGATGTCTCTCATCAATCTTTCCACTCTTTGATATCAATACGTCATAAAATCACGTGAATCCTTAAAGAGTTTCCAATCGATGATGAAGAATGGGCCTGCTGCTGTTCCATGAACATATCAACCAACTCCCTATTGGACAAGGGTGGTTGAACCTCTGCTAGGTCTCCACTTCGAGCATACCTTGAACTTCGTCACGACCCATAGACATGCTTTGTAGTTGCATGCGAGTGGGTGTCAATTCAAGATTGTACTCATATTGTTCAGAAAGCATCGCTAAGTCACCCAAGTACGGATACTGGTCATTCTCTAGTCGATAGTACCATTCCAATTGGGTCCCTGACAAACTCTCTTGAAAATAAGGCATCCACAACTTTCAATCATCGTGGGATTGATCTTCTTGACATAAGACTTCAAATGCGCTTAGGGCAAGACATGTCATCATATTTGGAAAAAGTTGGAACTTTGAACTGGGAGGAATCACAACACTGTGGACAAGACTCGATCATCAAAATTCAGCCCGAACATCTTCGTGTTTTCCACAAGATTCGACGGTCTTCAAGTTGCTTGTACTTGTCATCTTCATCGAGTATTGGCCATCATCATAGTTCTTCTCAAGCTCTGATGACCGCCTCACCATCACCCTTGTTACTTTGCTCATCTTCCTTCTTGACACTTCCTTCGAGAGCTCAATTCGACTAACCACTCTAGGACCTCCTTTGTAGCGCCCGCCCATGTTGAGAAGACCAACAACCTTCTTCTCGTTGATGAGCTTCTTCGCATCTTCTTGGCCTTGGACCCGGTAAACATCTCTGAAATCAGCATCTCGAGCTTGAAGATCTTTGATGATCGCTCAAGAGCCATTTCGCTAAAATAAATAGCGAGCAAATGAGAAAACCAATCTTCAATGTACCGTGATGCAATGTTATGCTATGATATGCAATGTTTATGCGAATGCAATGCAATGTTTTCAAGGACCTTAGAGATTTAAGTTTGTTAAACAAGCAATGAACAAACATTTATTAGCTCTCTTTTTATCTTTTTTCTTTTTAAGTACAATAGATAGTTCAAAACAATAAAAGAAAACATATAAATCCTAAAGCTCTAAGTCTCCCATGGCGCTCCTTTGATGCCGAGGTAGGCGTTGATGTTTCGCTCCTCGTGAAGTAGCTTGGTCAACTCTAGCACTTTCTTCTCGCTTGCATAGCACTGAGCTTCAAAGGTATCCTTCTCTTCCTTGAGTGGAATCCAGGATCTCTTCAAGTCTTTAAAATTAGTAGGCATGTCGGGATAGAGAACGTTATAGGCTACGTCACCTATAGCAATGTGTTCCATAATTACGGGTAGAACAGCGTGAATGGCATCATGAGGTTTTGAGCTCGAGCTCGCACCCATTTGAGGTAAGGTTCCAAGGAATGGAATTTGGTGCCCCAAAGTCTTGGTATCGCCTTCTTTACCATGCCCAAGCGTATGAACCTTCGCTTGTACTCGAGATCGTGATTGTAATCGAACACAATATCTTGGAGAAGCATATCATGTGGACCATCTCTTCGAGCAAAACCAAACTGATGTAGAGCTAGAGAAGGGTTATAAGTAATACTCCTCTTATACCAAGGAGTGGTACATTAGGGAATTCTCCCAACGCCAATGAATGTGAAGTCCTTTTGAGAGAAAAGATTCCAACGGATATCCGAATGAGAGAGTGACATTAGTCTTTGAGACCATCTCAACCTTTGTTCGCTCTTCAAACCGATGGAGGAAGGTGCGAAATAAACCACTCGAAAGTAACGGACACAACACATGAGAGTTCCTTGTCTCTGGTAGTACGAAAGTGTGGAGAGAATGTAGGATGTCTCCAAGTAAAGTAGGCAATCGGATTCGGGTAAGAAACAACTTGATGGCGCTGACATCTATGAATTGATCCGAGTTAGGAATAGAACCAAACCATAGATTAGCAAGGCCACAATGTCTTCGAATGCATGGAAACTCATAACTTTGAGGAATTCTCGGCTTAATTAAGAACTTGGAAAGTAAACCCTTAGCTCCACTTCGTTTCCCAATTGGCTTCAATGTCCGAGCGCTTAAGATGTAAGGCGGATGCGATGTCTTCATACTTAGGAACCTTTTCCAAACCGTGAATGGCATTTGGTCAAGAATGTATCCCAAGTAGCTTAGAGAATTCTTCCAAGGTAGGAACCAAATCGATAATGGGAATGTAAAGCAATGGTGTTTCGGTCAAGAACTGAATAGGACATGCATCATATCTTCTTCAAAACCGAGATAACCAAATCAAGTAGATAACCATGTCTTTTGATGAAATGAGCATGGTCGGGAATTTCAAACCAATTCTTTGAGTGAGAAGGTATACCCATGAAGTTGATTCGGATAGTCTTTCTAGAAGCCATAATTCCCTACAAAACAGAGCAAAGATAAATCCCTAGGTCCTTGAAATAGTTAGAAATGATATGCAATGCGAATGATGTCATGATGTCATGTTTAGCACACACAAACAATTCACACAATGAGCCTAGGGTTAAGGCTTGCATGAGGTATAGGTGATTACCCCACCAAAAGTTTGAGTTGGTTCATCCTGTCCTATAATAGTAACCGGTTCTAGGAATCTCACATCATTGATCTTTCGTGAGATGCTTATTTTAATACGACTACCAAGTGGTCGACCGAAAATATCCCAAAAGTCTGATCTTAATGAGCGTAGCATCGAGTATCAACCAACCTTAGTCTGCACCAAAGCCGGCCATCTCACTACCTTCTAATGGCCAAGATGGGTCAATTAAGGTTCTAAAAGTTTAGTTAGCGCTTGATGACACCACGCAGAAGCCAAATACTATGCTCAACTTGGGAATGAAGAGTATCAGGACATCCAAAGTGTCACGCTAACGTAGCCATCATGTTGACCGTTTTGATATACGTCTAACGGTCGCGACGATTTATTGCTACTTACCAAAAGGAAACTCGGATCCGTGTAGGATCCCAACAATATAATACCCAAGCAACCTTTAAAGATAAAGCAAGCAAGTCAAACAGAAAGCAATAAAGGTGTTCTAGAAACTTAAGGCATTCTCTTTGGGTGTCTCCTCAGAGTCGCCAGCTCAAAGGATACGTGAACCGACTTTTTAGTGTTTTTGGTATCGCAAATGTGCGGATAGCAAGAGTCGCCACCAACTTTTATTTTTATCCAATTAAGGGAAGGTAAAAGTACAAAAAAAGACCTTCGTTAGATTCTGAGTACGGGAGAATGGTTATGGGAAGGGAAGGTATTAGCACCCTTTCCATCCGTAGTTATCTACGGCTCTTAGTTGCTCTTAGATCACTTTTAAAATTGTGCTTTGTGTTTGACAAAATGTTTTGAAAAGGCATTTCGCTTTGACTTTGTAATGATTCACGTAGGAATGTATACAAAGTGTTCGGAAATGTTTAGTTTTGAAAAGAATTTGAACTTTGGTCGTTTTCGTATTATTTTACGTTCCTTTAGAATAGTGTCATCCATACCATTAGTTGGTAGGTAACTCCATCGTTGGATGTAAGCGGACATTCAAGGGACATCGGATGGTCATAGAAGGCAACTTGTAGGAAGTATCCTAGCACATTCGGGACTATCATTATTTTCGAGGCGACAATCGAGGGTAAAGATCATGTATTCGGAGGCGACATCGTGGGTCTTATGATCTTTGTATCGAGGGACTATGATGATTTTTTTGAAGGCAACGGTGCTAGAATACCTCTACGCTCGAGGACATGACCATTTGAATTGTGAAGGCAACGAGAGAATTACCCTAAGTGCATGTGTGAAAGAAGTGTGTCGATTTCTATATTTTATCTTGAAAATTAGTGGGCTATGTTCTATTATCTTGCCATACACGCTTAGTTACTAGCAGCTTATATGCGAAATTAAATGCGGAATGTAAAGTGCGAAGGTAAATGTCCCACGCTATTACATGGCTTTCATACATAATTTAAACTTATGAAAATAAAAGTCTAATTTAAACTATTACATCCCATAGATGCTACATTATTGGAAAAATAAATGATAAAGAAGAATCGCTCTAACGGATCAACTCCAAAGAGAATGAGAACTCTAAAATACGAGATGAATCGAATAAGAGAAAAATGTTAAAAATGCAAGTTTTAAAATAAGAAAAATATGACATGTTGGAAATAATATAAACATGCTAAAATAATTTTTTGGGATTTTTTGGATGTATTTAATAATTAAAAATGAATTAAAAGTTATTTAAATGCAAAATTATGAATAAAAATAAATATGCATGCAAAATTATATTTTTAATTTATTAAATTAAATAAACATTTTCAAAATAATGTAAAAGAAAATAATTTTTTGATGATTTTTTAATGTAGAATAAAAATATGAAAAGAAATTAAAATGCATGAAAATATTAAATAATTAGAAAAATATAGAAAATAAGAAAATAGTTTGGAGTTTGTAAAGGAAAAGAAAGAATGGTCCCGCATGACCGAACTCGTGACCTTTCGAGTATCTTTGCAAACCAACGCTTTTACCACTACACCACTTGACATTTGGTTTTGAGAGTGAAAACCAATGGTATATGAGTGATGACGCGTCGATTATATTTCAAACCGAGTCGCCCACGCGTGGACCATTGACTGGATGGATTTAATCGATTGCTTGCTCACACCGTCACGGACCAACATTTGTCAACGACGCCGAGCCCTAGTTCCGTTTTCTCCGATCAAGCAAAGATCCAAAACCGCAAAACACGAAGATAAATGGCAAAGGAATACCCTACCCCTAAATCGATCTCACATTCCAATGGTGCCCCAGCTTCCCTTAAAAGTGTCTCAGATAGGCTTCGCTCGACAATAGTTCAAAAAGCCCTAGCTATGGCAAATCGTGATTCTCACGCATAAGCTTTGAAACGATGGCCTGTGATCCATCATATGCAACCTCAATGAACACAACCAAATCGTTAAAATCAATTGAAACCAACAGATAATAAAATGCAAAATCAAAAAGTTTGAATATGTATGTATGTATATGCATCGATTAAGCTTGCTTTGATCACCAGGAGGTATTCTACTCAAACCTACCTCCAAGACAATGGGATGGTTTTGATGTCGAAAGTGGTGCACAATAGAATTAATTTTCAAGTTTCTTGAAAATTTTGCAAGAATAAGGGTTCGCTTGAGCTAGGTTTCGGTCCCTTTGGCTGGCATATTTTCAGCATTTATAGAGGCATTTGAGAGAGGAAAGAGGAAAAAGATTGATCAATCAATGTGCAATATTTTCTTTTAAAAAATCAAATCTTTGAAAAAATTGATTTTCCTTCCATGTAAGAGGCTAGCACGAATTTGGTAATTGCTATGGCTATCTTGGACTCCAAGCATGATATAAATCCAACCCATTTGAAAATATATTATTTTCATATTTTATATAATTTATTTTGAATTAAATGTTCTAAAATTCAAAGATAAATCATAAAATAGAAAATCACCATGGCTGCAAGCATTTATGGGTCAAGAATAATGTCATGAACAAGTTTGGATCAAAATATTTAGGCCCATTTGGAAAATTTTGCATTTTGACCAAAATGTCCTTTTGTGCAATCTGTCCAAAATCGCCAACTTCAATAGTGTATCTTGCTCAATTTTCCACATTTTGAGTGTTCTGGACTTTGGAAAGCTCTAAGAGTCCTCTAACCAACATTTTGGTCTCATCTCAATTGGAGTTTCCATGCTCAATATATCTTCAAAACAAAAGTTGACTTTGTTGACTTTGAAAATGACCTGTAATGTTTTTTGCCATACCTCTCAAATGAAGCATTTTTGACATTCTGTGAGACATGAAGTTGTAGAGAATTGAATTTCCTTCAAAACAAGAGGTGGTGGAAAATTTCGAAAGTATGGAAGTTATGATCACCAAAGTTCGCTTGACTTTTCATCTAAACCCATTTAGAAAGTTGACTTTTGAGCAAATCTTGAGTTTTCTGATGAATCATGATCAACCCTTGATCAAATGATGAATGTAACTTCAAAATGAGGATGTTGACCAAAATTATGAAGTTTGATCGATATGTTGACCATAGTTGACTTTTGTCCAATACAACCGATTTTCAACCATCCGAGCAATTGTTCGAGGAAACTTGACTCATGAGGCTCGAAACTTGACATGAGAATCTTTGAAGCATACGAGGAGGCATGAAGACCATTGAGATGTTGAAGTCCATCTTGACTCGAGAATTGTCAAACCCTAGTTTGGGTCGATTGCCTAGAGAGGTTTGCCTGATCAACTCTCGAGGAATCCTCGAGTATGGATTATGAAATATCTTGAGAAGATGGAGGGCAAATTTTGGGTACGACAGAATGTATACTAAGTGTTTGGAAATTTTTGTTTTGGAAAAGTTTTAAGAGAT
>CM038797.1:32617400-32806324 GCA_021764765.1 Vicia sativa | reverse complement strand
CATGGAAACTCATAACTTTGAGGAATTCTCGGGCTTTCTTAATCAGGAACTTAGCAAGTAAACCCTTAACTCCGCTTCTGGTTTCCCAATTGGCTTTAATGTCTGAGCGCTTAAGGTGTAACCGGGTTCTCGGAATCTCACATCATTGATCTTTCTCGTAGGCGCTTATTTCAATACGACTACCAAGTGGTCGATCAAAAATGTCCCAAAAGTCTGATCTCAATGAGCGTAGCATCGAGTATCAACCAACCTCGGTCTACACCAAAGTCGGCCATCTCACTACCTTCTAATGGCCAAGATGGGTCAATTAAGGTTCTAAAAGTTTAGTTAGCGCTTGATGACACCATGCAGAAGCCAAATACTATCCTCAACTTGGGAATGAAGAGTATCGGGACGACCAAAGTGTCACGCTAACGTAGCCATCATGTTGACCGTTTTGATATACGTCTAACGGTCGCGATGATTTATTGCTACTTACCTAAAAGGAAACCCGGATCCGGCTGTAGGATCCCCCAACAATATAATACCCAAGAAACCCTTAAAGATAAAGCAAGCAAGTCAAACAGAAAGCAATAAAGGTGATTTAGAAATCCTTAAGGCAATTCTCTCTTTAGGGTGTCTCTCCGGCAGAGTCTCCAGTTCTGTGATACGGTGAACTGACTTTTTTAGTGTTTGTATCGCAAATGTGCAGATAGCAAGAGTCGCCACCGACTTTTATTTTTATCCAATTAAGGGAAGGTAAAAGTACAAGAAAAAGACCTTCGTTAGATTCTGAGTACGGGAGAATGGTTATGAAAAGGGAAGGTATTAGCACCCCTTTCCATCCGTAGTTATCTACGGGCTCTTAGTTGCTCTAGATCACTTTAAAATTGTGCTTTCTGTGTGTTTGACAAAAATGTTTTGAAAAGACATTTCGCTTTGACTTTGTAATGATTCATGTAGGAATGTATACAAAGTGTTCGGAAATGTTTCGTTTTGAAAAGAGTTTGAACTTTGACAAAAGTGTGTTGTGTGAAAAGTATTTTGATAGAGCAAGCAACTAAAAGTCTTATTACCTACTCAGAATTGGTCGTTTTCGTGTTGTTTTACTTTCCTTTAGAATAGCGCTATCCATACCATTTAGTTGGTAGGTAACTCCATTCGTTGGATGAGCGGGACATTCGAAGAAGGGACATCGTATGGTCATAGAAGGCAACTTGTAGGAAGTATCCTAGCACATTCGAAGGGACTATCATCATTTTTCGTAGGCGACAATCGAGGGTCAAGATCATGTATTCGGAGGCGACATCGTGGGTCTTATGATCTTTGTATCGAAGGGACTATGATGATTTGTTTGGAAGGCAACGGGTGCTAGAACACCTCTCTGTTCGAGGGACATGACCATTTTTGAATTCGTAAGGCAACGAGAGAGAAATACCCTAAGGGGTGTGTGATGAAAAGAGTGTGTTGATTCAGATACTTTATCTTGAAAATTAGTGGGCTATGTCGATTATTATCTTGCCATACACGCCTAGTTACTAACAGTTTATAGGGTGCGGAAATTAAAATGCGGAATGTAAAGTGCGGAAAGGTAAATGTCCTACGCTATTACATGGCTTTGGGGCAGATACATAATTTAAACTTGCGGAAAATAAAAACCTAATTTAAACTATTACATCCCATAAACAGTTACATTATTGAAAAAACTAAAATGATAAAGAAGAATCGTCTGAATCGGATCAACTTGTAAAAGAATGAGAACCCGGAAAATATGATGAAATCGAAATAAGAGAAAATGTTAGAAAAATGCAAATTTAAAAATAAGAAAAATATGACATGCTGGAAATAGTATTAATATGCTAAAATAATTTTTTGGGATTTTTGAATGCAATTTAATAATTTAAAATGAATTAAAAGTAATTAAAATGCAAAACTATGAATAAAAATAAATATGCATGCAAAATTATATTTTTTAATTTTATAAATTAAATAAAGGTTTTCTGAAAATAATGTAAAAAGAAAAATAATTTTTGGTAATTTTTTAATGCAGAGATAAAATTATGAAAAGAAATTAAAATAGGTGAAAATATTAAATAAATAAGAAAAAACATGGAAAATAGTTGGAAAATATGAAAGTTTGAGAAAAAGAAACAAAATCGGTCCCTGGATGGATCGAACTCGTGACCAGGAGGAGTATTTGTGAACAGGGAATGCCTTTACCACTACGCCATGTGTGCAAGCGTGTTTGGAATCAGAAACATGGGATCATGAATAACACGCGTCATCATCTGGAGAGGTCAAGGCACAGTCAGCTGGTGGGGTCCTCGTTGGATGAGAGAACGAATCAGAAAGCGCCATGACGCCATGCAAGCCACGCCGGAGTCCACTCAGGTCAACGACGCCGGAGCCCTAGCTCCGGTCGTCTTCTCCGATTAGCTTGGAATTAAAACATAAAAAATACGCAGAATAAATGGGAAAGGGGGACCCTACCCCCCTAAATCGACCCTCCTGAATCCATTGGTGGCCTTAGTTTTCCCTGAAAGTGCATGTATTGACCGGTTCGATTCAAACCGTTCTTAAAGCCCTAACAATGGCAAATGGCATTCTGGACGTTGAAGCTTGCATGTAAGGGTTCTAATGCGACCTAACAATCATCCTGAGATCAAATAAACACAACAAAAACATTAACAATGCATGAAATATTGAAATCGAAATTGCAAAGAATAGCAAACCGGTGAGAGTCCAAGAACGAGATCTGGGGCAGCCTGGGCTTGATGTAAAGGATGCTTTTGCTTGCTGGGAACCTCAGGAGGAGGATTGGATGGTTAGATCGGCCTGAAACTTGCTGGAAAACAGAATTCGATTTTCAAAAGTTTGTGAGATTTTTTGGCAAAACAAGGGCTCTTTCTTGGGCTAGGGTTTCGTGTGTGTGGCTTGGCATATTGCTGAGTATTTATAGAAGAGATTGAGAGAGGAAAAAGAGTGAAAAAAGATTTGATTTGGAGCATTCAATATTTTTCAAATAAAATCAATTTTCTTGAAAGAAATTTGATTTCCTCTTCAATGCATGATCATGCACGAATTTGGCAAGTGTTTTGGGCTTTCTTGGACTTCAAGTTTGGTATAAAATCAGCCCTTTTGGAAAAATATATTATTTTCATATTTTATATAATTTAATTTTGAATTTAAATGTTCTAAAATTCAAAAATAAATCAATAAAATAGAAAATTGCCATGGCCAAGCATTTATGTGTCAAGAATAATGTCATGAACAAGTTTGGATCAAAAGATTTTAGGCCCATTTGGAAAATTTTGCATTTTGACCAAAATGTCCTTTGTGCAATCGTCCAAAATTGCCCAACTTGAATAGTGTATCTTGCTCAATTTTCCACATTTTTGAGTGTTCTTGGACTTTTTGGAAAGCTCTAAGAGTCCTCTAACCAACCTTTTTTGGTCTCATCTCAATTGGAGTTTCCATGCTCAATATATATTTAAAACAAAAAGTTGACTTTTTGTTGACTTTGAAAATGACCTGTAATGTTTTGAGCCATACCTCTCAAATGAAACATTTTTTGGACATTCTTGTGAGACATGAAGTTGTAGGAATTGAATTTCCTTCAAAAAGAGGTGGTGGAAAAATTTCGAGAAAGTATGAAGAAGTTATGATCAGTCAAAGTTCAGTTGACTTTTCATCTAGAAACCCTAATTTAGAAAGTTTGACTTTTGAGCAAATCTTGAGTTTTCTTGATGAATCATGATCAACCCTTGATCAAATGATGAATATAACTTCAAAATGAGGATGTTGACCAAAAATTATGAAGTTTGACTGTATGTTGACCACAGTTGACTTTCTGTCCAATACAACTGATTTTCAACCATATGAGCAATTGTCTGAGGAAACTTGACTTGTAAGGCTTGAAACTTGTCATGGAGAACCTTTGAAGCATATGAGGAGGCATGAAGACCATTAGAGATGTTGGAAGTCCATCTTGACCTGAGAATTGCCAAACTCTAGTTTGGGTTGATTGTCTAGGAGAGAGTTTGTCTGATCAACTCTTGAGGAATCCTTGAGTATGGATGTATGAAATATCTTGAGAAGATGGAGGGAAAATTTTGGGGTATGACAGCTATTACATGATAAAATTTTTGCAACCTATACAACCTTTCTAGAGTTTAAATACAGAATAATAAATAATGAGAAAATATGAAAAATGTTCTAGAAGCTAGTAGAAAAGAGTTTTAAGTTAGCAGCCCTAATTACTAAAAAAAATTATCTTTTTTTTTTGAGATTTTTTAATTGATTTTAATTAAAAAAAACCTAGTTCTGATGAAAAGAAAATGTCCTGTTTTGTGAAAAAATTAAATAAAGGCTTTTTGAACCTAAATCCTAAAGTTAGACATTTTTTAGAGTTTTTTAGAAAAATAGTTTTGAAGAAAATTGCAAAGAAAATTAGTTCGCAGGAAAATAAATAAATAAAAAGTTTCCATCAGAGCTTCTGACGGAAGTTCCCTCCAGAACCTCTGGAAACCTGTTTTCCAGAGCTTCTGGTGGCAGGCACGGAAGTTGCTTCTTTCTGGCACGGAAGTTGCTTCCTTCTGGACCTTCTAGAGGTGTTCCTTTGTGAACTTCTGGAGGTGTTCCTTCTGGAACTTTTGGAGGTGTTTCTTCTGGAACTTCTAGAGGTGTTCCTTCTGGAACTTCTGGGAATCCAGAAGTTGGAACTTCTAGAGATGGTACTTCCGGGAATTCAGAAGTTGGAACTTCTGGAGATGGTACTTCTGGGAATCTAGAAGTTGACCTACAGTCAAAGACGCCGAGAGAGAAGCTTCGATCATCTTCTTCGGTCACCACCTTTTGCAAAACCTGCAAAATCAAACAGAAAAACAAAAACAAAGCGCCCAGATCCAATAGTTAGACCCTTACGAATACGATGGTGGGGTTTGTTTATGCTAGAACTGCATGTATCGTGGAATCCGAAGCTTTGCCAAAACTATGCCCTAACAATGGAAGTTAACGGTTTGGACGTTAAACCTTGCAAGCGATGGATGGAACCTATTCTATTTGATCCTAGGAAGACGTTAGTGGTGTTAGTTTCAATTAAAACAAGATATAAATTAAAATACGATATTCAAAACATTTACAAATGGGATGAATGCATGTTGGATGATTCAGTGAGTATAAGTTATGTACAAAGGTGTATTCTTACCTCTACCTACCTCAGGAACACGACTGGATGATTGGAACGGCTTGAGGGTGGCTGGAAATAGGGTTTTGAATGATGCAAGTTTCTTGAATTTTTTGTAAGAATGAGAGTTGTTCTTGAGGCTAGGGTTTTCTTATACAGCCTTTTTCTCGTGATCTGATCTTGTCATGTATTTATAGGAGTGTGCATTAGGTCAAGCATAATTGGAAAATACTTTGCCTTGAATGGGAGGATATTTGATTTGGAATTTTCATCAAATCTTGCCTTTTTTTACCAAATATCCATTAGGTCTGTTTCCAATCACTCAATTTCAAAATAATCAGACCCTTTGGCTTCCTTGGATCTCAAGAATGAGAGAAAATCTATCTTGTATTTAATATTTGATTTTATATCTTTTTATTTTAATTAAATTGGTTTTAAATGAATAAAAATCCAAAATAAATAAAAATAAAGGACAAAAATGTGGCCTTGGGCTTGGAGGTTCCAATTAAGATGAGAAACAAGTTTGAACCAAGAAAAGTTAGGCCCATTTAGAAAAAAATTTGATTTTTCCACGTATTTCTCTTTATGCACCTCCTAAAAAATGCTCAATTTGCACAACTTGTATCTTGCTCAATTTTTAACATTTTTGGGTGTTCTTGGATTTTTTAGAAAGCTCAAGATGTCCTCTAAACAGCCCTTTTGGTTTCATCTTCATTGAAGTTCCCATGTTCATGAAAATTTCTTTGCAAAAATATGACTTTTGGTTGACTTTTAAAAGGACATGTAATGTTTTAATCCATAACTTCCAAATGAAGCATTTCTAGCCAAAACTTGTGAGATATGAAGTTGTAGAGAATTGAATTCCCTTTAAAATGAGCTTTAATGGAGAAAAAAAATTGATAAAGTATGTGAAAGTTATGCCTGGTCAAAGTTCTGTTTACTTTTGTCTGAAAAACCCTAATTTAGAAACTTTGACTTTTGATCAGATCTTGACTTTTCTTGAGGAATCATGATCAACCCTTGGTCAAATGATGAATATTACTTCAAAATATTGATGTTGACAAAAAATTATTAAGTTTGACTGCATGTTGACCATAGTTGACTTTTTGTCCAATATAGTTGATTTTCAACCATCTGAGCAATTGGATGAGCAATTTTGACTTGTAAGTCTTGAAACTTGACATGGTGATCCCTTGAAGCATATAATGAGGTATGATGAACATTGAAGTCTTGGAAGTCCATCTTGACTTGAGAAGAGCAAAACCCTAGTTTGGATTGATTGCTTAGGAGAGGGTTTGTCTGGTCAACACTTATGAATCCTTGAGTATGGAGCTGTGGATTGTCTTGAGAAGTAGGAGGGAAAATTTTGGGATATAACAGAGAGTCTTCAATTTCTGCAGAACAATGACTGTTCTTGAAGATGTTAATTATGTTTCCATATATGTCATGTCGATTCCTCCTTTATGCAATTTTGGCACTTAAGTGCATAACATCTGTTTTATTTTGGGTTGTACCTAACAATAGATATTAGCAACTTAGTTGAATCTAGTATTTATTTGTATCATTCTCCATGAATAACTCTTAGTGGTTTGGCCAATTATGTCTAAATAGGGGGAGAGTGTGTGTGTTCTTCCTTTGAGGGGGAAAAGTTGTGAATTGTTGCAGCTGTGAGCGATCGGGTGTGTTGTGTTTTGTTTTGTGATTCCACTTGTGTGTGCAACTGATGTGATGATTGTGCTGAGGGGGAGCTGCTGCTGCTATGTGTTAATTTTTAATTGTGTGTTTCTTGTGTATCTTTGAAGATACTTTGTGTTTCCACAAAGAGGAGAATCTGCTGTGTTGTTTGTCAGTTGTGTATCTCTGAAGATACTATATGTTTCCACAAGAGAAGAAGTTGTTGTGCAGGGGGAGCTAAAATTTGGATTGTCAATTGTGTATCTGTGTGTGCTTTATGCATGGGGAGTAAAATGTTGCATTTGTGAATGTTCCAACTGATGTTTGAACATCAATGTTATTTATCCGTTGTTATCTTTATTTTGATTGTGATGCTGGTTTTACTGTGCTGCTCTGATATGTGTGCTTAAATGCTTGTGTTAACTATGAATTCTGTTTTAATTATATGGCTTGTACTCCAAATAATGTCTTAGCCAAAATTTTCCAAAGGGGGAGTTTGTTAGTTCTATGGATTGACGATAATTTTGGTAAAACATTCTGCTAAGAAAATTCCATAAAATTTACTGAAGTAGCAGATGTCACAACAGATGTCCTGACATGTGAAACTGACAGAAGTAATTCAAGTGCAGATTTTTTAGGAAGTCAGTTTGTTTGTTATTTGTATGCTTCGACTAAGGAAGCTTGAGAACACCTTTAGAAACATAATTGGAGATTTAATATCCTGTTTTCTTGGAGGAAAGACAATAGGCGCTGAAAACTTGTGAGTAAAGCAACCCTAGTTGTTGTTACTCTATTTAAAGGTTGCAAACCTTGTTTTACAGTTTGGTCATTCCAGATTTAGAAGTCTAGATTTTAATTGTTGGTTGTTCATTTTTCGATTGTTAATTGTTCATTGTGAGCCTTTCTCGTATTTCTACTTGAGTAGGACGTTTTCTTTGAGTTGTAAGTTGTCAATCACCATAAACTTTGAAGCGAGTGTGATTGTTTGTCTTTGAAGAGTGTCTTCAGTTTTGATTTTGTTGAGTGTCATAGTTTGTGACTTAGGGAATGAGCAGAGGTTCTCATATATAAGTGTGGTATCTTAGGTAGAAGGCTCATTGCGTAGTTTTATTAAGTGAGGAGTGTGAACAAGGAAGGTTTCCCTCTGAATTAATACTGTTGATAGTGAACTTCATCCTTGGCTTGGAAGCCCCCAGACATAGGTTGGTTAGAACCAAACTGGGTTAACAATTATCTGTGTTTTTACTATATTCTGCACTCTTTAAATTATGTTTTGTTTAGATGTGTTCATAGTAGATATTAGTGTCGTGACATTATATTCGACATCTCATATCTGATACCAGAATTTCACCCCGCATAGGTCTAGTCCGCGTCAGCTTGGCTCACGTAAATCGTGAAGCTTCCTTTTATTGAGTCAATAATAAAAGTGGCAAGAGTTCCCTATTCTAACTCTCCACGCTTTTTCACAGGGTTCACATTCATTGCTTTGACACCCGCACTCATATGCTCCTCCCACTCGATAATTTATATCATGTTGTGATACATGTCTCCCATAGGAAACTCCTGTTTGACACGTTTAATTTCATTTGTGGCTATGGTTTTCCTTTGAAAGTTGGCTCCTGTTTGACTCAGGTATGCTCATTACTGTTGAGGCTATGGGATTTCTTCCTTCTTCCCCGCGCATGTGTGTATCATTTGATGGTGCATTTCATTGATTGTGTGTTTCTGCCAAAGCATTTGTTTGCTTCATCCCTTTTGTCATCTTCGACACTACCTTAGGTAGCGATTCGAGATAGACATAGATTTAGGATGTGAACCTTTATCTCCCCCCCTTTTGTTCTCTCGAATCTATCTTAGGTAGCGATTCGAGATTGGACATAGACTTACGTTGTTAAACTTTTCCATGTTCCCTTAGGATTCTCTCGACTCTATCTTAGGTAGAGATTTGAGTTAGACCTTAGGTTGTAATCCATGTATAATAACATTAGGGGTAGAACTAGTTAGTTTCCCTTTTGTTTTCTTCTTTCTTTTTGCATCCTTGCATGTAATAAAACTAAAACTTGTTTTCTTTTCTTTGAAAATCAAAACATTTAATAATGGTTCAAACTCCTTTTTCAAGGTAAAAGCAACCAACCTCACTGCAAGCCTTTTTTCGCCTACGGGCTATTTGTTTTGTTTAAAACCTTTTCGAAGAGGGTTTTTCCTTTCAAGTCCAAACAAATTGATAACTGCGCGAGCCGCCGGGTATAATACTTCTTATAGCTGCAACGCCAAGCACAAGTTGCGATTGTGAGGATGTGAAATCGAACTTCCCATAAAAACATTGCAACCCACCAAAACATATGAGCCGAACTATGACGCTCTAACTTTCCCATTGCACGAGGGAATATGTAGGCATCTTGTCACGGGACTCGATCGAGCAAACTTTGTAAAAACTCCCTTCTTTTCCTCGTGTTTTCTTTATTTTCTTTCTTTCACATGCATTCTCTTTTAGCATATAGATGCAGCGATAGATAGATACCCACACCCATCAGATAGAAAATAGAAGTGGATATCATAGAGTACTACGAGCGTGTGGGGTGCTAATACCTTCCCCTCGCGTAATAGACTCCCTTACCCTTATCTCTCTTGTCGCAAGACCGTGTCTTATCCCTTTTAGGTTTTCTTCGATATGTTTACCTTTCTCCTTAGGTGAGATAAAAAAACGTTCGATGGCGACTTCATTGATATTCCATCAGATGATTTTTGTCCAGTTCCTTCAGCTTTTAATGAAAAGCGTTGTCTAAAGTGGAGGAAAGCGCTGCCTAAAGTGGGGAAAGCGCTGTCTAAAGCTCTACGTAAAAGAATTTCTAAAGCATTGTCTAAAGTGAATGCGCTGCTATAGGGGCAATATCCAAAGCGTTGTCTAAAGTAAAGCGCTGCTAATTAGGGTGTATAAGAAAATGCTTTTAAGGTGAAAGCGCTGCCTAAAAGGTATATATAGCAGCGCTTTTACAATAACCAAAGCGTTGTCTATACCTTTAACAACGGTGGATTAGGCAACACTTTAAAGCGTTGTCTAATCCCTTGTTTGGCGTAGTGGTTACCTTACACAATGAAATGAAAACTTACCGGAAATGGAAAATAGAATAATAGAAGAAAAAAATATCAAAATCTTTTTAATAAACATAAAAATTTATAGAAACTAATTTATTATATCTTTTAAAAATAATAAACTATAACGGGCATATGAAGTTATTGATCAAACTATTGAATATTAATTATTAATGGGAACATATCAAAATACTTAATATATATATTATTGATTTAAATATTTTTATATATTGAAAGAAATATATGTACCGATTTATTATCTCTTTTAAAAATAATAAAAATTTTGGTTGAATAATTTAATTTAATTTTTCTTTCATTTTATTTTTATTATATTTTGGGATCAAATGTGCGTACGTACCAATACATGTAGTTATTAATCAAATTATTGAATATTAACGAGAATATTAAGTTACTGATCATAATATTGAATATTAACGAGAACATAAAGTTATTCATCAAACTATTGAATATTAACATAAACATGAAATTATATTAACATGAATATGAAGCTATTGATAAAATATTGAATATGAACGAGAACATGAAGTTATTGATCAATTTTTTAAATATTAACAAGAATTTGAAGTTACTGGTCAAACTATTGAATATTAATGAAAACATGAATTACTGATCAAAATACTAAATATTATCGAGGACATAAAATTACTGATCAAAATATTGATCATTAATAGGAAGATAAAAATAATGATTAAACAATTAAATATTATAAAGGGAACATGAAATTAGTGATAAAAATATTGAATATTAACATGAACTTGAAGTTACTGGTCAAAATATTTTTTCATTAATTATACATTTCTTTTTAATATCATTAATTATAATTTTTTTTAATCACCATTAAAAATAATAGCATTTTTAAAAGTCAATGTGATTATTTATAAAAGTTATAATAAAAAAAAGTATATCACTTTCATAAAGAAAGGATATTAGTTTTATGAAAACATTTATTAAATTCTATTTATAAAAGTCAATGTCACCATTAATTTTTTTATTATTACATTTTAACTTTATTTATATTTTTATATAATATACTAATTATTATTAAATTAATTTTTTTAATTATTACATTTTAATTTTAGTTATACTTTTATATAATATATTAATTATTATTAAATATTTTGTTTTGATTTAAATTTATTTTTGAGTTCAAATACAACATAGCGGCTTCAACTATTAAAAGGAAAAATAAGTCAATTTTGTTACTTCACTTTAGAAGTCCTAATGTTAAAAACTATTAAATAATAAGAAGCCTTTTAACATCCAAATGCACTTACGAAGCAACTAGCCCCATCATAATCAGATCATATACCTATAATAATTAAATCATTAACCGTCCAATCTGCCACAATCACAACGTGCTCTTCCACTAAACATTTTCCAAACTTAAATTAAACATACTTATATTAATCAAATAATAACAACCAACCAAACACATATCCACGTTAAAAAATTCACTCAACCGTAAATCTGTTTTTCCAAAAAAATTTACCAACAAATGTCTCAAAATCACAACACATCAAATACGGTTATTTCTAAAATTAAAGAATCACACACACCCCTTCATTATTATTCTCTCTCTTCTAGTTTTCTATAATTATATAATAAAAAAAGACTCATTCTATTATTTAAATATTGTTGAGCATTTTTATTGCCTCTAATCAAAGCATTCTTCTTTCTCATTTTCTTTCAAGAGAAAGAGAGAGAGAATCATAAGCTTTTTTTTTTCTCAAAAAAGAATAAACCTCATTTCTTTCTAAAGTATAATAAAAAACTTGATTCTGTTGATTTTTTTCATCTCAAGTTTTGTGTGGGGCACCCTAATTAACAACACCAAAGGTTTGTTATTTGGGTGTGCCTCTTTTAATTCTGAGATTTTCAGAATCTAATTCTAAAAACGACAGGTGCAACTTTTTTCTTATTCTCATGTTTTTTTTCCCGTGGAAAATGACAATTTTCTCATGATAAAATCCAACAAGATTTTTTTTTTTTTTTGTTTTTTTGACATTTTTTTATTGAGAATCTGATGGGCTAATTGTTTGGTTTTGTTTTCAGGTTTGCACAATTTGTGGTTGTGTATATTATAGCGGTTGAAAATGTTGGGGGATTTTATTAATCGCATTCTCATGTATGTTTAATTAATTTTCGAATAATTGAATGATTTTTTTTTCAATTTGTTTTGAGTCATTGTTATGTTATAGATTCGTAATCTCCATTTTTTGAATTGTAGTCTTCTTCTTGGGTATGCCTACCCTGGATTTGAATGCTATAAAACGGTTGAGAAAAATCGGGTTGACATCGAGGAACTTCGATTTTGGTGCAAATATTGGTATGTAAAAGTAATATATATCTTTTTTTATTCAATCAAATTCTTCTAAGATGGATGTCGTGAATAACTGTAAATTGCAGCAGTAATATTAGATATTGTTAAAAATTGTGCTCAAGTATTGATGTCCCGTCTCAATCCTGTGGGGCACATTGTTATATCGCGGTCTAGATTATTGTTATGTTATGATGTAATTTGTGTATGATTTATTTGTAGGATTATTGTGGCACTCTTCACTGTTTTGGAAAAGTTTTTGGATATATTTATTGCATGGTAAGTATTGAACTTTTTAATAATAATTTGCTGTCTACTTTAATAATTTAACCTCGTCTTGTGAATTCAATCAAAACTTCTATGAAGGTTGCCAATGTATGGAGAAGTGAAGTTGGTGTTCTTTGTCTACATGTGGTATCCTAAAACTAAGGTTAGACTATTCATTATCTGCGACATGTATTATAAACGATTGTTGATTTAGGGTTTAATTATTCAATACAACATGTATTATAAATAGTTGTTGATTTAGGGTTCAATCATTATTTGCGACATGTATTATAAACTGTTGATGATTTAGGGTTCAATCATGTATTATAAACTATTTGTTCATAGTTTAATCACCTTATTGTTTTGTTATAAATCTGTAGGGAACAAGTTATGTATATGAGACAGTGTTGAGGCCATATGTATCAAAACATGAAAATGACATTGATAGAACATTGCAAGAATGGAAGGCTAGAGGATGGGATTATGTAATATTTTATTGGCAATATTGTGCACAATTTGGTCATACTGCATTTGTTCAGTTTCTTCAACAATTGGCTTCTCAATCTTCTAAACTTTCCACCAAGTCCTCTATTTCGGTAAACTCTCCCTTTTAATAGGAACACCTTTGATTAACATTTTCTTTGCTATTAATTAGTAAATTATATTACATTTTAATGTAACAGGTTCATGGTATTAGTCTGACATGAGTAAATAATTAACATTGTTGAGAATTTGAAAAAAAATATCTTAAAAAAAAAAAAAAAAGTGTCAGAAAGATTTTATTATATTTAAAGAAAGAAAAGTACTATGTTTTTTTTTAACTTTCCCTTTTATATAAAAAATTGTTAATATATTTACTTTATGTTTAAATTTAAGTATTAGAAAAAGATGTAACTAATGGTAGGTTAAGAAATAATTTATAATGTTCAAAGTTTAAAAGAAATAAAAAGATTCTAGAGAAAACTTTAATAGAATTTTATATTCAAGGTAAAAAAGATAGTTTTCTTTAAGCAAAGATTTCAAGGTCAAAAAGTAACATTATGTTTTCCATTTTTTTTACTTTTTCTTTTATAGAATTTTTTATGAGATAATAATAGTAAAATTAGTTTGACACTAACGTCTAACAAAAAAGTAAATAGTTAAATAATTATGAGATAACGTTTTTATGCGATAATTATTTTTTATTAGATAATTATCTTTTAAAGTGGTGAATTTTTTTATATTTTTTATGTGAGATAAAAGGGATGTACATTATAGTGTTACGCTAATTAATTGCAGAAAAGTGATGAGCAAGGTCAAAATGTTGATCCAATATCAACAATGCAATCATCCTTTATGAAGCAAAATAGTTCACTAAGCAAAAGCAAGAAATGGCCAACAAGTCCACCATCAACACCAAGTACAATCCATCGTCACATCTCGGAGACAACGAAATCGCAAACGGCACATGTCAACGTTGATGCCCAAACAGAATATGTAGATGAAGAAGGTGATGAAGCATGGGAGTCTGAATCCGTCACAATAGATGAAGATCAAAATCAATCGGGGGCAAGTGTGAGCGTGAAGGATAGAATCAACCGAGCACGTGCAAGACTTAGAAGATTAGATACTCAAAACCCTCGAACCCCTAAGACCCCGCAACGTCGACAACTGTAATTATGTACATAACAATATAGTATTTCCCTTATTTCCATTAAAAGCAAGATAATGAGGAAAAAGAAATTAAATAGACTCTGTTTCTCTTTGTTATATGTACTAGTATTTAATAAAAATTCATTCATTGACAATTTGCTATACTTACTTTACGTTGAGTTTTTTAGTAGGTTCAAAGGACAAAGCTTTGGTGAAATGACAAAAGTTTTGTAGGTTTTAAGCATGACATGTTTTGTTAAAATTAGTTTATTTTATAAGTAGAATGGATTAGTTAAAGAAGATGAGAGAAAGTACATGTTACAATCTAGATAAGCACCATAAAGGTTTGTTCATCCAATCATAAACCAAGTTATTCTCTTAATTTTGTTTGATTTGATCCTCGATGTGAATGTTTTCTTTCAAACATGATCTAATTTCTAGTGCTCCATACCATCCAACAAGTTTGTGAACCATATCATAAAACCTAAATTTGGCATCTTTGTGTTTATGCAAGAGATCCTCAAAATTGAAAGATGATCAGACTAAGTCATCCATTATCGAATCATTTTCTACTTAATGAAAAATATCTTTTCAAATATTTAACTTGGATTCCAAACATCCAAAATAAAATAAACAGCTGAGTGAAAAATATTGATTAAAATATGTTTGATTAAAATATGTTTGAAGAAACTAGTTTCATAAAATAACTGATACGACTATGGTGAGTGGTGAGACATTGGGGGCGACAATTTGTTATTCTAAATCCCAGTAATTTTTTTGTCTAATGTACTTAAGATGCTACATCATCTCAATTGATCACAATTTGTTCAAAATAAATGGATACATAACACCATTTGAAATAAACAACACATATCATGTTTTTAAAAATCAATTTTATTAGGTAGCGAAAAATAGTTCAAGTTCATCAATTTAACTTCAACCAAAATACAAATTATAAATCAAATAATCCGGAGTTTAAAATACTCCAACATGAATCACCAAAACAAAACAAAGTAAATCAAGCGTTTATCCCTCAACCCAATGTTACATATCAGAGCATAACGTCGACTCTAAATAAAACTGAAGAGCAACCTCTTTGAACTCCGCAACTCAGACTACTCCTGATTATCTGCACGTTATCTGTTAGACGATGTGATCGATCTAGAAGGGGGTTGAATAGACCGGTGTTTTAAAATTTGTGCATTTTAAAAAATTATTACGAAAGTCTCCTGGATATTCAATCGTCTAAACGATCCACTATTAAGAATATCGGATATGTGAACCGTGCGGATGATGTGAGAAAATTTACTTTAATCAATACGATTTAAACTCAATAAATTAATCGCCTCAACAATCTCTTTGAGTATCGAATACATCCAATGAGAATGTTAAAGAGCAAAATTAAGCGCAATGAACAATTTGTAAAAGAGACAATTTATCAAACACCTTGTAAGCGAAATTTACAAGTGTTGTATTAACTAATTTGTGCTGTCGAAATTTGTCACTTAACAATCAAACAGATTGTTACCAATGTATTAGTTAAAGCTCGACACACCACAAATTTTGTTTATACAGGTTTGATAATTTGAATCTTACGAATTGAATCAATCATATAATGATAGTAAAATGCGAAAAAGAAAAGGGGAATATGTTAAGGCAGTTCCACCTATCGTCCTCGCGTGTTGTACGTCTTCCCCCAATTCTAGAATCTAAAATTGAGAAATTTTTCATAAAATTGCAAACTGTAACAAGTGAAGAATAGTTCCCTTTTCACACAATTCAATTGTTGATGATGAACTTGTCTTCTTCACGGTCCTTAGCTCTAGCCAAACCAAGCATCGTTCTCTTCTTGCACACCTCCGATTAGCGATACTTGAAATTACTACCAATTTGTTGCAGAATTTCTTTCTCTCAGATGATATCAAATGAACAAGATTGACACCAAATCTTCCTTCACGATCCTCCGGCTACCGTTACTTGATCAAGCGAACCCACCGTTCCTTGACCGTTTCACTCGGCTGAATCCATTGAAGCGTAGGTCCGTACTAAAAACCCCCGCACCGATTCGGATCTAGGAGGACAAAACCCTAACGGTTTTATTCAAGAAAGACCCCACAAAACACAACCCAATTATAAATTTGTTCTTCAATTGGACGTTATCACCACTCTTCTAATTTTGATTCAATTGCTTTGATTTTGTGAAGAAATTGAATTGGAAGAAGAGATGATGAAGATGAAGTGATCTCAATGTGTATCTTTCACTCTATTCTTGTTAATGCTCAAAATGAAATAACCCACTATTTATATGTGTTAGTTAAATGAACAAAATTAAGTCAGAAAAAATAAAAGAAAAAGTATCAGCACAGTATGAATGCGTAGACCGCTTCAGGTGGGAGGGTCAGCGAGTAACCTCCAGGGACTGGGCGTTGAAGCATCACAGGTGATTGTGTCAACCGCAATAGGGAGATACGTTGATGCAAGTCTTTGGATTTTTGCTCCCAGGAAGCTCTTGTTGGTGCGTCGACCGTAAGGTCGGCATGTAACTTCCAGAGAGTGTCCCTAAAATCTGCGTCGACTAGAGTAATGGATGTGTCGATGCATCTGTAATATTTCTGGACAAATTTATACTTTTCATCTATCAGCCTGTCATTCAGCTCTCCTACTCTCTCTTGGATGTGAACCATGTCATTTCTAGGGTTTTGAAATCATGAAAACTCGACCTATGCTTTCACATACTCCCCCTTTTTGATGATGGCAAAATTGGCGAAATTGAAGGAGAATCTGTACAAAAAGAAACATAGAAGTATGTGAGTAATAGAGGTAAAGACATAATTATGCTCCCCCTGAGGATATGCATACGGTAATGAATCTACTTCTCTTTGGCCTTCATCATATTCTCCCCCTTTGACAACATCAAAAATAGAGAGACAATGGTCATATATAACACGATAAAGAAATAGAGGTCATTCATCAAACAAAAAACAACTTATGGCACAAAAAACACAGATAGTGACACATTGCGCAAGCAGTAATAATTAAGCATCCATACAGAATAAAAGTCACAAACAAACACATAGTAGATTCATGACAACAAAGTATAAATTACATAAATAATAAAATCAAATTGCAGAAACATGAGAAATTAGGTTGATAGTACTTCAGTTTTCATCAGTGGGTGGTTGTTGATTAGGGGCGAAAGGGTAGTGTTGCATGAGCTGAGCTTGAAAGGTGGCAAAGTTGTCGGCCTAGGACTGAAGCATTCCTTGAAAAGTGTTGTAATACTCAGTTTGGGTTGCTTCATACGCCGAGAATCTTTCATTTTGGATGGCCAAGTCTTCACGTCGGTGAAGCTTCATCCATTCCAGCTGAGCAAGTACTCGAGCCATGTAACTTTGATTATTAGGAGCATCTTCCTCCTCTTCTTCGGTGTTTCCTTTAGCATAACCTTCAACATTTCCTTCATTTCCATCATCAAACAAAGCATCAATCTCATCATCTGTATCAGCATTAGATCTCACAATATGTCGGAAGGCTTGGTGTTGATGACTCCAGATGAATCCCATGAGCTTGAGAGATTTGCTTGAGAACTCTTAATCCATGTCAAACAACACATATGGTATCCCAACAACTCTAATTCCCTTATGGTTTAATATTATTTGAATGAAAGATTCGCAACAGAGTCCAGTGCCACGAGAGGAGCCACAGAGATCGAACATTCGACTAGCAAAGTAGTGTGGCCAGTTTACCTGAATCTTGTTATTGATGCAATACATAAGTTTCACTTTAGCTTTGTCAATTCTTGAGAGAAGAGATAGAGCACCGGTGGTCACAGATGACAGAAACACAACACTGTTAATTATATTTGCACCAAAAGGTTCCTTAAGCATAGAGTTTAAGGCCACCTTAAAATCATACCCAGAAATATCAGTGGAATCAGAGAACTTAATAGTGTTAGCCTCATCAGAGTTTATACCAAGAATATCCTTCCCACATGAGAGGTCACCATGAAAAACTTATTATCTATTCTATAACAAAACTGAGATCCTCCAAATTTTCCTTGAATCCAAGCATAGAATAACCTAACATAACCCTCATTATACTTGTTGTGCCATTCAAATAAGGCTTGAAGCCCTTGGAAACTAATTAGATCAATAATCTAAGGCAAGTGTTCATCTCCTAGGGTTTTCATAATGACATAGTATTGTTTGACCACTATTCTATTTCTGAATTTCTAAAAAATTTTAGACAAATCAGTGGAGAGGAGAGATAGAGCGATTACTGGAGATTCTGGTTGAGATTGGGAAGATCCGCCGCGGAGAACCCTTTTCTTTGCAACTATTTTTGAAGCCATGATGATCACCTTTGAGTATTCTTTGAAGAGAAGAGAGAAATTTATGTTTGGAGGCTATGGAATGAGTTAGGGTTCAGAGAGGTTTTGGGGTAAAATGGAAAGAGTAAAGTAAATGAACTCAATTTATAAAATAAGAGGCTGAATTTTTGCCAGATGCGTCGACCGCCATGATTCATGCGTCAATTCAACTTATATAAAACCTGATACTAAATTTAAATGAAGTGAGTGCATCGACGCAACATTCAACTTAGGTCGACTCATCCTGAAGATTGACTTATTTTTCTGCAATTTTGAAATCATGACAAGGAAAAATAACCAATACATAGAGAAAACATGCAAATAGGCACACAGTGGACAAAAGGCAAGTAGTATACCAATTTGGAACATATAAATGGTCAAGAGAAGAATTAAAGATTAGAAAGATATTACCTCCATATAAATTTGTAATGATGCGTTCACTAGAAACTAGCAATAGGTAAGTGAGGGCATGGAAAATAATATGTAATAAAGTTAAGAGCATGTATCTCAATTGAGATGCACTCGATCCGAAATATCGAGAACGCCAAGTTCCCTTCAGATATAGAAGAAAGGCTCAATAACAAGAGGCTTAGTAAAAATGTCAGCAAGTTGATTTTTGCTATCAACATGCTCAAATACAACATCTCATTTCTCCACGTGGTCTCTAAGGAAATGGTGCCTTATTTCGATATGTTTCGTGCGAGAGTGTAGGACGGGATTCTTAGTTAGATTGATGGAACTAGTATTGTCGCAGAAAATAAGAATACGTTCAAGATGGACATTAAAGTCAAGCAATGGATGATTTAGCCGTAAAATTTGGGCACAAAAATTATCGGCCACAACATATTTCGCTTCGGCGGTTGACAAAGCAAAGGAAACTTGCCTTTTGTTATGCCAATTTACCAAAGAGTTTGAGAAAAAGTGACAAGTACCCCTCGTGATTTTCCTATCTGATTTCCAACCGGAAAAATCATAATCAGAGTACCCAACTAAGGAACAATCATTTTCCTTGGAGAACCTAAGACCATACTTAGTTGTAACCACAAAGATACCTAAGTATTTGCTTGACGAAGTTTAAATGTGACTCCTTGGGATATGATTGATATCGAGTGTAATGCCCCGTTTTATTTAATATTATACTATATTAATATTTTTGAGTTACCGTTAGACGATTATTTTGCGACGAGAATATTTATATTAATCGATATATCTGTTAATATCTTCGGCGACGTTTCGTTCAGTCCAGTTTTTATTCCGTTCGGTTCGGTAAAATATCATTCGGATCGATATTTAATTTCTCGGATTTATTTTACTTAATTGGGTTAATAATATTATTAGATATTATTAATGTTATAATTAGTAAGACAAGTTGGGGGGGGTGTGAGTACTAATTAGTGAGAATTGGGTGTACACCCCTTGGCTTGTAGTAAAACCACACTTTCCTCACTTTTTCCATGACAACACCAAACCATACTTAGAAAGTAAACTAGAGAGTTTTGGAGGAAGAAGAAGAGCACGAGCACAAGCTAGGATTTGGAGTTGGTTGGAGCATCTAAGATTATCCAAGCATTTAAGGTAAGGGGTTTGATTTTCCACTTCCTATAGTTAGGGTTTGATTGATATGTTGTGGACTTGGGATAAAAATTGATGTTGTGGTTTGTGAGTTGTGTGTGTGATTGTTGGAATAAATTAGGAAAGTTGAGTTAGGAGTATTGATGTTGGTGATTTATTAAGGCTTGTAGGAACTAGAAGTGTAAGAATGGAAAAAAATGCAGAAACTGTATAACTATAAAACTCTGTCTGCAATGAACCGAGGAAGAAGAAGAAGATTGGAGGACTTTGGAGCAAGGGAGGCGCCCACCTCACATGGAGGGAGACCGTACCCCTCCCCTAGGCGCCCGCCTCCTTCTATTTATAACCATGGGACGTTCGTCCCTTCATGCTGGAGGAGGTTTTGAGAAAATGTCATTTTTGTTGTGTTTCTGTGTTCTGTTGTTTTTGCTGTCTTCTGCATAATTTCATATTTTTCTTCTGTTTCTTTTCTTTTGCCTAATTTCATATACTAATAGTTTATATTAATAAAATATAATTAGGACATAAGTTAGCCGATTAAATTTGGAACCCGATTATGTTCTGATTTCCCGATTTCGGTAATTTCGGCGACGGAGCAAGTTGCTCCGAATTCAACGAAAATTGACGTACTAGCTAAGTTCCACGTGTAGAACGTAGTGGTGAGGTTAGTTTTTCGAAATTTCGAGTTTTTATGAAACGACCCGAAATAGGCCAAATTATGGTTAAATTGAATCGGATTGCGTTTTAGTCGATTTAAGTCACGTATGGACAATCCGATTGCGATGTTAATGATTATGATTAATGCTGGTTATTAAGAATGACTTTCGTGACGATTATGGGTGTTTGACTATTTTTTCGTATTTGGAATTTAGTGAATTAATTGATAATGATGTGGTGTGATTAAACATGATGTTTGCGACGATTTATTTATAATGAATACTTGATGATATGAGATGTGATGATATGTTTATCTTGAGGTGGATAAATATTGCGACGTGGACTTTATGTCAATTTTGATGAGCGATGATGATGTTTTGTTGTGTCGTGCTTATGATGTTGTATTATCGAGTCAGATACATTGCATTGGCTACGAGGGCTTTTATGCCAAGTGACGATGGGCTTTATGTCGAATGTCCCTAATTATGGACAAAGCGACGGGTACCACATGCATAACATAGTCGTGTCTCATGGAGTCGGTTATGTTTGTGTTTGAGTCGTTTGGAGTTGGATTTTAATTGATGGTTTATGTTGAATTGCGATGTTATTTGATACTTTCTTTTGATACGAGTATAATGATTATGTGACGAAATTAAAGTGTTAATTTTATACACTAAACTCTAATTTAAAGTATGTAAGATTTTGTTATATATTGACATACTCTTATTAACTTATATCATTTATAATTCCAAAACTATTTATATATTTTATCATGCCTTTAATTATATGTTTTGGAGTATCTCACCCTTTACTTGTTTCACTGTTGCCTTTATATTGGTAATGTGCAGGTGATCCACGAGGATGATGAGGATTAGCTTGAGTCTCTTTATTTTGAGTCGCTCTGCTCTGATCGTAGTAACACTCAGGTTTTAGGCGACGTTATTATTTTGGATAGGATAGTTTATGTATACTATCTTATGATGTTATAACTTTATGTATCGATGATAACATGATGATATGTATATTTTGTGAACACATCCGCTGTGTTGTGAATAGTTATATGTTTATATGATGATTTATGATATGAATCGGTATATCCGACTTTTGATTTTTATGATGTGCATTATAATGCAAAGTGATGAAAACACGAATATGTGATACCTCAATTTATGTTGGATGAAATTTTGAAACTTTGATTTTATTATTAATTACGAGGGGTAGAATTGGAGTGTTACATCGAGCACACATGCAAAGACTAAACATAATGTTCGGACGGGAGACAGTCAAATAGAGAAGGGATCCAATCATACCTCTATACCTCTTTATGTCAACGGGTTTACCATTTTCATCTCGATCTAAATTTACAGTTGTAGGCATTAGAGTGTCAATTTCTTTAGAGTCAGCCATATCGAAGCATTTGAGCAGGTCATGACAGTACTTCATTTGGCTCACAAAAGTTCCTTCACTCAATTGCTTTATTTGAAGTCCAAGGAAGTAGTTCAACTCCCTCATCATGCTCATTTCAAATTCTCCCTGGATAAGCTTAGAAAATTCCTTGACCAAGGATATGTTAGTGGAGCCAAAAATAATAGCATCTACATAGAGTTGGACAAGAATAAAGTGTTTTTCTTGACGTTTAATAAAGAGAGTTGTGTCAACCTTTCCTCTTGAGAATCCTTGATCTAGTAAGAATTTGCAAAGACGTTCGTACCAAGCCCTAGGGGCTTGCTTAAGACCTTATAGCGCACGCTTAAATTTATAAACATAGTTAGGATTCTCAAAATTCTCAAAATCGGGGGGTTGAGACACATAAACCCCCTCATTAATGTATCCGTTTAGGAAAGCGCTCTTCACGTCCATTTGAAACAACTTAAAATTTTGTGAGCATGCATATGCAAGTAAAATGCGTATAACCTCGAGTCAAGCCACCGAAGCATAAGTCTCCTCATAATCAATGTCTTCCTCTTCATTATACCCTTGGGCAACAAGGTGGGCCTTGTTGCGAGTTATTATTCTGTTTTTGTCAAGTTTGTTCCTAAAGACCCATTTAGTACTGATAAATCGATGATCTCACAGAGGAGGTACAAGGTCCCAAACCTCATTTCTTTTAAACTGATTAAGTTCCTCTTGCATACCTAAAAACTAATGCTAATCGAGTAGGGCGTCTTTGGAATTTTTAGGCTAAATTTGTGAGACAAAAGCAAAATAATAACAAAAGTTACTTATCTTAGAGTGAGTGGTAACTCCCTTTGATATATCTCCAAGAATGTTGTCGATGGGATGATCCTTAGAGGTTTTCAATTCCAAAGGAAGATCATCTTTATTACTTTATTGATCCCCCCCTCTTTCCTCGGATACTTGATCCAACTCTTCCTCGTTATTAGTAGATTCGAAGTCTTTTCTTTGGGATCTTTTAGTATGCTTTCCGACGATACACTTGCACCGTCAAACAAACTATCTTTTCCGACCACTTTTGGATAGGATTTATCAAAGGAAACATGCACAGACTCTTCAACAATATGTAACTTTTTGTTGTATACCCTAAATGCTTTACTAGAATGCGAGTATCCAAGGAAGATACCTTCGTCATCTTTTGGGTCAAATTTATGTAGATTTTCCTTACCATTATTTAGCACAAAGCATTTGCATCCGAACACACGAAGATGGGAGATATTTGGTTTCCTTCCTTTTAAAATTTCGTAGGGAGTTTTATTTAGAATAGGGAGAATTAAGACCCTATTCAAAACATAACATGCCATGTTAATGGCATCGGCCCAAAAGTATTTAGGAAGATGGTTTTCATTGATTATAGTTCTTCCGAGTTCCTTTAAAACACAATTTTCATGTTCCACCACTCCATTTTGTTGAGCAGTACGTGGTGCAGAAAAATTATGATCAATTCCATGCTTTGCACAAAACTTGTCAAAAATATAATTTTCAAATTCACCTCTGTGATGGCTAAGAATAGTAGTAATTCTTGTGTTTAATTTTTTTTGGAAGATCTTGGCAAACTTTTCAAATGTCGAAAAGGTGTCGCTCTTATTTGCTATGAAAAAGTGTCCAACAAAATCTAGAGTAGTCGTCAACAAGGACAAATCTGTAATAATTTCCACCTAAGCTCTTAATTTTAGATGGTCCAAAGAGGTCCATATGGAGAAGTTCAAGAGGCCTCGTTGTAGATACAATGTTTTTAGATTTAAATGAGATTCTTTTTTGCTTTCCCATTTGGCACGCATCACACAAGTGATCTTTACAGAATTTTATCTTAGGCAATCCGACTACTAAATCTTTTGAGACAATTTTATTTAATAAATCAAAGTTTAAGTGAGCGAGGCGTCTATGCCAAATCCAATAATTTTTATTTAAGGAGATTAGGTATTTGGCACCTATCACGGATACTTCATTCAAGTCTAGCATGTATACATTATTAACCCTCAAGCCTTTGAACACATCCTCTTTATTGACATTGTGTTCAATAGTGCAACAATCTTTAGAAAATGAGACATTATATCCTTTGTCGCACAATTGACTAATGCTAATGAGATTGTGTTTAAGGTCATCAACTAAAAGGACGTCAGAGATAGTAGTAGAAGATGGATTACCTACACCATCTTTACCGATTATTTCACCCTTGTTATTGTCACTATAGGTAACAAATCCTTTCTTATTAGCCACGAAGTCAAAGAACAAAGATATGTCACCCATCATGTGTCTTGAGCACCCACTATCGAGGAACCATCTTCTCTCGATAGTCTCAAGACATTCCACCTACGAATTTAAACAAGGGAAGTAGGTACCCAATTTTTACTGGGTCCATGTGTGTGAGTGGTACATGATTTGCATTTCGGAAACCATTGGAAAATGCCCTGAGGAACTAGAAATCTCCTAAAGCAACATTTACCTATGGTATGTGTAACGCCTCGATTTATTAAATATTATATTTACATTATTATTTTCAAAATTATCGGTTAAGATTGACTGTGTGATAAATTATGTTTTAATCAGTATATTTATCATTTATTCAGGCTTATTTAGTTTATTTAGATTGTAGAATTACTAAGTTAAAAGACAAAAATTAAGATGTGTTACCATTTAATTATGCCTTAAGCAAGACCAAAGCTAGTAGTAGTACTAGTTATTTTCTTATAAGTTAGAAATAGAAACATAACATAGAGTGGGAGAGAAAAGAGTGGTCTTAGAGGAAAAAGGAGAAAAACAAGAGAAAGAGGAAAAAAAGTTAGGGTTTGTTGTAACACCCCTTCTAATTTCCCCGCAAATTATATATTTAATCAGAGTTTTAACATAACGAAAGGGCGTCACAATTTTAAAAATTCCAAATAACCAAATAACAAACCAGTAATCATGCTTTTACTGAAGAACTTATTAAATATAATTCAAACCAATGATTATGTTTTACACAGCGGAAAGAACATAAAATCTGGAATAACTCAATCATAATTATTCCAAGCATAAACTCAAAAGAAACAAGTTTAACAATCCTTAAAATTCCAAAACAATCATTCCCCAGTGTTACATCTACCAGAGCATGACACTGACACGCGGACAAATCTAAATAGCATAGCTCTATAAGCCATCCTCACCAAATCCTGAGCAGCTAATCACTTCAATATGAAATCATCAAAGTAAGGGTGAGATTTCATCAAAATTAAAATGCATTATACGTTTCTTTAAAACAATAAAACAATCAATGCATTATTCCACTCGCATTAGCATAACTAGATAACAATCCACAAATACGATGCCATACAGTTCATTATGCACATAATAACAATCAATGCAAATATAACACTGGAAATCATCCTAACATGTTACAATTACATATGCAATGCAGACTCAATGCATGTGGTACCAAACGTGACCAAGTCACCAACATCGATTCGTCCACAATCACCCGGACACGAATCTAGCCTCACTACCCACAATCACCCGGGTACAGTTATTGGCAATACGAGCCAAATTCTGCACAATGGGAATTAACTCCACCAGAATGCATATGCATGCACATCATAAAGCATGCAACATTCAATCCACGGAATATAATCACAACATAATTCCACACCATGCCATACAAAGCCAACATCATCAACAACACATGATAACAGCAAGTCATGACATATAACGTTAATTACACACATGGAATTAACATACAACAAGTATACACAACGAATAATTACGAATTGCAATGAATTCTTACTAAGGAAACCATATTAATTCTTCAAGATCTCAATTACTGGTTTTGAAAATGTTTTTATTAGATAGTACTCGTTCTAAGCTTTCCAACGATACCAACTATGCCTAAATCAGAGTTACGGTCGAAAAGATATGACCGAAACCGTTATCAGAAAATCATGTTCTGTCCCAGTACAGTATGTATCGACACAAAACCTCATGTGTCAATACATAACTTGCTTGCGTCGACTCATAGGTCGTATGCATCGATGCATACAGTTAAAGTTCTGCATTTTTCAAAAATTAGTTTAGTATGTGTTGATGCATAACACATATGTGTCGATGCATAGCCCTGTTTTTCTTCCTATGAGTCAATGCATAGCTTCATGGGTCGATGCATAAGTTTTCCAAGTTTCTGGTTTTCCAAAATTTTGTTGCTAGCATCGATCCATAATGCTATGTGTCGACCCATACTGTTGTTTTTCATCAAAAACTCAGTTTTTCTCCACTGTTTTCAATCCCACTCAATACCATTCATTACCAAACTTCATCATACATCAGAACAGAATTAATTAATGCGTTTTTACATCCAATTGATCACAGAATCAAGTTTTCTATTTAGTCTAGGATCATCTTACATAAATTAATTGTTCATAACAATTCCAACCAAGGTTTTTACGTCGAATTATAACGTTAGGGCACAACCTAGGATTATAATTCGAGATTCCTAACGGATCAATTCGTTCTATTGATCATCAAAACCTATAAGGCATAATAATCAGACTCAATCACCCCTTACCTCGCGATGAATCTTCGAATTCCGACGATTTGGCTTTTCCTCCTCTTTCTCTTCTCTTTTCCAAAAGCACGTAGAATGAAATCCTAATTTTCTCCAATCCTTCTCTTATTCCTCAATTCCTTTATTTATTCCTTTTTATTTTCCAAATAATAAAATAACCAAATTAGAATAATTGGAATAATTAGAGCCTTTTACTCTAACACCTCCCAATTCCACTTTACACCCCCAACACTCCTATTGTTTAATTAATTAATTAAATCCTTTAATTCAAAAATACCAATAATTAAACCTTTAATTAAATTAATAATTAAAGTTCTAATTATTTAATAATTGAATTATTTGGGCTGTCACATTTGTAGTTTGAAGAGGTGATTCAAGAGGAAATTTCAAAAGCTTACTATAATCAAGAACTAGAGGTAAGGGTGCAACACGGTGGGAGAACTGACTTTGGATTGTTTTACGTTTCATCGCAAATGTTGCGGATAGCAAGAGTCGCCACCGACTTTTCTTTTATCCAATTAAGAGAAGGTGAAAAGAACAGGAAAGGACCTTCGTTAGATTCTGAGTAAGGGAGATGATTATGAAAAGGGAAGGTATTAGCACCCTTTCCATCCGTAGTTATCTACGGGCTCTTAATTGCTTTAGCTTACTTTTAAATCTGCTTTCTGTGTGTGTGTTTGAAAATGTTTTGAAAAATGCATTTCTCTTTGACTTCGTAATGATTCACGCTGGAATGTATACGAAGTGTTCGGAAATGTTTCATTTTGGAAAAGAACTTTGTAATGATTCACGCTGGAATGTATACAAAGCGTTTGAAAATGATTTTTAGAAAGTGTGGGGTGCGAAAAGTTTTTTTGATAGAGCAATCAATTAAGAGTCTATTACCTACTCAGAACAGTCGTTTTCGTGGTATTTTACTTTCCTTTAGAATAGTGTTATCCATACCATTAGTTGGTAGGTAACCCTATTCGTTGGATGTGAAGGGACATTCGAAGGGACATTCGGATGGTAATAGAAGGAAACTTGTAGGAGTATCTGTCATACCCCAATTTTTGACCTAAGATACCACCTCACATATGCATCACTGCATCACTAACAGTTTTAGAATAGAATAGATCGTATGTGGCTTCTACAAGTCAAAATCAGGGTTTCTTCAAAATTTCATATTTTCAAGATATGGTCCATTAGGGTTTGAGTTTCCACTCATCATAAATGATCTATCTTAATCAATCATCAATATTTGATCTTCAGATTCCCAACTTTTTCTCATGATCTATCATGAATCGACCAATTAGGGTTTTTATCGAGGATAGTGAATCATTGACTTTCTGCTCAATGAATGACTTATTTGCTAGGAGATTGATCTTAACATATTCAATGCAACATCTTGACCTAATTTCTTGATTCAAAACATTTCAAAAATCCATGTTTCTTCATCAGACAAATTCTGAATCATCTGATGAAAATTCATCTGCTCAGAAAAGTCAAACTTTGACTTTTGGTCAACTTTTTTAAGTTCAAACTTTTTCAATCATAAAAACATTTCAAATGATCCATCATAATCATAAAAAATCAAGAAATGTGAAAAAGTCAACAAAAAGTCAAGATTTGAAAAATTTCTAACACTTAAAATTTTTTTCAAGTGTTAAGAAACATGGTTTTTCCTCACTTTCTAGGCCATTTTTCACCTAGATCCATTTGGATTCAGAAAAAACTCAAAACATGAAAGTTGTAACTCTTGTTACAAGCTTTCCAAAATGTCCAAGAACTTTAAAAAACACTTTGTGCAGCTAAGGTTTTGAGAATTAAACTTAGAGCTCCGTAACCATGAATTATAAGTCATTTTTCAAGAACTTTGAGTCATTTTTTCACAAACTCTCTTTCTAGAAGCCTTGTCATCACTTAGAGGCATTTTATAACTGATAAATATCAGTTTTGAATGAGTGAGAGAGGATTGGATCAAAGAGAAAAACTTAACCATGGTTAAGAAAGTTACTTTTGCATTAAATGCAAAAGATTCTATTTTACCTCTTAACCAAGTTGCAAGTTTCCCTCAATGATAACATTGCCAAATCATTTAGATTTCTAGGCCTATAAATAGAGGTCATTTCCTCATTTTCAAACCACACCAAAGCTATATCATAATCAAGCTTTCACTCTTTCTTTCTTGAAATTCAAGTTTCTAAGTTATAAGAGGGAAATTTTGCAATCTCCAAATCTTGCAAAATTTGAGTGAACTTAAAAGTTTCAAATATGTTCTAAACATCAATTAGAACTTGTCTAAAACTTAAAAACATCACAAGAAGTGACCAAACTCAGAATCATTGTTCAAAATCTCAAAACTTGCAAATGATGCCTTAACTTGCCATCTCTTAATTTGCTCGTGCTAACTTTGATTTAACACTTCAAACACCTTCCATACACTTCATAGAAGTAATCCAGATCATAATCACTGACCTGTAACAACTCTAAATCCAAAATCAAAACTCACTTCAAGTGGTTGCAAGTTCACTTGGTCAGAGAGTTCTAGCCATTCTCAGGACAAACTAAGGGTAGGAACACATTCAGGGAGGTTCAAGGAAGCTAAAGCAATCCTTACTTTGCACCTGGAAGCTGTAAAACTCAAACTGGTATTTCATACCAAGAGGTAAGTTTTTCAAACTTTGAATCCTCAATTCATGCACTTTTAGCTTTAAAATTGAAAAGGAAAATGTAGACATTCAATCACTAAAGCTATCTGGGTTGTTAATTTGAATAAAATCAACTGAGTTTAGAGAATTAATCATTTTTTCTGTTAGGGTTCAAATTGGGATTGTTAAAATTCGTGTTCATCTTTGATTAATAATTCCAACAAAATACATAATCATAATCGTGGCAAAAATCTAGATGAAATAACATTTTGAACTTTTAAAATTGATCAAAAAATGAAGAAGTTCAAATTCCCAGCCATGGCAATGTTGCGCGCTGTCCAGCGAAGAAGATGAAGTTGAGTAGTTCAAAATTTCAATTTCTGAAGCTATGTTTAAAATATATATTTCTAGTTTAACTTAAAACAATGGATGTATAGCCACCCCAGTGGTAGTCAGCACACTTCTCATGTCACTTGCTTTGCCAAAGGTCTAGGGTTCGAATTCCCCTGGAACCTTTTTTTTATTAAAAGGAGTTACACGCTTTCTGGAACTTGTTCTCCAGAAGCGCTTCTGAAGTTTCTGCTCCCAGAAACTCCCCAATTACACTATCTCCAGAAGTACTTCTAGTACCTCTGTCTTTAGAAACTTGAAGTTTCTAATGTTTCTAGCCCAGAAGTAGCCAAAAACTCCTTCTCATGCCCAGAAGTTGCGAGAAATACGCTCCAGAAGCCAGCCAGAGCCAGAACCAACATGCTAGGCAACACGCTCCAGAAACAGGCTTTCAACATGCTCCAGAGCTGCAAGCTTCTATGCGCTCATTTCTCACGCTCCAAAAGCCAATGCTTCTAACTCTTCCAGAAGTAGATAGCTTCTGAAACCTTCAGAAGTACAGCTTCTGAACTCTTTCTTTTCTCCAACTTCTGGACTCATTTTCCAAACTTCCATTTTTCAAAACAACTTTAAACATTTTTCAAAATAATTTTCAAAACAATTTCTGAACCCTTTAGAAATGCAATTTTTGGACTTTTTTCAAAACTTTCATTTTCTTTAAATTTCCTTCTAATCAAGGTAATTAAATGACAAGTTTAACAAATGGCTCATTGGAAAATCTTCATTTTCTAAGCCAAATGTCCAAGGTTCAAACCTCCTTAGGACCAAAAACTCTTTTTTTCTCAAGTTTCTAGCAAACTTAAAACATTTTCAAAAACCAATCCAAACTTCTCATTTTGAGATGATTTTTTGCACACTTGTCATTTAATATACTTATTTTATGATTATGTCAAAAAAATCCAAAAAAATATTTTCTTTTGATTAAGTAAAAAATGAGGCATTTTAAGTATTTCTTAATACTTTTCAAAAATGTTTTCTTTCAAAATCTTTAAAAAAAAAACTTTCTTGTGAATATACTTCACTTTTCAAAATCATTTTCAAAACTTTTTCAAAACATTTCAACAAACTTACACACCTTTTTCCATGATTAGTTAAATTTAAAGATAAAACCAAACCAGGTTTCTCCTTGAATTTCTTAATTGATCATGGGCCTCCCTCACGGTGTAAGTCCCAATCCTTTTTATGTACATATTAAATTTCCTTGTACATATACAATCGTCTTTGTAAATATCCAAGCATAAACAAACTTCATTCGTTTGTTTTCATTCGCTTGTTTATACACCAAATCCATTGGTATTAAGAGAAGCATTATTCCCGGTGAAACTGCTCTTAAAACCAATGGGTCTCCCTTACGGTGTAAGTCTCAACCCTCCTATGTACATATTCATTTCCTTGTACATAAACACCCCTTCGTGTACATATTCGTTCCCTTGTACACATTCAAACTCGTAAATAATTAAGTTACACTAGCTTTAAACGTTTGTTTTATACACTTGTTTATATTTCCTTCATAAACTCCTGTGAATACATATCACACACTTGTTTATATAACTGTTCATTTATAACATAACTACTAGTTTAACAACTAGGTACCCTTTAGCCCCCGCTTAGGCTTCGTATAAGATAACTCATTTATTGAGTTAGCCTCCTCTTAGGCTTCATATAAGAAAACTCATTTACTGATTTTAGCCTCCGCTTAGGCTTCATATAAGACAACATTCCCCTGCTGAGTCAGCCTCCTCTTGGGCTTCGTTTAAAAGAACTCCTCGTTGAGTTTAGCCTTCTCTTGGGAATCAAACAAGAAAGAGACACCCTATTGGGCTTCTAATACAAAGAATCACCCGCGCTAGGATAGAACCCTGAGAGGATGATTTCCCGGTGAAATCACTCTTGAAATCCTAAGAGGATGGTTTCCCGATGAAACCACTCTTAAAGCCAAAGCCAGCCATACCCTATAGCTTCCTCTTGAGCTTCATACAAGGACCCTCGATGACCCTCAGAATGCCTTCTCTTGGGCTTACAATACAAGGACCCTTGATGACCCTCGGAATGCCTCCTCTTGGGCTTACAATACAAGGACCCACGGGCTTCTTAAAAGCATCCCCCTAATCCATAATCAATTTCTCCTAGAGATTTAGACATTTATCATCTCTATGGAAGAAGTATCTCATCTATCACATCACATACAATCAAATCTTTTTCAAACTCTTTTCAAACAAAAAAACATCTCTTAATCGTAAGTGGTAACGCTTGTACACTCGAGCAAAACACCCAATGCTTACAATTAAAAGATTCAATCATTTTTCAAACATCTTTCTTAACTCGTAAGTGGTAACGCTTGTACACTCAAGCAAAACACCTATAACTTACGATAAAAGATTCAATCAATCCACCCTTCAAAATGTATGTGATGAAATAGATTAGATACATTTTTCATTAAGATGACATTCGTCTTTGTCTCTTAATAACATCCCGTTGCTTCCACTAGAATAAGTGGGAACTACGATTGCTCTGACTTTCTCAACATCCCTTTGAGAATACGTAGGCACAAGGTCTCATCCTTGGCGAGCAAACTTCTTTCTTCCTCAAACCAAACAAACCATAGATCCCTTTAGATCCGAGCTACAAATGCTCTGATTCCCATTAAGGGATATGTATGCAGAAGATCCCAATGATCTTTGCGAGCACAATAATAACAAAACCTAGGATCCCACATAATCTTCCCTTCTTAAAATCCAAAGGAGAAACTTTCCCAACAATAGAAATAACAATTAAAACACACAAACATATTCATATATAAAGCTATAGATAACTATATATATTTAGGGTGCGACATATATTCCCTTTATATAACAAACCCCCTTTCCCGGAATCTCCCCAATGCGTTGCATCTAGTTCGTGCTAGTCGTAATGCATATCATATCAATTGAGGGTATTGCAGCTTTCCCCTTTTTCATAATCATTTTTCTTGTGTTGAAAAAAATAAAGCTTGATGCTCGCGGCATCTTTATAAATAAATCAAAAGAGTAAATCGTTTCAAGCTAGAGAATTCGAATTTCGATTCGATTCCCTCGTGCGTCACTTTTTAACGCGAACAGTATCTTAGCACATTCGTAGGGACGATCATCACTTTTCATAGGCAACAATCGAGGCACTAGATCATGTATTCATAGGCAACATCGAGGGTCATCTAGGGACTATGATCTTTGATTCGAAGGGACTATGATGATATGTTTGTAGGCAACGGTGCTAGGATACCCCTACGTTCGAGGGACTTGACCATTTATTCGAAAGGCAACGAGAGAGAATACCCTAGGGGGTGCATGTGTGAAAAGAGTGTGTTGAGTTCAGATAATTTATCTTGTGATTAGAGTTAGCTATGTTGATTTTATCTTGCCATACACGCCTAATTTACTAGCAATTTATAGGTGCAGAAAGTAAATTGCGGAAAGTAAAGTGCGGAAAGAAAATCCTACGCTATTACATGGCTTTGGGGCAGTTACATAATATAGGAGTGCGGAAAGTAAAACCTAATTAAAACTATTACATCCCATGAGCAGTTACATAATATTGGAAAAAATGCGAGAAAGTAAATGATGAAAAAGAAAAACTAGTCCTAATATTTTTGGATTTTTTGAGATGTGAAGAGTTATCCTAAGTCTAATTGATTTTAATTAATTTTAAAGAAAATATTAGTTAATACTAACTCTAAATTAATTAATTAAAATAAAATAAAAAATTAGTGGAAGTTGTCTAATTAATCCTAATTATTTAACCTAATTACTAATTTTTTTAATTAGTTAATAAATAAGAAAAATAATAAAAATATAAAAAATAATGCAAGTGTTGAAACGCTTCTGGAACTTGGAACTTCTGGGGTTTCTGCGCTGGAGACGCCCAGAAATTGGAATTTCTAGGGCTTTCTGCTCTGGAGGTGCCCAGAAATTGGACTTTCTGGGGCTTTCTGCTGATGACGGATCCAGAAGCTAGAGCTTCTAGGGCGTGGCGCTTTATAATGGGATCCGAAAGCTCCAGCTTCTGGGGGTCCAGAAGTGAGCACTTCTGGAGACTGTGGCTTCTGAAAGCTGAAATATCAAAAATATTAGAATTTTTGGGAAAAGGCAGGGTTCGAACCCGTGCCTTCTAAGAGAAACGCGCGTTGCCTCTACCATCTGAGCCAACCTGTTTTAGTGTTAGACATATGAAATAGAAAGAATATAAAGGGAATTTATTTTTGGGAACCATTTAATCAGAACACACGTGCAGGGGTCTTCTTCCCCATTTGAATTTTTAAATCTATAGCCACGGTGTTTACCTACAGATGACTTCTATAGGTGAATCCCTGTAAATCAAAACATCATAAAATATGCAATTTAAATGAAATATGAGGCCATGGATCAACTGGAAACAAGGTTCTAAACACAATGGTGCCCTTGGTTCCTTCCAATTTGTCCTAAATAAGAAAACCCCAATCGGAGCTCTCAAACCCTAACAATGGTGAAACGATATTCTTGCACTTAAAATGCAATTAAACTATGCAGAAAGCTTCGAAGCTTCATAACAAACACAAAGACATGGTCAAATTCAATTGAATATGCATAAAAGTGTGAAAACGAAGTTGAGTTCAAAGTGTGCAAACCGTGATTGTGCTTTCTGGATTCTGGACATTTCAAGGCTTGGTGATGACTTAGTTAGCTTTAGAAAACACCAAGGAATTGATTGGCAACCTTTGTTTGGCTTGAATTGATGCAAATCCTTAGATGCTAGGTAGCTTGAAACACACGATTTTTGAAGCTTGTTTAGAGTTCTTGGAGGCCAGAATTTCGTCCCTTGTGCATGTAGAATCATCATGTATTTATATTATAATGAATTAGGTCAAGAATTATAAGAAAATATCATGCCAATCAATGAAAAATTATTTGATTTGGAATCAAACCAAATATTTCCTTTTTGAGCCAATTTCAATCAAATCAAATTGCCAATCTCAATTATTTCGAAATAATCAGATTAAATGGCTTGCTTGGACCTCAAGGATGAGAGAAAATCCATCTTGCACTTAATTTTTGATTTTATATCTTTTATTTTAATTAAATTGGTTTTAAATGAATAAAAATACAAAATAAATAAAAAATAAATGATAAAAACGTGGCCTTGGGCTTGGAGGTTCCCATTCAGATAAGGAACATGTTTGAATCGAGAAAAGTTAGGCCCATTTGGAATTTTTTTGATTTTCTCAAGTATTTCTCTTTGTGCACCTCCTCAAAAATGCTCAACTTGCACAATGTGTATCTTGCTCAATTCTTAACATTTTTGGGTGTTCTTGGACTTTTTAGAAAGCTCAAGGTGTCTTCTAAACAGCCTTTTTGGTTTCATCATAATTGGAGTTTCCATGCTCATGAACACTTCTTTACAAAAAGTTGTCTTTTTGTTGACTTTTAAAAAGGACCTGTAATGTCTTGATCCATAACTTCTAAATGAAGCATTTTCTGCCCAAGCTTGTGAGACATGAAGTTGTAGAGAATTGAATTCTATTTTAAATTAGTTGAGGTGGAAAAATTTCTGATAAAGTATGTGAAAGTTATGCCTGGTCAAAGTTCTGTTGACTTTTGTCTGAGAAAGCCTAATTTAGAAACTTTGACTTTGGATCAAATCTTGACTTTTCTTGAGGAATCATGATCAACTCTTGATCAAATGATGAATATAACTTCAAAATATTTGTGTTGACCAAAAATTATGAAGTTTGACTGTATGTTGACCACAATTGACTTTTTGTCCCATACAGCTGATTTTCAACCATCTGAGCAATTGCTTGTGCAAACTTGACTTGTAAGGCTCGAAATTTGACATGGAGATTATTTGAAGCATATGATGAGGTATGATGACCACCTAAATCAATGTATGTCCATCTTGACTTGAGAATGGAAAAAACCTAGCTTGGGTTGATTACTTAGGAGAGAGTTTGTCTGGTCAACCCTTGTGAAATCCTTGAGTATGTATATGTGGAATGTCTTGAGGAGTAGGAGGGAAAATTTTGGGATATAACAGTTGCCCCTGTTCAATCTTCTTATACTAGAAGGATTAGATTGGCATGCTTGCCTTTCGTGACCTAAAAGTAGAAGATGATTGAACACTCGAGTACACCTGAAAATTTGCACTCGCTCTTGTATGAAGTAGGATCGTTAGTTGATGGAATGCTGAAATGGGCTTATAGATGCCATTTGGAGAAGCTGTTGCTGGAGAGCGAGTCGTACGCTAGACTCTGTAGTCGTCTTTTGAATAGGAGAAACATCAGAGATGGGCTTAAGATGCCATCAGGAGAAAATGATGCTGAGGGGTGAGTCGTACGTTAGACTCTATATTCTTCTTTGAATGAGGTCATTGGTATGTATTGATTTTTAACCAAATATGCAGCATTCTGAAGGTGGAGAGAGGTTGATAAGTAGTCGGAGATGGGCTTAAAGATGCAATCCGGGGTGGTTGATAATAAGAGAGTGTCAGAATAAACCTTCGTCTTGGCTATTCTTGAGGTGGATGTTTGGAAAGATGTGGATAGCTTTCCCGTCTTGTTTCGGGTGTTAATCCAATATCTGTTGCCGAAAGATAATTTGTATGGTCCCTTAGATAGGTTTCCCGTCTTGTTTTGGGCATTAATCTTTGACCAGTTGTCTGGAAATAAATTCCATGGTCGTTTAGATAGTTCTCCCGTCTTGTTTCGGGTATTAATCTTTGACCTTCCGTTTGGAAAATGACTTGTACCTGTTTGAGGAGATAAACTTTTGACAAGATATGGTTAGTCTTATGCAGATTATGATGCATGCGAATGTATGGCAATATTACTATGATGCAGATAGATGTATGAATGTAGATGTATTTTGAAACATATCCATCTTGAAGAATATGAGAATGTCCTGCTGGAGATTTATGAGGCTCGCTTGGGAGTAGGGTTGTTGCGAACCCTGACTCGGAGGGGGAAAAAGATGCTTTTGATTCCTCTGATGCACTATCTGACCAAGTTTCGAGTCTCGATATTAATGCCGTTGGAAGAGTAGCAGCGATCAAGAGATACTCGACTGGGGATCTTACGCGTAGATCATGCTGGTGGATTAAGAGAGGTATAAGTTCCTCCGATGCACTATCTGACCAAGTTTCGAGTTTGGATGTCACTACTGTCGGGGAATGATAATCTTTGGGAAATACTATGCTGGAGATGAATATCTTTGTATAAACTAAGTTGGGGACTGATGTGATACGGAATAATCGTTTACTGCTTGGAGACTGATGTAATTGGTTGATTTGTTACCGCTCGGGGACCAATGTAACGTTATAACTTGAGAAGGTAGATAAGTTTGATAGGATCACTGCTCGGGGACTAACGTGATAGAGTTTAAATATTGGAATACTTGCTGGGAAGAGATTAGTACTCCGTCAGAGAAGGTTTATCCTTGGGGGGAGCGGTGGCTCTACGGGGATTGATGATCCTGTGGATGCATTTCATATGAAAGTAACTCTGCGGGGGGATGTATTGGTGAATTTAGTCGTCATCTCAATTCCTAGAGCCGATAGTAGTTACTTTCGTTCGTTCTCTTTTCATATGTTTGTGAATAGATGTTTTACTGTCAAATGCATATAATCATTTAAAGCAATCATTGGACTTTATGCAAAAAACAAAAAAAATTAACATTGTAAAAAAGGATTTGTATTAATTTTGAAAAGGTGGCGTATGGCCAAGCAGTTTGTATACAAGAGACAAATAAGAGTAAAAGCTATGCGGAAATAATCTCGTCGAGTTTCAACTATGATATTGCTCATATATTTCGACTATCTCATCTCCTTGCTGTCAGTAGAAAGCGAGTGAATTGATTTTCGCCATTTGAATCTTGAAGCTAATAGTGGTGTAGGGCAACGATCATTTAGCCTAACGATTATCATTCCTTTATGGATATATTATGAGAACCCATTGTTGGTTGGTCCATAGGTCACTAGTTTTGGACTTGGTAGGGTAGAATACGGTTCGATCCCCCGCAATCAGTAATTGGGAAAAATGGGGCTGCACCGCTTAGTACCAAAACCCCGTGCTTAAGAAATATCATAGTCACTAAACTACCCCGCTACTATGAGCGCGTATAGATAACGAGATTAATGTGATTGCACTAGAATGAAAATGGGTGAAAAAAAGATGAAAAAAATAGGTCAAGTTATAATGGCACGATTCATATTGGTTTGCATAATGAGGGAGTTTTTGAAACATTGTGTTGTTATGGTATCCTTGGTATTGAATATTTAGTACTTATTAATCTAACATTAGCCTAGCTGCCATGTGTGATTAGGAGTCATGTCGTGCCCTTGTTTTGAATCACACTTAATTCTTTCTCTTTACCATCTTGGTTATGTCGGGGTATTGATAACACGTAAATGTATCGTATTTTTAGACCCAATTCACATGCTATTTAGTCTCTTTTCTTGATTTTATTATATTTTTATGTCACTCTGTAAATGTGTTTCATGTACTTTCCTATCCGTGAAGCAAAATGCATCTGAATTGGAAATGAGGATGAAATAGAAGAAAAAGAATGCAGAATCTCACTTCCGTTGATATCACCATCACCAAGAAGGATGCCACTTAATGAGTTTGACAAATGGAGGTCTCCATGAGTCCTATGGCCATCACCATACGACCACAGAAGGCTGAACATGGAAATAGAATTGGCCACTTTCTCCCCCACTTCCCTTCTTATTCTCCTAGATTTTAGTTACGACTAGAGCCATCTCTCTGGGATGGAACACTATATATAGGGTAGTTTACATTGTTTTGGGGATCCAAGTTTGTTCGTGGAAGCACTGTTCATAGTTTTAAGAAGAAATCACTTTATAAAAGTGGTAGTTTCTCACATCGGGGAACTATCACCATTAGTTTTCGGCATATCTATGTACTCTTGTATCACAATATTTCCATCATAATAGAAGTTTATTTCTGTTTTAAATATTTCATCTTTACAAGTTTATGTTGAAGGTTGAAAAACACAAGAAAGGGGGGGTTTGAATTGGGGTTTTGAAATTAAAATGATTTTGACACAGTTATTTTTATCCTGGTTCATTTGAACTCAAACTACTCCAGTCCACCCATCAAGGTGATTTGCCTCTCTCAACGAGGTCTTAATTCACTAATCAGAACTTGACTACAACCCACTAAGACAACCGTCTTAGTCTTCTCAAGATCAACCACAACTTGGTTTCTCAAGGAATTTCAACTTTACAATCAATTACAAATCAGTGTGTTTTACGATGCTTCTAAAAAGCTATATCACAATTGTGATTTTTACACAAAATTTCAAGCAGTTATGAACTACAGAATATGAATGATTTCTTTTCAGATTTTTTTCTTTTTGTTGTACGGGCAGAAGTTGTTCTTTTTATTCTCTTCATGGATGGATCTTTATATAGGCGTCAAGAGAACTTATCTATTGGAGACATATAATCTATATATGGAATGATGATATTTGGACTTAATTGTTCTTTCCATAAAAAAGAGATCCTGTTGGAATTCAGCCATTGCTTCAAATCTTTGTGTAATAAATAACAACGTATCATAAAAAAGCAACTAGAACATAGGTATCAGAGTTTGTAGAGCATCATGGTGCTTTTAGAAGTTTGACTTGAATCCTTGACGTCTTGATCAGAAGATGATGTAGCAGAGCTTTAAAGTTTTTTTGATCAGCTAACAAGATGTTAATCAGAGTTTGGTGCAGCCTTTGGTGCTTTTAGAAGTTCATCAGAACTTCTCTTTAGAACGTGAAATTAAACTTCAGATCATGAATGAATCTTTTGACATATATCCATTATATCATAACTTCTATATTGATTGATAATCTTCTGACATATATGCATTGTATCATAACTTCTGTATAGATCAAAATCTTCCTCTACTATCAGAACCATAACTTGTTCTTCTTTTCCTTTCAAGGTCAGAACTTCATCTGCATACTTTATTAAACAAAATTGGGAGACAACAATGTTTCATACAAAATATTTATTTATCAAGGTCAGAACATAATTGTCATCTACAGTACTTGTTATCATCAAAACTTCTAAGATAGGTGTAGAACCAAACTATGTTCTAACAATCTCCCCCTTTTTGATGATGACAAAACATAAATATTTTGGCAAAAAGAGGTTTCCCCCTAAATTTAATATTCATATAAATTTAGAGGACATTGTACTTCCCCGAAGAGTTTCGTCCAGAGTATGATAAAGGTTCCAAGTTGATTTCCAGAATTGATATTTCCTATTTTAAGCTTTAGACAGAAATGAAATAAAAGATGATATCAGAATGTTCGAGAATTAGTCTATCAGTAACCATGATGTTAAAAATATCTTACATTCTCCCCTTTTTTGTCATAAATCAAAAGGAAAGAATATAAAAATAATAGGGAAAAACAGAAGGTAATTGAAGGTTGAAAGTTAATTAAAGGTTGAAAAACAGAAGATAATTGTATGAAGGGAGCAAAGAATAGTACAAAAGGAAATGTGCAGAAAATGAAAATTTGCTGAATGAGAACAGAAGAAAAGAAAATTTGAAAAATAAAGGATTTTCAAAAGAGAGAGAGAAGTGCAAATGATTTTAAAACTATGGTTTTGAAGGTTGAGTAAAAAAATTTCTTGAAAGCATGCAATTAATTTGTTTTAGTGCAAAGAAAAACAATGATGATTAAGAAGCATAGTGATTTCTAACAAGAGAGATGGCGTGAAAATATATTGAACAGTTAGCAATGTGACCAGCGTCTCAATGTAGCAACTCAAGCGTTTCACTCTATCAGAGTTTGAACATGTGTTCATTTTCTGAGAGGGACTTTAATGATCAAGATTGACAGGTGTTGTTCTAGTGAAATGCATTCTTCTATCTCATATTTCAAAACTTCTGATAGATTCTAATTCATTTACCCTTCTCACTTGTAAAGGACAATTGATCAGAAGTTCACAAAAAATATTCTAAGAGTTGAACATATAAAATTAAGTTTTTCATTATGGGGATAATTCCATACTGAGTTGTTTCAGAATGAAATTGAACTTATCTTCAGCAAGGGGTTTTTTAAATTATATCAGCCCATTGATGGTTTGTATTAATAAATTTTAAGGAAAGAATCCCCTTCTGAATATAGTCCCTAATGAAATGATGTTTAATTTCTATGTGCTTAGCTCTAGAATGTAAAATAGGATTTTTAGATAAGCAAATAGCATAAGTGTTATCATAGAGGATAGGAATATTACTCTCGAATATCTGAAAGTCCTCAAGCTGATTTTCATCCAGAGCATCTGAGTACTGCATCCAGCTGTAGCTATATATTTTGTTTCTGCAGTTGATAGTGCAATAGTGGATTATCTTTTGTTGGACCAAGATATCAGATTTTCTCCCAGAAACTAGCAGCTTCCAGAATTGCTTTTCCTTTCTATTCTGTCTCCAGCAAAGTCAGCATCACAGTATCCTACAAGTTTGTATTCTTTGGATTTTTTGTAACACATACCAAGATTAGTAGTACCTTTTAGATACTTGAGAATTCGCTTAACAATAGTTAAGTGGTTTTCTCTAGGATCTGATTGGAATCTGGCGACTGGAGCAAAGGTTTTTGTATAGTTTATCCGTTCTTGCTGACTATAACCTTGTGCTACCAGTCTAGCTTTGTTTCTGACTACTTCTCCTTGTTCACTAAGCTTGTTTCTGAAGACCCACTTGGTTCCAATAATGTTGAAACCTTTTGGTTTGGGCACAACATACATCATTTTTGGTGAATTGATTTAGTTCTTCTTGCATTTCCATGATCCAATTATTATCTTGAAGAGCTTCATCCACAGAAGTTAGTTGAATCAAGGTCACAAAACCCATGAGAGATTCTTCAGAATTTCTTAATGTAGATTTGGTTCTGATTGGATCATCTTTCTTTCCGATAATCATTTCTTCAGGATAAGCTAAGCTGCTTCTGGATGGCTTTTTTTGGATGGGTTCTTCAGAAGTTTCTTTGGTGGCTTCTTCAGAACTTCTGTCAGGACTATCTTTTGATCCTATAAATTAAACTTCTATATCTGCAAGAGAATCTTTTTGCTTTGACTTTTGAGGGCCAAGCTTATCATCAAATCTGATATTAATAGATTCTTCTACAATAAGTGTTTCAGTGTTATATACTCTGTAGCCTTTTGAGCATTCAGAATATCCTAACATTAAACACTTTTGTGCCTTAGAATCAAATTTATTCAGATAATCTTTGGTATTTAGAATAAAAAAAGTACATCCAAAAGGATGGAAATAAGAAATGTTGTGCTTTTTGTTCTTCCATAATGTTTCATATGTTTCAAAGATTCTCAATGTCAAGTTTCAAGCCTCACAAGTCAAGTTTCCTCAGACAATTGCTTAGATGGTTGAAAATCAGTTGTATTGGACAAAAAGTCAACTGTGGTCAACATACAGTCAAACATCATAATTTTTGGTCAACATCCTCATTTTGAAGTTACATTCATCATTTGATCAAGGGTTGATCATGATTCATCAAGAAAACTCAAGATTTGCTCAAAAGTCAAACTTTCTAAATTAGGGTTTCTAGGTGAAAAGTCAAGCGAACTTTGGTGATCATAACTTTCTCATACTTTCTCAGAAATTTTTCCACCACCTCTTGTTTTGAAGGAAATTCAATTCTCTACAACTTCATGTATCACAAGAATGTCCAAAAAATGCTTCATTTGAGAGGTATAGCTCAAAACATTACAGGTCATTTTCAAAGTCAACAAAAAGTCAACTTTTTGTTTTGAATATATATTGAGCATGGAAACTCCAATTGAGATGAGACCAAAAAGGTTGGTTAGAGGACTCTTAGAGCTTTCCAAAAAGTCCAAGAACACTAAAAAATGTGGAAAATTGAGCAAGATACACTATTCACAAGTTGGGCAATTTTGAAAGAATGCACAAAGAGAGATACTTCTAAAAATCAAATTTTTTGCAAATGGGCTTGTTTTTTCTTCATCCAAACTTATTCCTCATACAATTAGGAATATCCAAGCCTAATGCCACGAATTTTTGATTTATTTTTCTATTTAATTTGTAATTTATTTATTTAAATGCAAATTAAATTTAAAAATGAAGTATAAAATCAAAATTAATTGAAAGATTGATTTTTATTCTTTCCTTGAGACTCAAGTAACCCACAAATGCCAGCAATTTTCGAAAATTGATCAATTTGGCAAGATTGGATTGAGAAGTAATCAAATTTTGAAAATTTGATTTTGTACAAAAATCAAATTTGATTTTCATTGAATGTTGATTGATTCTTACCAAAAACAATGCCAAATCCTTCCAGTATAAATACATGATGCATACCACACGAATTAGGGTAGAAATTTTGGCTCAAGAACCCTATTCCAAAACTCAAAAAACCGTGGCAAGCAAGCAATTGGAGATCACACTTCCAGCCGTTTTCAATCAAGTTTGAGGTGTCTAACACATTCCTTGACATCTCCAGAATCAATCCAGACCTTTACATTGCTCAAATCCATCCAGAATCAGAAAATCCGTGTTTGGTTTGTTCTTGAAAATTCCAAAATCGTGTTTCATTATTCATGCATTATTAACATGTTTTGTTGTTGTTTTTGTGTTTAGTAATGTGTTTGCAAGCTTTCTGGGCAAGCCAATTGAATTTCCATGGCCTGAATCGTGTTACACCATAGCTAAGGTTTCTGAGCTCGATTTAGGGCTTTGGTTAAATGGAAAAATTGGACAATAGGACCTATACCATCGTGTTCGGAATGCTTCCAGGAATCGAACCATAGCCTTAGATGTCATTTATGTTATGTTTGCTGTGTTTTTGATTTTGCCAGGGCCTGTAGCGTCGAGCAAAAGCCGACGCTATCTTTCAAAAATTCAAAAGGTTGAAGACGATGGATGGCGCGAGCGGGAGGAAGCCAGAGAGCAACACGTGTATTCCACTCACTCCGTTTCCAAACAGTAGAACATGCCAGCTCAGTTGGTCAAGGCGTTGGTTTTCAAGGTTTGAGGGTCAGGTCCCCTGTTCGAACCATGCTGGGACCATTCTTTTACAAGTTTGCAATTTCTTCATATTTTCCATATTTTCCATACATTTTAATTTCTTTTCATATTTTTATTTCTGCATTAAAAAATCATCAAAAATTAATTTTCTTTTTACATCATTCTCATAAAATCTTTATTTAATTTAATAAATTAAAAAATATATTTTTGCATGCATATTTATTTTTATTTGTAATTTTGCATTTAAATCATTGTAAATTCATTTTAAATTATTAAATTGCATCTAAAAAATCCCAAAAATTTATTTTAGCATGTTTACATTATTTCCAGCATGTCATATTTTTTCCAATTAAAAATTTGCATTTTTTCTCTAACATTTTCTCTTATCTTGATTTCATCATATTTTCCGATTTCTCGTTCGTTTCACAGGTTCTTCCAATTCGGACGTTTCTTTACCGTTTTCATTTTATTTTCCAATAATGTAACGGTACATGGGATGTAATAGTTTAAAATTAGGTCTTTATTTTCCGCATTTTCAAATTATGTATCTGCCCCAAAGCCTTGTAATAGTGTAGGACATTTACCTTTCCGCATTTTTACATCCCGCATTTTACTTTCCGCACCTTATCAATTGCTAGTAACTAGGCGTGTATGGCAAGATAATAATGAGCATAGCCCACTAACTTCAAGATAACATATTCTGAAATCAACACACTTCTCTCACACACGCACCCCTTAGGGTAATTTTCTCTCATTGCCTTACGAATTCAAAAATGGTCATGTCCCTCGAACGTATAGGTATTCTAGCACCGTTGCCTTCCAAATAAATCATCATAGTCCCTTCGATACAAATATCATAAGACCCACGATGTCGCCTCCGAATACATGATCTTGACCCTCGATTGTCGCCTACGAAAAATGATGATAGTCCCTTTGAATGTGCTAGGATACTTCCTACAAGTTGCCTTCGATGACCATACGATGTCCCTTCGAATGTCCCGCTTACATCCAACGAATGGAGCTACCTACTAACTAATGGTAAGGCTAGCGCTATTCTAAAGGAACGTAGAAGTATGAAAAGCGACCAATTAGGTGGGTAAATAAGTCTCTTAGTTGCTTACTCGAAACAAATGCTTTTCACACCACACTCTTTTCAAAGTTCAAAATTCTTTTCAAAACAAAAACATTTCCAAACACTTTGTATACACTCCTACATGAGTCATTACAAAGTCAAAGCGAAATGCCTTTTCAAAACATTTTTGTCAAACACACAGAAAGCAGAAGGTAATCTAGAGCAACTAAGAGCCCGTAGATAACTACGGATGGAAAGGGGTGCTAATACCTTCCCTTTTCATAACCATTCTCCCGAACTCAGAATCTAAACGAAGGTCTTTTTCTGTACTTTTACCTTCCCTTAATTGGATAAAAATAAAAGTCGGTGGCGACTCTTGCTATCCGCAACATTTGCGATACAAAATCCTACAAAGTCAGTTCACCGTATCACAGAACTGGCGACTCTGCTGGGGATGAGACCCTAAAGAGAGAATTACCTTAGGGATTTCTAAATCACCTTTATTGCTTTTTGTTTGACTTGTATGCTTTATCTTTAAGGGTTGCTTGGGTATTATATTTATGGGGATCCTACACCGGATCCGGTTTCCTTTAGGTAAGTAGCATTAGATCATTGCGACCGTTAGGCGTATAACTAAGCGGTCAACATGATGGCTACGTTAGCGTGACACTTTGGTTGTCGATACTCTTCATTCCCAAGTTGAAGATAGTATTTGGCTTCTGCGTGGTGTCATCAGCTAACTAAACTTTTAGAACCTTAATTGACCCATCTTAGCCATTAGAAGGTAGTGAGATGGCGGCTTTGGTCTGAGACTAAGGTTGGTTGATACTCGATGCTACGCTCATTGAGATCAGACTTTTGGGATATTTTCGATCGACCACTTGGCCGTCGTATTGAAATAAACGCCTACGAGAAAGATCGATGATGTGAGATTCCTAGAACCCGATTACTATTATAGGACAGGATGAACCAACTCAAACTTTTGGTGGGGTAATCACCTATACCTCATCGAAGCCTTAACCCTAGGCTCATTGTGTGAATTGTTTGTGTGTGCTAAACATGACATCATGACATCATTCGCATTGCATATCATTTCTAACTATTTCAAGGACCTAGGGATTTATCTTTGCTCTGTTTTGTAGGGTATTATGGCTTCTAGAAAGACAATCCGAATCAACTTCATGGGTATACCTTCTCAGCTCAAAGAATTGGTTTTAGAAATTCCCGACCATGCTCAGTTCATCAAAAGACATGGTTATCTACTTGATTTGGTTATCTCTGGTTTTGAAGAAGATTTGATGCATGTCCTATTCCAATTCTTCGATCCGAAACACCATTGCTTTACATTCCCAGATTACCAGTTGGTTCCTACCTTGGAAGAGTTCTCTAAGCTACTTGGGATACCTATTCTTGACCAAATGCCATTCACCGGCTTAGAAAAGGTTCCTAAGTATGAGGAGATCGCATCCTCTTTACATCTTAAGCGTTCAGATATTGAAGCCAATTGGGAAACAAGAAGCGGAGTTAAGGGTTTACTTTCCAAGTTCCTAATCAAGAAAGCCCGAGAATTCCTCAAAGTTATGAGTTTCCATGCATTTGAAAATATTGTGGCCTTGCTAATTTATGGTTTGGTTCTATTTCCTAACTCGGATCAATTCATAGATATCAATGCCATCAAATTATTTCTTACCCGCAATCCTGTGCCTACCTTACTTGGAGACGTCCTACATTCTCTCCACACTCGTACTACTAAGAGACAAGGAACTCTCATGTGTTGTATACCGTTACTTTCAAGGTGGTTTATTTCGCACCTTCCTCCATCAGTTTGAAGAATGAACAAAGGTTGAGATGGTCTCAAAGATTGATGTCACTCTCATTCGGATATCCGTTGGAATCTTTTCTCTCAAAGGACCTCACCTTCATCGAGCGTTGTGGAGAATTCCTAATGTACCGCTACTTGGTATAAGGGAGGTATTACTTACAACCCTTCTTTAGCTCTCGTTAGTTTGGTTTTGCTCGAAAAGATGGTCCACATGATATGCTTCTCCAAGATGTTGTGTTCGACTACAACCACGATCTCGATTACCGAAGGTTCATACACGCTTGGAGCATGGTAAAGAAGCGATACCAAGACTTTGGGGCACCAAAATCCCATTCCTTGGGAACCTTACCTCAAATGGGTGCGAGCTCGAGCTCAAAACCTCATGATGCCATTCACTCCTGTTCTACCAGTAATTATGGAACCTGTTGCTATAGGTGGCGTACCTATCTTGTTCTCCATCCCGACATGCCTACTGATTTTGAAGACTTGAAGAGATCCTGGATTCAGCTTAAGGAAGAAAGGGATACCTTTGAAGCTCAGTGCTATGCAAGCGAGAAGAAAGTGCTAGAGTTGACAAAGCTACTTCATGAGGAGCGAAGCATCAATGCCTACATCGGCACCAAGAGGAAGCGTCCATGGGAGACTTAGAGCTTTAGGATGTTTATGTTTTCTTTTATTGATTTTGAACTATCTCTTGTACTTAAAAAGAAAAAAAATAATAATAAAAAGAGTACTAATAAATGTTTGTTCATTGCTTGTCTAACAAATTTAAATCTCTAAGGTCCTTAAAAACATTGCATGGCATTCACATAAACATTGCATATCATAGCATAACATTGCATCACAGGTACATTGGAGATTGGTTTTCTCATTTGCTCGCTATTTATTTTAGCAGAAATGGCTCTTGAACAGTCTGTCAAAGATCTTCAAGCCCAGAATGCTCAGTTTTAGCAGATGTTCACCAGCTTGGCCCAAGGCCAAGAGGATCTGAAGAAGCTCATCAACAGAAAGAAGAAGGTTGTTGGTCTCCTCAACATGGGCAGATGCTACAAAGGTGGTCCTAAGAGAGTCAGTCGGATAGAGCTTTCAGAAGGAAGTGTCAAGAAGGAGGATGAACAAAGTAACAAGGGTAATGGTGAAGGCAGTCAGCCTGAGCTTGAGAAGGACTATGATAATGGCCAATACTCTGATGAGGATGACAAATACAAGCAACTTGAAGACCGTCTGAATGCTGTGGAAAACCTGAAGATGTCCGGGCTGAATTTTGATGATCTAAGTCTTGTCCCTGGTGTTGTGATTCCTCCCAAGTTCAAAGTTCCTACTTTTGCTAAGTATGATGGCATGTCTTGCCCTAAGCTGCATTTGAAATCCTATGTCCAGAAGATCAATCCCCACACTGATGACAGAAAGTTGTGGATGCACTATTTTCAAGAGAGTTTGTCCGGAACCCAATTGGAATGGTACTATCAGCTAGAGAATGACCGTATCCGTACCTGGAGTGACTTGGCAGATGCTTTCTACAGACAATATGAGTACAATGCTGAATTGACACCCACTCGCATGCAACTACAAAGCATGTCTATGGGTCGTGATGAGAAGTTCAAGGAGTATGCTCAGAAGTGGAGAGATTTAGCAGGCAGAGTTCAACCACCCTTGTCCAATAGGGAGTTGGTTGATATGTTTATGGGGACACTAACAGGCCCATTCTTCAATCATCTGATTGGAAATTCTTCAGCCGGGTTCACCGAACTGATACTGACAGGCGAGCGTATTGAAGCTGGTATTAAGAGTGGGAAGATTCAGGTAGAGTCATCTTCAAATACTACGAAGAGATCTTTTGGTGGTAAGAAGGAATCTAACGCTGTGTATGGTCAAAAAAGCCGAGCCAAGACCGACCGCGCTCAATCTGTGGGGGCAGTTGTGATCTCCAATCCTACATCAGCACAACCTCAGCGAGACAACGCGCGTAGCCAGAACGCGCCACGAAGACAGTTTACGAAGATCAACATGCCATTGTCGCAAGCCTTGCAACACATGTTGAACGCAGAGCTGATAACCTTGAGGGATCCTCCTCAGAATGTCAATACTTCCTCTCCGAAGTACAATCCAAATGCTAAGTGTGCTTACCACTCCAATAGCCCAGGGCATAGTACTGATGATTGTTGGGCTCTGAAGAACAAAATTCAAGATATGATTGAAGCTAAGCAGATTGAATTTGATCCTCCTGTTGAGACTCCGAATGTGATCAACGCGCGCCTATGCCTAACTATGACAAGAGTTCCAATGCTGTTGGCGACAATACTTATGTTTTCAACATAGATGACTTGACCATTCCTCTGATGACTGTTAAGAAGAATTTGTTGAAGTAAATTTTTGAAGACTAATAAATTGTTATTAAGTGCTATGTATTTGTTCTGTGAAGATATTATGTTGTTGGTTTTCAAGTTGATAATGTAATACCTCATGTTTGTTGAAATTTTGAAACTCTGATTTTAATTATAATTACCGGGTAGATTTGGGGTGTTACATGTTGGCTCTTTCATCTTCTGAGTCTGACAAAGCTTCAAAAGAATCTGAATCATCCCATGTTGCCATAAGACTTTTCTTCTTTCCTTTGTCAAACCTCTTCTTTGGCTTCTCTTTCTGAAGTTTAGGACAATCACTTTTATAGTGAACAAGTTCTTTACATTCGTAGCAGATAACTTCTTTGCTTCTTGACTTTCTGTGTCTAGAGGATGGATCATAGAAGTTGCTAGATCTTCTGGGATTTTTGAACTTCCTCTGTGTTGCTGCGGTGTAGCGGCAAGCAAAGAGTTGGTATTATTTTTACCGGGTGATATATACCGGTTAGGTTATATCGTATCGTGTCCACAGAGATTGGTTATTGATTCGTCGTTCGACAATTCTACCGTTAATGAGTTTGAGATTAAAAGAAATGAAAATAAAAGACAAAAAGTAAATGAACAAAAAGTATAAAAGATAGACGACTTGGAGCGAATGTAAACTACCCGTCACAGACTTAAATCTACCACCCATGTCATACTCGGCCTACGATACTCGTCCGTGTCATCACATACCTCTCACAATCTAAGCTATTTCTAACCCAAATTGAGAATCCTCCTAAATCATCTCAATATCCATCCCTGGCATACCTCGACAACAAAGAAGTCAACAGCGTCACCTCCATACCTATTCCTAGCATACTTCACCAATGCAGAGGCATTAAGTTCGGGTACTCTATAGTGAATGTTAGATCTAAACCTATTCCTAGCATTCAGAAACTAACAGATAATCATCCTAGGTAAGAATCTAAGCAATCTATCCCTAGCAAAGCTCAAATCCCTAACATAAAGTAAAAACCTAAGACAATCACCAACACAAATTCGTAAAGCAGACTTTATATAACGCCAAGGGCGATAAATATACAAGAGTTATGAGTAGATATACATACAAAACCCAACAAAATAGATTACAAAGAGAAGAGAAGAGAAGAGAAGAAGAGGAACCAAACATTTCTTGGTTTGTCAACACCAATCGATGAGGGATTCAACTCCGGATCATCAAAATGCAAGCTCCAATGTTGTTTTCCAAGAAAATCTATCAAAGATATGAAGGTGATGGTGTTGGGACTCAAAAATACCCAACCCATAACCTAAAAATGTGTTTTGAGCCCGTTTTAAAGAATTCTGATGTCGCAGGGCGCGCTAAGCGCGGTCTGCTATTTTCAGCATTTTATTTTTGCCGTATCTTGAGAACCGTAACTCGGAATTGAGCCCGGTTTGAAGCGTTGGAAAGCTTATTCAATGCTCTATCCAACCATGAAGAAATATCAACCAAATTGATGATTTTTATTGTGTTGAATTTGAGCTTTATTCGATGACGTATTGTGCAAAATCGCACTCTTGAAGCTTAGCCTTTGGCCTTTATTACTCAATGCTCCAATTATGAATGAATACCTATAAAAGAGATGAAAAACTATCAAATGATACAATATTTACACAAAAACTCAATTATTCTATTATGTACACATTTATACAAAAAGCGGGGGATTTATTCGAAGAATATCAACAAAAGAACGGATAAGTGCCACAAAATGTATATACAAAATAACTACATTTTGGCACTTATCAACTCTCATCAACTTGACACATTGTTTGTCCTCAAACAAAGTCAAATAACTCAAAGAAACAAAGAATGATAATCAAATAATCACGAATCAACAAGTTTTTAAAACGGAAAACAAATGTATGGTTCAAACGAAAAATGTACACGACAAATACAAACTTACCACCATCATACAACGACAACATATAAACGAAACAAATCCTAAGTACAAAAATCATGCAAAACATTCTAAAACAAAACAAGCTCAATCAGGAATCACACCTAGCAAAAATTCATCGGTAGATGAAGAACAGACAAAGGTGAGGGATAAAAAAACACTCCTCCACAATCTTGCAAACAATAGACTAAATTATGCATTCATCCAAAAACGTATTGAAAATACAAATGCAAGAATCACAAGGGCTTTTCAAGGTTGTAATGTGGCTTGGTTAACAAACAAGTGATAAGTCCTAAAGCTAATCAAAACAAAAACTTGCCTAAACCTAAGGGAGTGATCAACTCACAAAGTTCCAAACAATATAATTTCAATCAAACTTATTCTTCATCACAAATTTCACACCAAACACACCTCACTTATTAACATAACATTATTCCTACTATTTTTGTTTTTCTTTTTCAAAACTTTTCTCTTTTTTTTTTCTTCTTTTTCTAATCTTTCTTTTTCACTTTTTTCTTTTCTTTTCTTTTAACCTTATACCAACCACAATATAACTATATAAACATTTCTCTCCCCAACTTGAATTCAACCAACATTAATGTGTGAATACTCCCTACTTTCTAAGGCAAGGTAAAAATCCATACAACAACATATAGTTGAGGGTTCAAAAAACAAAGAAATCAACATCCATACAAAAAAGATGAATTGACACTCATAGACAAGCATCAAGTTCAAATAAACATGGATATCGATAAAAGCTCAAAGGGGGTAACAAAGGTTCACACACTCACAAGGTGAATTGAATATTTGGCCAAGGTAGTTATACTCAAAATCAACAAATGCCTTGATCATTTTCTTGCAATCATACAATCAACACAAAATAAAAGATTAAGCATAATAAAATCTAGTTAAAACAAGAATGTGGACTCTCATATGTAAACAATGGAAAGCTTCCTCACATTTATGGGTAAAAAGGGGACTAAAGTGATTCAATTCATGAGCAAGTAATGCAAAAAGAATGAATAGCATGGCAATTATAGAAATGATAAATTTCCTAAACATGTTATGCTATAGAAAGCGATAAACGAGTACCTGACGTGTAGCAACTTTGAAAATTATCATTACCATACATCCGCGAGTTGAAACGATCAAACTCGGAAAATCACCAAATGCAACCTTAAACTAACAAACCAAAATTTGAGTCCAAACAATAACAAAAGAATTAGCAAAACAATACTAATTTTATTCAATACAAAAAGCCTTGGTGAAAGTGGGAAAAAGGAAAACCAAGTGAAATTTTAAAAATTCATCGCATATAGCGGCTAAGCTACACCGATTGAGAAAAATGGCGAAGAGTGCAACTGCTATGCAAGCTCCACTTACACACCTATAGAATCTCATTTACACATCTAAACAATATTTACAATACATACACACTTCCACAAGCTAATACACTACAAACTTGTGGAAAATAACAAATTGACATAACAAAACAAAAGCAAATAACAATAAATAAACTTGGTGAAAACAAATTAACAAGTTGAAAAGTGAAAGTTTGAAATTAAGAGCAAGTCCTATTTCAACTTGTTAAAACATAATCCACCAAACAACATAAACATAAACAAACAAAAACATGCTTGTTTTACGTCGTAAGCTCGACGCCTTTATTGTGCGAGCACTAGTAACCTCCTGTCGTCATGCCATGGTATTGCCACACCGCGCAAACCTAAAGAAAGTGTCCTAACAACCACACAACAAACGTTACGAGTACAAGACAATTCACAACATCACATGAAAACTAAGAAAATCACAAATATGTACAAGTATGGAAAGTAAACACATAACATGTACAAGTGACATATACAAGTTCATATACAAAGCCTATACAATATATACATTAATTACAAAACTCAAAAACAACGGAATTATCGCAATACAAAACCAATAAAACCAATCCCCGGCAACGGTGCCATTTTGTTGTTGCGGTGTAGTGGCAAGCAAAGAGTTGGTATTATTTTTACCGGGTGATATATACCGGTTAGGTTATATCGTATCGTGTCTACAGAGATTGGTTATTGTTTCGTCATTCGACAATTCTACCGTTAATGAGTTTGAGATTAAAAGAAATGAAAATAAAAGACAAAAAGTAAATGAACAAAAAGTATAAAAGATAGACAGCTTGTCCGGAACGAATGTAAACTACCCGTCACAGACTTAAATCTACCACCCTTGTCATACTCGGCCTACGATACTCGTCCGTGTCATCACATACCTCTCACAATCTAAGCTATTTCTAACCCAAATTGAGAATCCTCCTAAATCATCTCAATATCCATCCCTGGCATACCTCGACAACAAAGAAGTCAACAGCGTCACCTCCATACCTATTCCTAGCATACTTCACCAATGCAGAGGCATTAAGTTCGGGTACTCTATAGTGAATGTTAGATCTAAACCTATTCCTAGCATTCAGAAACTAACAGATAATCATCCTAGGTAAGAATCTAAGCAATCTATCCCTAGCAAAGCTCAAATCCCTAACATAAAGTAAAAACCTAAGACAATCACCAACACAAATTCGTAAAGCAGACTTTATATAACGCCAAGGGCGATAAATATACAAGAGTTATGAGTAGATATACATACAAAACCCAACAAAATAGATTACAAAGAGAAGAGAAGAGAAGAGAAGAAGAGGAACCAAACATTTCTTGGTTTGTCAACACCAATCGATGAGGGATTCAACTCCGGATCATCAAAATGCAAGCTCCAATGTTGTTTTCCAAGAAAATCTATCAAAGATATGAAGGTGATGGTGTTGGGACTCAAAAATACCCAACCCATAACCTAAAAATGTGTTTTGAGCCCGTTTTAAAGAATTCTGATGTCGCAGGGCGCGCTAAGCGCGGTCTGCTATTTTCAGCATTTTATTTTTGCCGTATCTTGAGAACCGTAACTCGGAATTGAGCCCGGTTTGAAGCGTTAGAAAGCTTATTCAATGCTCTATCCAACCATGAAGAAATATCAACCAAATTGATGATTTTTATTGTGTTGAATTTGAGCTTTATTCGATGACGTATTGTGCAAAATCGCACTCTTGAAGCTTAGCCTTTGGCCTTTATTACTCAATGCTCCAATTATGAATGAATACCTATAAAAGAGATGAAAAACTATCAAATGATACAATATTTACACAAAAACTCAATTATTCTATTATGTACACATTTATACAAAAAGCGGGGGATTTATTCGAAGAATATCAACAAAAGAACGGATAAGTGCCACAAAATGTATATACAAATAACTACATTTTGGCACTTATCACTCTGTCTATTATTCCAGAGTTGTTGAACTCTTCTGGAGAGCAGAGATAACTCATCTTCTTTTGATGATGATCCTCCAGAGTTTTCTTCTTCTGCCTGAAAAGCTTTAGAGTCATATTTTTTGTTATATTTAAGAGCAATAGACGTACCTTTCTTCTGGGGCTCATCTTCTACTAATTCTATCTCGTGACTTCTTAATGAGCTGATGAGTTCTTCCAGAGAGATTTTGTTCGGATCTTTTGCAAGCTTTAGAGCTGTCACCATAGGTCTCCATTCTTGGGAAGACATCTGATGACTTTCTTTACATGATCAACAATAGAGTATCCTTTATCCAGAACTTTTAAACCAGCTACCAGAATTTGAAACCTTGAGAACATTGCTTCAACAGTTTCATCTTCTTCCATTTTGAATGCTTCGTACTTCTGAATGAGAGTAAGGGATTTTATTTCTTTGACCTGTGTGTTGCCTTCATGTGTCATTCTTAAGGAATCAAAGATGTTCTTAGCTGAGTCTCTGTTTGTGATCTTCTCATACTCTGTGTATGAGATAACACTTAGAAGTATGGTTCTGGCTCTATGGTGATTTTTGAATTCCTTCTTCTACTGATCTGACATTTTCTTCCTTTTAATTTTCTGACCACTTACGTCAACAGGATGAGTATAGCCATCTGTTACCATGTCCCAGAGATCAACGTCATGAGCCAGAAAGAAACTTTCAATTTTGTCTTTCCAGTAATCAAAGTTTTCTCCATCAAACATTGGGGGTCTGCCACTGATTCTGTCTCTATCATCATAGTGATCATTTTTGTTCTGAACATGTTCTTCCATAGTGTTTTTCAAGCTGGGTCTTTTATCTGACACGGTTAAGTTTTAGCACCCAGAACCAGGCGCTCTGATACCAACTAAAGGTTGAAAAACACAAGAAAGGGGGGGTTGAATGGGGTTTTGAAATTAAAATGATTTTTACACAGTTAGTTTTATCCTGGTTCGTTTGAACTCAAACTACTCCAGTCCACCCATCAAGGTGATTTTCCTCTCTCAACAAGGTCTTAATTTACTAATCAGAAATTGATTACAACTCACTAAGACAACTGTCTTAGTCTACTCAAGATCAAACACAACTTGGTTTCTCAAGGAATTTCAACTTTACAATCAATTACAAATTTGTGTGTTTTACGATGCTTCTAAAAAGCTATATCACAACTGTAATTTTTACATAAAATTTCAAGCACTTATGAACTAGAGAATATGAATGATTTCTTTTCAGATTTTTTCTTTTTGTTGTACGCACGAAAGTTGTTCTTTTTATTCTTTTCATGGATGTATCTTTATATAGGCATCAAGAGAACTTATACGTAGGAGACATATAATCTATATATGAAATGATGATATTTGGACTTAATTGTTGTTTCCATGAAAACGAGATCCTGTTGGAATTCAGTCGTTGCTTCAAATATTTATGTAATAAATAGCAACGTACCAGAAAAAAGCAACCAGAACATAGGTATCAGAGTTTGTAGAGAATTATGGCGCTTTCAGAAGTTTGACTTGAATCCTTGACATCTTGATCAAAAGATGATGTAGCAGAGCTTTAAAGTTTTTTTGATCACTTAAAAATATGTTAATCAGAGTTTGGTGCAGCCTTTGAGGCATTTAGAAGTTCATCAGAACTTCTCTTTAGAACGTGAAATTAAACTTCAGATCATGAATGAATCTTTTGACATATATCCATTGTATCAGAACTTCTATATTGATTGATAATCTTCTGATATATATCCATTGTATCATAACTTCTGTATAGATCAGAATCTTCCTCTACTATCAGAACCATAACTTGTTCTTCTTTTCTTTTCAAGGTCAGAACTTCATCTGCATACTTTATTAAACAAAATTGGGAAACAACAATGTTTCATAAAAAAATAGTTATTTATCAAGGTCAGAACATAATTGTCATCAACAGTACTTGTAATCATCAAAACTTCTAAGATAGGTGTAGAACCAAACTATGTTCTAACAATCTCCCCCTTTTTGATGATGACAAAACATAAATATTTTGACAAAGAGAGGTCTCCCCTGAATTTAATATTCATATAAATTTAGAGAACATTGTACTTCCCTGAAGAGTTTCGTCCAAAGTATTATGAAGGTTCCAAGTTGATTTCCATAATTGATATTTCCTGTTTTAAGCTTTAGACAGAAATGAAATCAAAGATGATATCAGAATGTTCGAGAATTGGTCTATTAGTAACTATGATGTTCAAAATATCTTACGTTCTCACCCTTTTTGCCATAAATCAAAAGGAAAGAATATAAAATTAATAGGGCCAAAAAGAAGATAATTGAAGGTTGAAAGCTAATTAAAGGTTGAAAAATAGAAGATAATTGTACGAAGGGAGCAAAGCAGAGTACAGAAGGAAATGTGCAGAAAACTAAAATTTGCTAAATGAGAAAAGAAGAAGAGAAAATTTGAAAAATAAAGGTTTTTCAAAAGAGAGAGAGAGGAGTGAAAATGATTTGAAAACTATGGTTTTGAAGGTTGAGTAAAAAAATTTCTTGAAATCATGCAATTAATTTGTTTTAGTGCAAAGATAAACAATGATGATTAAGAAACATAGTGATTTATGACAAGAGAGATGGCTTGAAAATAAACTGAACAGTTACCAATGTGACCAGCGTCTCAATGTCGAAACTCAAGCGTTTCACTCTATCAGAGTTTGAACATGTGTTCTTTTTCTGAGAGTGACTTTAACGATCAAGATTGACAGGTGTTGTTCTGGTGAACTGCATGCTTCCATCTCATATTTCAGATCTTCTAATAGATTCTGATTCATTTACCCTTCTAACTTCTGAAGGATAATTGATCACAAGTTCACAAGTGAGAAGGGTAATTCCATTCTGGGGGTAATTCCATACTGAACATGTGTTCTCACTTCTAAGAGTTGAACATATAAAATTAAGTTTTTCATTCTGGGGGTAATTCCATACTGAGATGTTTCAGAATGAAATTGAACTTATATTCAGCGAGGGGTTTTGTAAATATATCAGCCCATTGATGGTCTGTATCAATAAATTTTAAGGAAAGAATCCCTTTCTAAATCTAATCCTTAATGAAATGATGTTTAATTTCTATGTGCTTAGCTCTAGAATGTAAAATAGGATTTTTAGATAAACAAAGAGCAGAAGTGTTATCACAGAGGATAGGTATGTTACTCTAGAATATCTGAAAGTCCTAAAGCTGACTTTTCATCCAGAGCATCTGAGTACTGCATCCAGCTGCAGCTATATATTCTGAGTATTGCATCAAAGCTCTTCTAATTCATACAACTTGACAAATTCTTCATTGGAATTTGTTAGATCTTTGAGATAAAACTCCATCCACACTCTTTTTCTTCATCAATTCTCTAGATCTAAGTTTGTGATTCTGATTTTTGGAGTTGGATTGAAGCAATTTGAAGTGTTACTCTTGCCAATTTTTCTCAAGATCTTCAAGCGGTGAGTGTTAATCTTCATCTTCTACTATGTGATCTCTTGATAATTCTTGTGTGTTCATCCATTGAGAAATTTTTTTTTAGTTCCATTTATTTTAATTTATCAAAAATTAAGTGGAACTTTCGTGCTTAATTGAATCAAGGATCACAAGGTCTTTGGTGAAAAGTGTGAATAAGAATTTGGCATTTTGAAATGTGTTTTTTCTGTTCTACACAATGAGCAATCGATTGCACCTGTTAGTGCAATTGATTGCAGTTGCTATTTTTTACGCAATTTTTTGAAAACTGCTGTTGTGCAATCGATTTGCATAGAGCATAATGTGTTTTTTTGACTTGTTTTTGGATGATTACTCTTTTTCTAATTCATTATTTTGATGCTTGCCTTAGATTGTAGTCTTGAACGCCAAATTTATCTTTAATTCCAATGCACTTTGGGTGTTGATAAGGTTGGAAAAATGTATTGTTGATTCAAATCTATCAAAGGATGAATTATTCAATTCATTCTTGGTGCTTTGAGTTAATAATATATTTTGTGCCTTAATCCACCAAGATGAGTGGTTGAACTTAAAGATGGAAGAATCTTGAGAAGATAATCCAAGTTGATCTATCATTTCCCCTCCATCTTTATCTTATCCTATTCGTTTTATTTTTACATGTGTTGACAAACATTAGAGGATGATCTACATATCATTCCTCTCGTTTGCTTTTTCAACGCATAAATCATGCTTGAACGACATCGTTGTAGGGTGACCTCTATATAGGTTACTTGGCGATTGCCTAACATAGTTCTACATTTTGTCCCGAATCGCAAGATGATCAATTGGTGGTATAAACTTTATGTTTTGCAAATTTCCCCAAAAGATGGTTTGAGCTTTGATTTTGGTTCAACACTTGTGATACTTGTCGTGTAGTCGCTATGCTTTTTTAATCAAGCTTCTGATAAGTTCACTAACTTTGTCCAATTGAAATTCTCAATCATCTTAGATCAAGTGTTGAATTCTTTGGTTGTTCGAAAATGGATGATATACTTGACAAAAAGCAATTGAAACTTGTCGTGTGGTCGTTATGATTTTATCAAGCTTCTGGCAAGTCTTCATGCACAAGCTTCAAGATGATCATCTAGCTAACCTTACTAATTTACTAACAATTGACTTTTACTTTATGCTTTTATTTTATGCCCTTTATTTTTCCGCCTTTATTTTTATGCCCTTTAATTTATGCATTTTAATTTAGCATTTACATTTCATGTCTTTTTTTTTATTTGCTCACTTGAGCATTTTATTTTCTTGTCATTTTGAATTTGCTCACTTGAACTTTTCTTTTTCCTTTTAAAATACTTAATAATCCAACTTGAACATTAAAATACTTTTAGTTTTTTTCGTGGACTTGGTTACTATCCTTATGCTCGGAGTTTGACCTTTGGACTTAGGATTAGGACCTCAACCTCAACTCGAAGATTCTGTGATTTTGGTGTTATTCTTTCTGTGCTTGGGCTTTTATTTTTCTATGTTCAAGTTATTCTGTTTGTACTCGTTTACCGTGGATTTCCTCCAAATACAGTCGTTATGTTGCCCAATTTTTGAAAGACATAGTTTCCCCTGAAGCATTGATTTATCTTAGACTTGGTATTTCTGTTTGATTAATTGCTTGTTTGGTAATCCAAAGGATGAGAATATGGTATTGGATTCTTGATGTCAACTTCTAGTTTTCAACCTGGTTAGATCTTTCTTTACCCTTACCTTTTACTTTTTGTACATAGGTTAGCCTCTTCATCTCCTCCTGTAACACCCTGATTCTACCCCACGTATTTATTTAATAAAATATCAGAGTTTTCATAAATCATCGTTTATTAAAAATCCACATAATCGGAATGCCACAAATCAACATAAACACAACGTAAACATGTCATTATCCCTTCCACAGATACATATCAGTACTCAACGTTTAACAACGAAATCAGTTCATTAAACATGCTGCAGAATTCAAATAGTTCAACAAAGCAAAACGAAACATCTCATGTCTATTCAACAATATCAGTATCAACATAAAACAACGAAATAATAGAAACAATGCGCGTTTTCCCCCGAGTGCTACGTATCAGAGCAAACGACACTAAACTGGAACCACATCATCAAAGACTACTCCTCTTGATCACTTGCACGTTACAAATATAAAGGTAACGGCGAAAACTAGTAAAGGGTGAGATATCAAACTATATAATTAAAGTTATGATAAACAATATACAATTTGAAATCATATAACATCACCATTTGTAATCACACGAGTAATCAACGGTAACACAAAACTATTCCATCACAACATGCAACTATTCCACAATTACACGCAATCATTTACAACAACGTAATCCAATTATCACAACAACATCATCATAAAGTATTATGACATACGACTAAACTAATGCACATACATGCAGTACCAACGGAGTAAAACTCCCAACGTGATTCCATTGTCAGTAATTTCGAGGCATCAAGGCGTGAGCCTTCAACGTAATCAACTTTGCCCCCAACGGCTCAACCTATTCTACCCACATAGGCCAACACAATATGCAATGTATGTATGCAATGAATTTAAACAGCATACAATATCAACTACAACTTAATCCATAATGTAACCGTCAATGCTGGCCATCAAGCCTCAACAACAACAACATACACAACAACGGATTCACAATGGAACTACTTTCAATTAATCCAATTTCTCACCTAATGTAATTAAAAGTATTATTATAGGTTAACTCATGTTCCTAGCTTTCCAACGGTCATAACGGAATCAAAAACGGAGTTACGGTCGCGAAGATACGCTCAAAACAATTTTTCAGAATTTCTTTTCTGTTTCTGTTCAGTATGCATCGATACAAAACTCCATGTATCGATACATACTCAGCTTGTATCGACACAAGCTTCGTATGAGTCGACTCATTCTCAATTTATTTTTCTGGTTTTCTATTTCATAACAGTATGAGTCGATGCAAGCTCCCTTTGTATCGATACAAAACTGGCTTGTATTGATGCATACCACATATGAGTCAATACAAGTCCTACAGAACAACCTCATGAGTCGATGTAAGGTTGTATGTATCAACACAAGCAGTTTTCACGCTCCTGGTTTTTAAGTCCATAGTTGCTTGTATCGATCCATAACATTATGTATCGACTCATGCTGCGTATTCTTCACCAAAAACCTGATTTTTCCACTATTTTGCAATTCTAATCGACACCATTCTTCACCAACAATCACAGTACAACATATGCAGTAAAATTTGTACATTCGTTTCATTCAATTAACAACAACACAACATATACAACAAAATTGTACAATCAACAGCAACAATATGCACAGAATACAAGATCATATATTCCAATTTGGGATTTTCTACGGTTAATCACATCAATACGACACAACCTAGCGAATCATACATCCCTAACTACCAATTGCCCATCATATCCCCAATTATAGAGCAAGAACCCCACCCTTACCTTGGATTGAAGGTTGCTATGAGGATTCTTGATCTTTCAAACTTTTCTCAGTTCTACGCGTCGCTCTGCTCTTCCGTTCCCAAATTCACGTTTGCTTCCACTGACAACAAAATTCCCAATTATTATTATTATTAATTTAAATAATAATAATAATCCTTATAATTACTATTTGGGCTTAAATCCCCACCCGCAACATTACTATCACCAATGCCACCCTTCAGGCCCACTACACTAACTTAATAATAATAATATGATTATCAGTATTATTCCCCGATGCAACCAACATAATTATTCAAAAATAATTATTTAAAATATTTAATTAAATAATTATAACTAAATATTTTGGGCATTACAACTCTTCCTTACTAGAACATTTTCGTCCTCGAAAATAGGAGTTTACCTGCTTCAAACAACTCGGCATAGGAGTCTCACATCTTGCTCTCCAACTCCCAGGTCAAGCTCTCACCAGCAGCTCCTAACCAAACAACTTTCACTAACGCAATCTCTTTACCTCTAAGAACCTACACCTCGCGATCCACAATTCGCACAAGCATCGTCTCCACTGTGAGATTGTCACGCACTTGCACATCGTCCATCTGAATCATATGAGACAGATCGGGAATATACTTGCGGAGTTGTGATACATGAAACACATCATGAAAATTAGCAAGATTTGGCAGAAACGCCACACGATAAGCAACTTTCCCAACTCGATCTGATATCTGATACGGACCAATAAAACGAGGAGTAAGCTTCTTAGACTTCAAAGCTCGTCCAACACCAGTCACAGACGTGACTCTTAGAAACACATGCTCACCAGCCTGAAATTCTAAACCTTTTCTTCTCTTATCATGGTAACTTTTCTGCCTAGTCTGGGAAGCCTTCATCTTCTCGCGAATAAACTTCACTTTCTCTGTAGTTTCTCGAACAATCTCTGGTCCCACTACCACACTCTCGCCAGATTCGTGCCAACGCAATGGAGTCCTACATATCCGTCCATACAATGCCTCAAAAGGTGCCATCTCAATACTCGAATGTAACTATTATTATAAGTGAACTAAATCAACGAAAGATAAGTATCCCATGAGTCTCTCTGATCAAGAACACAAGCCCTCAGCAAGTCCTCCAATGACTGAATAGCTCTCTCGGTCTGACCATCCGTCTGTGGATGATACGCCGAACTCAACCTCAACTTAGAACCCAATGCTTCCAGGAAACTCTTCCAGAAATCAGAAGTAAACCTCAGATCTCTATCTGACACGATACACAAAGGTACACCATGAAACTTCACAATTACTCTGACATAAATCTCAGCCAACTTTGCAATCGGATAGGTAATGTGAATAGGTATAAAGTGTGCCAACTTCGTAAGCCTATCAATGATCACCCAAATCGAATCATGTCCTCTCACGGTATTAGGCAAACTTTTCACAAAGTCCATCAAAATGTTGTCCCATTTCCATTCCGGAACTTCTAACGGTTGCATCAACCCTGCAGGCTTCTGATGCTCAATATTTGACTTCTGGCAAGTCAAACAAGCATACACAAACTGTGCCACATCACGTTTCATGCCAGGCCACTAAAACAAACCTTTCAAATCCTGATACATTTTAGTAGCTCCCGGATGAATGCTCAAATTGCTTCTATGACTCTCTTCAAGAATCACTTTCTTAATCGCTTCATCATTAGAAATACAAATACAATCTCGGAATCTCAACACACCTTGCGCGTCTAACTTGAAATCATCATGCTCGGGTCGATCAGTTCCTACCATCAAATCCACCAGCTTCACATCTCGCTTCTGGGTTTCTTTAATATTGTCAAGAAAATCATTGTTAATCTTTAACATTCCCAACATAACACTATTCAGTGTCACTTCACAAACCAAACTCAAATCTCGGAATTGCTCAATCAACTCCAACTCCTTAACCATCATGGCCGACATATGGAAAGTATTTCGGCTCAAAGCATCGGCTACAACATTAGCTTTTCCGGGATGATAATTTAAACCGAAATCATAATCCTTCAACAACTCTAACCACCTTCGCTGCCTCATATTCAACTCTTTCTGATCAAAAAGGTACTTCAAAATCTTATGATCACTAAACACCTCGAATCTGGAACCATACAGATAATGCCTCCAAATTTTCAATACGAATACCACTGCAGCCAATTCAAGATCATGCGTAGGATAATTCTTTTCGTGAGTCCTCAATTGCCTAGACGCATAAGCAACCACCTTACCATTCTGCATAAGCACACCACCTAACCCCATCAAACAAGCGTCACAGTACACAACAAAAGACTCTACTAGATTAGGTAAAATCAAAATTGGAGACAACGTCCACCTCTTTTTCAACTCATTGAAACTCTCTTCGCATCGAACATCCCACACAAAGGCTTTCCCTTTGCAAGTCAACTTAGTCAACGTAAGTGCCAACTTAGAAAACCCTTCGATCAACTTTCTATAGTAGCCGGCTAATCCCAAGAAGCTTCTAATCTCAGTAACCGACTTTGGAGTTTCCCATTGCAACACAACATCAACCTTAGAAGGATCCACGACAGTTAGACTACCAGAAATGACATGGCTGTCATACCCCAAAATTTGCCCTCCATCTTCTCAAGATATTCCATATATTCATACTCAAGGATTCCTCAAGAGTTGATCAGACAAACTCTCTCCTAGACAATCAACCCAAACTAGGGTTTGGTAATTCTCAGCTCCAGATGGACTTCCAACATCTCCAATGTTCATCATGCATCCTCATATACTTCAAAGATTCTCCATGTCAAGTTTCAAGCCTTACAAGTCAAGTTTCCTCAGACAATTGCTCAGATGGTTGAAAAACAGTTGTATTGGACAAAAAGTCAAGTGTGGTCAACATACAGTCAAACTTCATAATTTTTGGTCAACATCCTCATTTTGAAGTTACATTCATCATTTGATCAAGGGTTGATCATGATTCATCAAGAAAACTCAAGATTTGCTCAAAAGTCAAACTTTCTAAATTAGGGTTTCTAGGTGAAAAGTCAACTGAACTTTGACTGATCATAACTTCTTCATACTTTCTCAGAAAATTTTCCACTACCTCTTGTTTTGAAGGAAATTCAATTCTCTACAACTTCATGTCTCACAAGAATGTCCAAAAAATGCTTCATTTGAGAGGTATGGCTCAAAACATTACAGGTCATTTTCAAAGTCAACAAAAAGTCAACATTTTGTTTTGAGGATATATTGAGCATGGAAACTCCAATTGATATGAGACCAAAAAGGTTGGTTAGAGGACTCTTAGAGCTTTCCATAAAGTCCAGGAACACTAAAAAATGTGGAAAATTGAGCCAGATACACCATTCACAAATTGGGAAATTTTGAAGAAGTGCACAAAGAGAAATACTTCTAAAAATCAAGAACTTTGCAAATGGGCCTACTTTTTCTTCATCCAAACTTATTCCTCACACCATTAGGAATATCCAAGCCCAATGCCACGAATTTTTATTTTATTTTTCTATTTAATTTGGAATTTATTCATTTAAATACAAATTAAATTTAAAAATAGAGTATAAAATCAAAATTAATTGCAAACTTGATTTTTATTTCTTCCTTGGGATCCAATCAACTCATTAAAAGCCAGCAATTTTCGAAATTTGATGGATATGGCAAGATTGGATTGAAAATTGATCAAAATATGATGATTTGATTTTGTACAAAAATCAAATTTGATTGACATTGATCATTGATTAATTCTTTCCCAAAACAGCTCTGAATCCTTCTACTATATATACATGATACATACCACACGAATTAGGGTAGAAAATTTTGACTCAAGAACCCTATTCCAAGCTCAAAAAAACCGTGGTACACAAGCAAGTTGCAGCCCTAGTTTCATTGGATTTAACAATTCCAAGCATTCCATTGCATTCCTTGACATCTCCAGAATCGATCCAGACCCTCACTTTGCTCAAATCCATCCAGAATCAGAAAATCTGAGTTTGGTTTGTTCTTGAAAAATCCAAAATCGTGTTTTAATTTTCATGCATTACTAACATGTTTCATTGTTGTTTTTGTGATTAGTGATGAGTTTGCAAGCATTCTGGGCACTTTGATTGAATTTCCATGGCCGAAAACACGATATGCCATGATTAGGGTTTCCTGTGCCGTTTTAGGGTTTCACGAAATAGGAAAAATTGGACTATGAGACCATGCCCATCGTGTTCGGAATGATGTCTGGAATCGAACCATGGCCTTAGAACTTATTTATATTATGTGTGCTTGATTTTCAATTTTGCCAGGGTCTGTAGCGTCGAGCAGAAGCCGACGCTGAAGTTTCAAAAATTCAAATCGGGGACGATGAAGATTGGCGCGAGTTCGTGGCAATAGGGAGACGACGCGTGTTTACATCCACTCACTCCGATTTCCATACACGCTTGCACACTTGGCTCAGTTGGTTAAGGCGTGGACTGTGCACAGATGCTCTCCAGGGTCATGAGTTCGATCCTCACTGGCACCGGTTCCATCTTTCTTTTTCACAAACTTCATATTTTCTTATTTTTCCATATTTTCATATTTTCTAATATTTTGCATCTATTTTAATTAGTTTCATAATTTTATTTCATGCATTAAAAATCATCAAAATATTTTTTTCCTTTTGCATTTATTTTCAGAAAATACTTATTTAATTTATAAAATTAAAAAATATTATTTTGCATGCATATTTATTTTTATTCATAATTTAGCATTTAAATCAATTTTAATTAGTTTTAAATTATTAAATTGCATCTAAAAAATCCCAAAAAATTATTTTAGCATATTTATGTTATTTCCAGCATGTCATATTTTTCTCATTCAAAAACTTGCATTTTTCTAACATTTTTTCTCTTATTCGATTCATCTCGTATATTCCGATTTCTCATTCTTTTACAGGTCATTCCGTTTCGGACGATTTTTCTTTATCGTTTTATTTTTCCAATAATGTAATTGCTCATGGGATGTAATAGTTTAAATTAGGTTTTTATTTTCCGCAAGTTTAAATTATGTATCTGCCCCAAAGCCATGTAATAGCGTAGGATTTATCTTTCCGCACTTTACATTCCGCATTTTAATTTCCGCACCTTATAAACTACTAGTAAATAGGCGTGTATGGCAAGACTAAAATCGACATAGCCCACTAATTTTCCAAGATAATATATCTGAATTTGACACACTCTTTTTCACACATGCACCCCTTAGGGTAATTCTCTCTCGTTGACTTTGCGAATTCAAAATGGTCATGTCCCTCGAACGTAGAGGTATTCTAGCATCGTTGCTTTCAAACAAATCATCATAGTCCCTTCGATACAAAGATCATAAGACCCACGATGTCGCCTCCGAATACATGATCTTGACCCTCGATTGTCGCCTACGAAAAATGATGATAGTCCTTGAATGTGCTAGGATACTTCCTGAAGTTGCTTTCTATGACCATACGATGTCCCTTCAGAATGTCCGCTTACATCCAACAAATAGGGTTACCTACCAACTAATGGTATGGCTAGCGCTATTCTAAAGGAGCGTAAAACAACACAGCCCAATTCGAGTAGGTAAGAAGACTTTTAGTTGCTTGCTCAATCAAATGCTTTTCACCTCACACTTTTTGTCAAAGTTCAAACTCTTTTCAAAAGCGAAACATTTCGAACACTTTGTATACATTCCTACATGAATCATTACAAAGTCAAAGCGAAATGCCTTTTCAAAACATTTTGTCAAACACCACGACGGTTTAAATTGATCTAAGAGCAACTAAGAGCCGTAGATAACTACGGATGGAAAGGGTGCTAATACCTTCCCTTTTCATAACCTTCTTTTCGAGAATCTAACGAAGGTCTTTTATGTACTTTTACCTTCCCTTAATTGGATAAAATAAAAGTCGGTGGCGACTCTTGCTATCCGCACATTTGCGATACAAAAACACTAAAAGTCGGTTCAAGTATCGGAGGCTGGCGACTTCTGGGGATCCCTAAAGAGAGAATGCCTTAGGGATTTTAGATCACCTTTATTGCTTTGTTTGACTTGCTTGCTTTATCTTTAAGGGTTGCTTGGGTATTATATTTGTGGGGATCCTACACGGGATCCGGGTTTCCTTCTAGGTAAGTAGCAATAAATCGTCGCGACAGTTAGGCGTATATCAAAGCGGTCAACATGATGGCTACGTTAGCGTGACACTTTGGATGTCCTGATACTCTTCATTCCCAAGTTGAGGATAGTATTTGGCTTCTGCGTGGTGTCATCAAGCGCTAACTAAACTTTTAGAACCTTAATTGACCCATCTTGGCCATTAGAAGGTAGTGAGATGGTCGGCTTTGGTGTAGACCGAGGTTGGCTGATACTCGATGCTACGCTCATTAAGATCAAACTTTTGGGATATTTTCGGTCGACCACTTGGTAGTCGTATTGAAATAAACGCCTACGAGAAAGATCAATGATGTGAGATTCCTAGAACCCGGTTACTATTATAGGACAGGATGAACCAACTCAAACTTTTGGTGGGGTAATCACCTATACCTCATGCGAGCCTTAAACCTAGGCTCATTGTGTGATTTGTTTGTGTGTGCCTGTGATACGGTGAACTGACTTTTTAGTGTTTTGTATCGCAAATGTGCGGATAGCAAGAGTCGCCACTGACTTTTATTTTTATCCAATTAAGGGAAGGTAAAAGTACAGAAAAAGACCTTCGTTAGATTGATGCAGAATAGTTATGAAAAGGGAAGGTGTTAGCACCCGTTTCCATCCGTAGTTACTTACGGGCTCTTAGTTGCTCTAGATCACTTTAAAATTGTGCTTTCTGTGTGTTTGACAAAAAAGGTTTTGAAAAGGCATTTCGCTTTGACTTTGTAATGATTCATGTAGGAATGTATACAAAGTGTTTGGAAATGTTTTGTTTTGAAAAGAGTTTGAACTTTGACAAAAGTGTGAGGTGTAAAAAGTATTTTGATAGAGCAAGCAACTAAAAGTCTTATTACCTACTCGAAATCGTGTTGTTTACGTTCCTTCGCTAGCCATACCATTAGTTGGTAGGTAACTCCATTCGTTGGATGTAAGCGGGACATTCGAAGGGACATCGGATGGTCATAGAAAGCAACTTGTAGGAAGTATCCTAGCGTTCGAAGGACTACCATCATTTTTCGTGGCGAATCGAGGTCAAGATCATGTATTCGGGGCGACATCGTGGGTCTTATGATCTTTGTATCGAAGGGACTATGATGATTTGTTTTGAAGCAGCGGTGCTAGAATACCATGTTGAGGACGTGAAGGCAACGGGAGAAATTAAGGGGTGCATGTGTGAAAAGAGTGTGTCAGATATATTATCTTGAAAATTAGTGGGCTATGTTGATTTTAGTCTTGCCATACACGCTAGTTACTAGCGAGTTTATAGGGTGCGGAAATTAAAATGCGGAATGTAAAGATGCGGAAGGTAAATGTCCTCGCTATTACATGGCTTTGGGGCATACATAATTTAAACTTGGAAAATAAAATCCTAATTTAAACTATTACATCCCATGAGCAGTTACATTATTGGAAAAATAAACGATAAAAGCGTCAAAGCGGAACAACACTAAAAGAATGAGAAATCGAAAATGAGAAAATGTTAGAAAAATGCAAATTTTTGAATGAGAAAAATATGACATGCTGGAAATAATATAAATATGCTAAAATAATTTTTTGGGATTTTTTAGATGCAATTTAATAATTTAAAACTAATTAAATGTGATTTAAATGCTAAATTATGAATAAAAATAAATATGCATGCAAAATTGTATTTTTTAATTTTATAAATTAAATAAGTATTTTCAGAAAATAAATGCAAAAGGAAAAAAATATTTTGATGATTTTTTAATGCATAAATAAAATTATGAAACTAATTAAAATAGATGCAAAATATTAGAAAATATGAAATAATTGAGGAAAAAGAAACAAAACTGGTGCCAGTGAGGGTCGAACCCATGACCAGAAGGAGAACCTCTGAACAGGCAGCGCTTTAACCACTAGACCAAACGTCAGTTGGTGTTTGAGAGAACAAAATCAATTGTTTTTGAGTGATGGCGTCGTTGATTAAGTTTCAAACCCGGTCGACTGCGTGGGGTCGATTGGAAAGGAGAGCGAATCGAGCGCGATCGTGCCACCCATGCATCGCCGGTCAACTCGGTCGGCGGAGCCTAGCTCCGATCGTCTTCTCCGTTCAATTTCCCTAACACGCAAAACACGAGCAATAAACAAGAAAGAGAACCTTGTCCCCTAAATCGACCCTTCCGAGTCAATGGTGGTCTCGGTTTCGATTGAAAACACGTAACTATCGATTCGAAGCTCATCAGACCGAAAAGCCCTAGGTATGGCATCTCACGATTTTGACGTCCAAACTCAATGGCGATTGCCCAGATCAAACCCTTGACATCTCATGAACATGTTAGAAGCATTAGAATCAATTAACACAAGCAGAATAATAAGATGCAAAAATCAAAAAGTTTTGAATATGTATATATATATGCATCAATTCTGGATGGTTTGATCAATGGCAATAATGTATTCCTACTCAAACTTACCCTCTGAGCACGATGGAATGATGTTTGAGGGCTGAAAGTGGCTGGATTTTGAAACACCATTTTTCAAGTTTCTTGAAAATTTTTGCAAGAGTAAGGGTTATGCTTTGAGCTAGGGTTTCGTCCTTGGCTTGTGTACTTGCTGAGTATTTATAGAAGGATTTGAGAGAGAAAAAGGAGTGAAAAAAGATTGGTTAATCAATGTGCAATATTTCCCATTCAAATAAAATCAAATTTCCTTAAAAATTTGATTTTTTTTCTTTCCATATGCAAGCTATCACGAATTTGGTATGCTTGGTGGGCTATCTTGGACCTCAAGTAAGATATAAATCCAACCCATTTGAAAAAATACTTTATTTTCATATTTTATATAATTTAATTTTGAATTAAATGATTAAAAATTCAAAAATAAATCAATAAAATAGAAAATTGTCATGGCCAAGCATTTATGGGTCAAGAATGATGTCATGAACAAGTTTGGATCAAAAGATTTTAGGCCCATTTGGAAAATTTTGCATTTTGACCAAAATGTCCTTTTGTGCAATTGTCCAAAATTGCCCAATTTCTGAATAGTGTATCTTGCTCAATTTTCCACATTTTTGAGTGTTCTTGGACTTTTTGGAAAGCTCTAAGAGTCCTATAACCAACCTTTTTGGTCTCATCTCAATTGGAGTTTCCATTCTCAATATATCTTCAAAATAAAAGGTTGACTTTTTGTTGACTTTGAAAATGACTTGTAATGTTTTGAGCCATACCTCTCAAATGAAGCATTTTTTGGACATTCTTGTGAGACAAGAAGTTGTAGAGAATTGAATTTCCTTCAAAACAAGAGGTAGTGGAAAATTTTCTGAGAAAGTATGAAGAAGTTATGATCAGTCAAAGTTCAGTTGACTTTTCACCTAGAAACCCTAATTTAGAAAGTTTGACTTTTGAGCAAATCTTGAGTTTTCTTGATGAATCATGATCAACCCTTGATCAAATAATGAATATAACTTCAAAATGAGGATGTTGACCAAAAATTATGAAGTTTGACTGTATGTTGACCACAGTTGACTTTTTGTCCAATACAACTAATTTTCAACCATCTGAGCAATTGTCTGAGCAATCTTGACTTGTAAGGCTTGAAACTTGACATGGAGAATCTTTGAAGCATATGAGGAGGCATGAAGACCATTGGAGATGTTGGAAGTCCATCTTGATCTGAGAATCACCAAACCCTAGTTTGGGTTGGTTGTCTAGGAGAGGGTTTGTCTGATCAACTCTTGAGGAATCCTTGAGTATGGATGTATGAAATATCTTGAGAAGATGGAGGGCAAGTTTTGGGGTATGACAGCTGCCCCTGTTCAATCTTCTTGTACTGGAAGGGTTAGATTGGCATGTGTGCCTTTCGTGACCTGGAGGTAGAAGATGATTGAACACTCGATACACACGAAAATTTGCTTGGTGGATGATCTTTGGAATGGGCTTCTGGATGCCATTTGGAGAAGGCAGAGACTTCGCTGGGGATGAGTCGTATGCTAGACTCGAAGTTGTTGATAGGAGGAGAATTGTCGGAGATGGGCTTTAGATGCCATCTGGAAATGTCAATCTTTGGGAGTGGCCGCTGGGCTCGTAGATGTTCTTGATTGTGGAAGGAGCGTGGAGATGGGCTTAAGATGCCATCCAGAGGGAGTCGTATGTTAGACTTCGTGCTCGCCTTTGAATGAAGTTATTGGTTTGTATTGGTTTTTAACCATATATGCAGCATTCCAAAGGTGGAGAAACACTGATAAGTAGTCGGGAGATGGGCTTAAGTTGCCATCCGGAACCGAGTCGTCACTAGACTACGTAGTTCTTGTTGATAATAAGAAGGGATCGAATAAATCTTCGTGCCGATTACTCGAGGAGGTAGTAGTTGGCAAAATGTGGATATCTTCCCTGTTGTGCATCGGGTGTTGATCCATTGCCTGTTATCGGAGGATAACTTGCGATCGTTCGGATAGGGTTTCCTGTCTAGCTTCGGGTATTAATCCTGGATCCGTTGTTGGAGGACAACGAGGGCGGTCGTTCAGATAGTTTTCCCGTCGAGATTTGGGGCTTAATCCTGGACCAGCTGTCGGAGGACAACTAGGGGTGGTCTTTCGGATAGTTTTCCCGTCGATTCGGGGCTTAATCCTGGACCTTTTTGCGTCAGAAGTGACTTTCACCTGTTTTGGAAAAAAACAAGAGAAACTTTGATAGGATATTTGTTAGTCTTATGTTAAGTATGATGCATGACAATGTGTATGAATGACATATGCATGAATTATGACTTTATGAGAAATGTATGAATGATAGATGTTGTGGTATTTCAAAACATATCCATCTTGAAGAAGATGTGGATGTTCTGCTTGAGGATTTCATCTTACGCTTGGGGATTGAGTGGGTGAGAACCCGCTCTTGAAGGAGAAGAAAGATATCCGGATTCCTCGATGCACTATCGACCAAGTCTTGGGCCTAGATATTGTTGAGGAAGGTAGAGATCGACTTCGTTGTTGGAGATCTCATACATAGACCTAACTGGGAGAGTGGGAAGCAATTTGTTGGGGATCTTGCATGTAGACCATTGGGAAAAATTAGGGCGCTCTTGGGGATCTTTGAGTGTAGATCTCATGGAGGCGTTTGATGGTCTGGAGACGGGTTGGGGCCCGTTGGAATCTCTAACTAGGGAATAGCAGATGTAGATTTTCTCCGGTGTACTATCTGACCAAGTCTCGAGTCCGGATACCGCTGTTGGAGAAAAAGGGGAATTGTTAGGAGATATTGGCGATGATAAATACCCGGTGGGATGAAGTGTTTGCTTGAGGCGATGTAACATTGCTCGTTGAGTGGAACCACTGTTCGGGATGCGTATACTCCATGGGAAGGTTTGTTGTGGCGACAACTTGTGGGATCTGCTGTGGGGAAATGTATTGGTGACCTTCGTCGTCATCTCAATTCCTAGAGCCCGTAGTAACTACTTTTGTATGTCCACTTTTCGCATGTCTGTGAAGAGATTTTTATTGTCAAATGCGCATAATCATTCAATGCAAACGTTGGACTTATTGCAAATGACAACAACAAAGATTGTAAAGAGAAAGAAGCTTGCGTTTATTTGAAAGGTGGCGTATGGTCAAGTAGTTTGTACACAAGAAAGGTAAAAAGCTATGCGGAAACAATCTCGTTAAGTTCCAACTATGCTAGTACTCATATATTTCAACTATCTCATCTCCTTCATCGTTAGAAAGTGAGTGGTGATCTTCGCCATTTGAATCTTGAATGCGATAGTAGTGCAGGCGGTGGTGGAAGAGACATAGTCGTGCGCTTAAATCCTAACTTTTGCCTAGACCGCCCTTCGGTTTTCGGTCTACGAGATACCCTTTTTGCCCAAGCCGCCTTTTCGGGTTTTCGACTTGCGGGTGTACATCTTTTGCAAATATTCTTAACTTTTGCCGAACCCTTTTGGTTCGCCGAGGATGCCTTATTTTTGCCTAGGTCGATCGACCTAGCGGGTCTCTTTATCGTAGTATTTTTGACTATATCTGCGTTCACGGGTGTGGAAGTCTTCACCATCCATGGTGCTAAGTATCATAGCTCGCGAAAACCTTGTCTTGACTACAAACGGTCCCTCGTGGGTGGGAGTCCATTTGCCCACAGGATCACCTTGTGGAAGAATGATGCGCTTGACTACTAGGTCACCGACTTGGTAGACTCGGTGCTTGACCTTTTGTTAAATGCTCGATCATTCGTTTCGATAAATCATCCATGGCAAATGGATGCGAGTCGTTCTCATCAATCAAATTAATGCGGTCAAGGCGATGCGGATCCAATCGTCTTCGCTAACTCTGCGTCTGGAGGACTACGGTTGAGGGTATCCGAACCTCGATGGGTAAGACGGCTTCCATACCGTACACAGAGAGAGGGTTGCCCTATTGATGTTGTGTGTGTCGTTAACCATGAAGAGCAAATGGTAACATCTCATGCCAATATTTGTAAGTCACCGTCATCTTCTGTATAATCTTCTTAATGTTCTTATTGGCGGCTTCCACTGCGCCATTCATCTTAGGCCGATACGGAGAAGAATTGTGATGCATGATCTTGAACTGCGTGCAGAGTTCAGTGACCATCTTATTGTTGAGATTGGAGCCGTTATCTGTAATAATCCTTTCGGGAGTTCCATACCGACAGATAAGATTATGCTTGATGAAACGAGCCACAACATTCTTAGTAACAGATGCGAGCAGGGCTTACTACCCTTGGTAAAGTAATCGATTGCCACAAGGATGAAACGATGTCCGTTGGAAGCTGTGGGCTTAATTTCTCCAATCATGTCAATGCCCCACATTGCGAATGGCCAAGGAGCGGTTAGAACATTCAGAGGTACTGGAGGTACGTGTATTTTATCGGCATAAATCTGGCATTTGTGACAAGATCGAGCGTAGCGGTGACAATCAGCTTCCATGGTGGACCAATAGTAACCTGTTCTCAAAATCTTCTTAGCCATGGTGTGTCCACTGGAGTGGGTACCAAATGCGCCTTAGTGTAACTCTTCCATGATACGTATTGTCTTTTCGGTCTACAGTAGAGTAAACACAAGTCATGGTTGCGCTTGTATAGGATGTCGTTGCTGAGGAAGAATTTGGATGCAAATCTTCTCATGAACTTCTTATCATTGACAGATGCCCCTGCGGGATATTCTTGAGTCTCAAGATACCTCTTCACGTCGTAGTACCAAGGTTTCTCTTCTTTATCAAGCTCATAGCAATATGCTGGTTCTTCAAACTTCTCAATGATGATCTGGGGGGCCTCGTTGTCCCATCTGACCTTGAACATAGATGACATAGTAGCCAATGCGTCTGCCAACTGATTCTCTTCTCGTGGAATATGGTTGAAAGTGATCTCTTCGAAATAGGGAATAAAACTCAAAACATGCTCTCGATATGGAATGAGATTCGGATCTTTCGTATCCCACTCGCCCTTAATCTGACTGATCACCAAAGCTGAGTCTCCATACACTTGCAAGAACTTGATTCTTAAGTCAATAGCGACTTTGATACCCATGATGCAACCATTCGACCATGTTGTTCGTGCGGGAAACATAATCTGGCGGTGAAAGGCGTGTGTCACTTTGTAGGGGATGTAATGATGGCGCCAATGCCATTGCCAAGTGCGTTGAGGCTCCATCAAAGACCATGGTCCATCGGGATCCTTGTTCGGGTCCTTAAATCGGTCACAGTTCTTCACAATCGGTAACTAGCAAAACATCTTCATCTGGAAATTGATGCATAGGCGATAGTCATCTATGGCTTGATGAGCCAAATGATCGGCTACTACTTCCTTTGATTGCTTTACGAGAAGTGTCTTGGATGTCATATTCGGTCAAGATCATTTGCCATCTTGCTATTCTTCTGAGAGTGGTTTCTCAAATATGTATTTTATCGGATCCATCTTGAAATCAACAAGGTAGTGTGAGTCAACATATCTTCTTAGTCGTGAGCAGCCAAAAGCGTTGCAAGTTTTCTCGGTGAGTATCTTGTTTCACGATCGGTAAACTTTTGCTAAGGTAGTATATTGCATGCTCTTTTCGACGGACTCGTCATGTTGCCCAACACGCACCCGTGAGTTCTCTAGCACTGTCAAGTACATGATAAGAGGTCTTCCTTCGGCAGGAGGCATCAGGATGGGAGGATTATGTAGGTACTCCTTGATTTTGTCAAAAGCTATCTGGAAATCGTCATTCCATTCTACCACTTGATCTTTCTTCAGTAACTTGAAGATCGACTCACAAGTAGCAGTCAAATGTGCAATGAATCTGGCAATGTAGTTCAATCGGCCCAAGAAACCTCTGACTTCCTTCTCGGTGCGGGGAGCTGGCATCTCTTGAATAGCTTTAACCTTGGCGGGGTCAACCTCAATACCTTTTCCACTGACAACAAATCCTAGGAGTTTTCCGGATCTGACTCCAAAAATGCACTTGTTAGGATTAAGTCTTAGTCTGTACTTCTTCAACCTATCAAACAGTTTCTGCAAATGATCAAGATGTTCCTCTTGATCAGTGATCGAGCTATCATGTCGTCGGCGTAGACCTCTATCTCGTGATGAATCATGTCATGAAATAATGTCACCATAACCGCTGACGATAAGTGGCGCTGCGTTCTTCGATCAGAGGCATAACCTTGTGAGAAAGTGTGTAACAAAGTAGTCTTTTCCATGTCTTGAGGAGCCATTTAATCGATTGTAACCGAGAAACCATCCATGAAGAGAAAACCTTATCTTTGGCGGTGTTGTCAACGGAACATCAATATGAGGAAGTGGAAAATCGTCTTTCGGACTCGCTTTGTTCGGATCTCGTAATCACACACATTCGGACCTTTCCATCCTTCTTAAGCGGGCACTACATTAGCAACCCATTGTGGATAGGAAGTATGACTAAGAAACCGGTTGAAGTTTCATAACCCGGCTTTGATTTTCTCGACATCTCGGGGCGCGTCGTGAACTTTCTGTTTCCTTTGGGAAAACCTTCTTTATCGGCAATCGGTGTACCACAATATCAATGTCTAAACCGGGCATGTCTTAAAGACCAAGCAAAACCTCAATATAGTCTCGTAGCATCTGAACCAATATTTCTTTAACTTTGTTCTCAAGACCGCTCTATCTTGATCTCTTTTACATCTTCGTTAGTACCCAATTCACAACCTCAACTTGCTCTTGTGTGTTGTATAACTGCTCTTCTTCTTTATGCGATCGGCAAGTTCTCCGGCACTTCACAATCTTCCTCACTTCGTCTTGGCTTGGTAGATCGGATTATGAAGTCATATTTAGCAATACCATAGTTGTTATTAACGAGATTCGGAGTGATTACTGCGATGTATCACGTGGGTGTGTGTAAGAAACACATAGCTTTTGAAGGGTGATAAAGTAAAGAAAGAAAACAAACAATTGAATGCAAAAGTCCAACGAATTTATTGAATGAAAGCAGCAAGCAACGGATAATAACCCTCATGAGCGAGCCATGATGCCGGGCAAGGCACTAGGCTTTCAAAGTTTATTGTTCAAAACCTAAAGGAATACGAAAAGCAAAACAAAACAAGAGCAATTACTCGACTAAAGGAGATTGGTATAGCGTCTTGATCTTCAATTGTTGAGCCCATTGATGCAGGTTGGGAAGATCCACTTGCGATGTCGAATCGTTGTCTTCGTCTTCTATAGCATGGATTCCACTCGGCTGATGCGGAAAGGAAGTTGGCGGCGGCGTTAGCGTATCATCTTCGACCCTTGATGGTGAAGCCTAAACCGGTCTTGTCGATTTGAAAGGAAGATCGAGTTGACCCCAAATAGTACTACCTTCTTCATGACTTGAGCATCCTTGGTGAAACCATCCTAGGTGGGCGGTGTAATTTCGGGAGTGGGAGAGTCGGAGGCATGACTCGGGGATTCAAAAAGCTTGCGAGTCTCGAAGAACTCTCCTTCCATCTCAAGGTATCGAATTTGTAGATGGTGACCATATACTCTTCTTCCACACGTAACAACTTTCCCTTTCATGGTACTTCAACTTGATGCAAGGTAGAGAGTAACGCTTGCCCCATGTATCCAGGGCGTCCAAGTAGGCAAGAGTAAATTGGGCGGTGTCCATGACAAAGAAAGTGGAGTCAAAAGTGGGAACCGACTTTGTGAGGCGATGAGCTCTCAATCTTGTTCGCTTAGAACCATCAAAAGCTCTCACGATTATATCCTTTGGGTCTCGAGAACCACCCTTGATATCAAGTTGATCAAAAGCGGTCTTGATGGGATATTCGAGGCAGAACGGTATCAATCAAAACATGAGACAAGGCGCCCTTGCATTCAGAGATGTGCAAGGCTTTGTTGTGTTCCTTCGGTAGGAGTCAAATCGACATCGAGAGAAGCCTAGGCCGTTGTTGGGGCAGGGCTAGCAATACAAACTTCAAAGCTGGTCGGTGGTAGTGTCTTGCGATGCGTGAGCATTCTTTAGAAACTTCACCAAGGCATTAGCATGAGCCTCGGAGCATAAAGCGAGCAAGCATGGAGATTTTGGATGGAGTCATCCCATTGTTCCACAACATTGTAGTCACTCTTCTTGATGATCTTGAATTTCCTCCATTTCTTGTTTGGAGGTATCTTGATAACTTCCTTTGGTACTACAGGTGGCGGGATGAGTCATGGTTCTTTCCCTCTAGTTTGGGAATGGGTTGAATAAATTTGGAATCTGGAGTTGCGGTGTCTTTTGGAGGAGATTTACGGAGAATACTCTTGGTTACGTCACCTCTTGGATCCGGTGATGTTGTCAATGTCGGGAATGGTAGCTTCAATAGTAAAGTCTTCAATGGTCGGAGGTCTTGCTTGACACCATGATAGTAAACATCGACTCCATAGTTCAAGGAATAGCTTTATCGGAGGAATATGGCAGTGCAGGAGAAATGATGAGAGGTGCCACTCAGGCACGGGATCGTGAGAGGAAATCCTTATAGTGTTAACATCGGCATAGTCTTACGGAAATCGTCACCCCATCCGGTCGCCTTAGCATCTTCAATAGGAATCTTGTAGCTTTCGGGAGCAGTGTACTTCACCATGTAATCATACTTTCCCTTGGCTGCCCCAGGTATCCCACTGAGATGATGCAGTTTCATTCGCATTGTCAATCTTCACTTAGACATTTCTTCACACTTACGCACGGTGGTTTGGAAATAGTATTTCACGGTTATCCATCATGCCTTGGACACGTCTTCTCGACAAGCACAACCATCAGTGCGAGATGGGCACCAACGATTCTCGGGCATCTGGATTGACACGCTTACGACAAATTCTTCTTACGGTCATCGGAGGAATGGTCAAGTCATCTATGTTGAAAACATAAGTATCATCCCCAACAACATTGGAACTCTTGTCATGATTAGGTATGGCGCGTTGATCACATTCGGTCTCAGCGGGAGGGTCAAACTCATACGCTTAGCTTGATCATATCTTGAATCTTGTTCTTGAGCCCACAATCATCGATTACTATGTCACAGGCTATTGGAATGGTAAGCACACTTAGCATTAGGATTGTATCTCGGAGAGAAGTGTTGACATTAGAGGAGGATCCCTCAAAGTAATCACTCTACTTTCAACATGTGTTGCAAGGCTTGCGACAATGGCATGTTGATCTTAAATGCTATCTTCGTTGCGCATTCGAGTTCTGCGTCTCGTGAGGTTGTCTTGATGTAGGATTGGAAATCTGGCTTGCCAGTTGAGCATGGTCGGTCTTGGCTTTCGACCATACACATCATTAACTTCTTTCTTACCACCAAAAGATCTCTTGCGACATTGGAAGATGTCTCTCTGAATCTTCCACTCTTGATACCGACTTCAATCGCTCTTTGTCAATATCATTTCGGTGAATCCGGTTGAAGAGTTTCAATCGAGATGATTGAAGAATGGCTGTCGGTTCCCATAAACATATCAACCAACTCCCTATTGGACAAGGGTGGTTGAACTACACTGCTAGTCTCTCCATTAAGGCATACTCCTTGAACTTCTCATCACGACCCATAGACATGCTTTGTAGTTGCATGCGAGTGGGTGTCAATTGACATTATACTCATCTTATGCATGAAAGCATCAATAAGTCACTCCAATACGGATCGGTCATTCTCTGTGATAATACCACTCCAATTGAGTTCGGACAAACTCTCTTGAAAATAGTGCATCCTGACTTTACATCATCGATGTGGGGGTTGATTTTGGACATAGGACTTCAAATGCGACTTAGGGCAAGACATGCCATCATACTTAGTTGGAACTTTGAACTTGGGAGGAATCACAACACGAGGACAAGACTCGGATCATCAAAATTCAGCCGGACATCTTGAGTTTTCCACGGCATTCAAGCGGTCTTCAAGTTGTTTGTACTTGTCATCTTCATCGAGTATTGGCCATCATCATGACTTTTTGGGCTTCTTGATACCTTCACCATCACCCTTGTTACTTTGCTCATCCTCCTTCTTGACACTTCCTTGAGAGAGCTCGATTCGACTAACCACTCTAGGACCATCTTTGTAGCGTCGCCCATGTTGAGGAGACCAACAACCTTCTTCTTCTGTTGATGAGCTTCTTGATCTTCTTGGCCTTGGACCAATTTGGTGAACATTCTTTGGCCAGGCATTACGAGCTTGAGGATCTTTGTGGTATTCAAGAGCCATTACGCTAAAATAAATAGCGAGCAAATGAAAACCAATCTTGATGTACCTGTGATGCAATGTTATGCTATGATATGCAATGTTTATGCGAATGCAATGCAATGTTTTCAAGGACCTTAGAGATTTAAATTTGTTAAACAAGCAATGAACAAACATTTATTAGTACTCTTTTATTATTCTTTTTTTTTTTAAGTACAAAGGATAGTTCAAGACAAATAAAAGAAAATCCTAAAGCTCTAAGTCTCCCATGGCGCTTCCTCTTGGTGCCGATGTAGGCGTTGATTTCGCTCCTCGTGAAGTAGCTTGGTCAACTCTAGCACTTTCTTCTCACTTGCATAACACGAGCTTCAAATGTATCCCTCTCTTCTTTAAGTTGAATCCGGATCTCTTCAAGTCTTCAAAATCGGTAGGCATGTCGGGATGGAGAGCGGTATAGGATTCGTCACCTATAGCAGGTTCCATAATTCTTTGTAAAGCAGTGAATGGCATCATGAGGTTTTGAGCTCGACTCGCACCCATTTGAGGTAAGGTTCCCAAGGAATGGAGTTTGGTGCCCCAAAGTCTTGGTATCGATCTTCTTTACCATGCCCCAGCGTGTATAAACCTTAGTCGTAATTCGGAGATCGTGATTGTAGTCGAACACAATATCTTGGAGAAGCATATCATGAGGACCATCTCTTGAGCAAAACCAAGCGGCGTAGAGCTAAGAAGGGTTGTAAGTAATACCTCCCTTATACCAAGTAGTGGTACATTAGGAATTCTCCACGGTGCTCGATGAATGTGAAGTCCTTTTGAGAGAAAGATTCCAGCGGATATCCGAATGAGAGAGTGACATTAGTCTTTGAGACCACTTCATCCTTTGTTCTTCGCGTGGAGGAAGGTGCGAAATAAACCACCTTGAAAATAGCGGTATCAACACATGAGAGTTCCTTGTCTCTTGGTAGTGCAGTGTGGAGAGAATGTAGGATATCTCCAAGTAAAGTAGGCAGGATTGCGGGTAAAACAACAATGGCATTGACATCTATGAATTGATCCGAGTTAGGGAATAGAACCAAACCATAGATTAAAAGGCCACAATGTCTTGAATGCATGGAAACTCATAACTTTGAGGAATTCTCGGGCTTTCTTAATTAGGAACTTAGCAAGTAAACCCTTAACTCCACTTCTAGTTTCCCAATTGGCTTCATATCGGCGCTTAAGATGTAAGGTGATGCAATGTCTTGTACCTAGGAACCTTTTCTAAACCGGTGAATGGCATTTGATCAAGAATAGGTATCCCAAGTAGCTTAGAGAACTCTTCAAGGTAGGAACCAAGCGATAATGCAGGAATGTAAAGCAATGGTGTTTGGATCGAAGCTGGAAAGGACATGCATCATATCTTCTTAAAAACGGAGATAACCAAATCAAGTAGATAACCATGTCTTTTGATGAGCCGAGCATGATCGGAATTTACGAAACCAATTCTTTGAGTGAGAAGGTATACCCATGAAGTTGATTCGGATAGTCTTTCTAGAAGCCATAATCCCTACAAAGCAGAGCAAAGATAAATCCCTAGGTCCTTGAAATAGTTAGAAATGATATGCAATGCAAATGATGTCATGATGTCATGTTTAGCACACCTGACAATTCACACAATGAGCCTAGGTTTAAGGCTCGCATGAGGTATAGGTGATTACCCACCAAAGTTTGAGTTGGTTCATCACTCCTATAATAATAACAGGGTTCTAGGAATCTCACATCATTGATCTTTCTCGTAGCGTTTATTTCAATCGACTACCAGTGGTCGACGAAAATATCCCAAAAGTCGATCTTAATGGCGTAGCATCGGTATCAACCAACCTCGGTCTACACCAAAGGCCATCTCACTACCTTCTAATGGCCAAGATGGGTCAATTAAGGTTCTAAAAGTTTAGTTAGCGCTTGATGACACCGAAGCCAAATACTATCCTCAACTTGGGAATGAAGAGTATCGGGACATCCAAAGTGTCACGCTAACGTAGCCATCATGTTGACCGTTTTGATATCGTCTAGCAGTCATGACGATTTATTGCTACTTACCTAAAGGAAAGGATCCGGTGTAAGATCCCCACAAATATAATACCCAAGCAACCCTTAAAGATAAAGCAAGCAAGTCAAGCGAGCAATAAAGGTGTTCTAGAAATCCCTAAGGTAATTCTCTCTTTAGGGTGTGTCCCATAAAGCACGATTACGTGATACGGTGAGCTGACTTTTAGTGTTTTGTAGCGCAAATGTGCGGATAGCAGAGTACCGACTTTTATTTTATCCAATTAAGGGAAGATAAAAGTACGAAAAAGACCTTCGTTAGATTACGAGTAAGGAGAATAGTTATGAAAAGAAAGGTATTAGCACCCTTTCCATCCGTGATTATCTACGGGCTCTTAGTGCTCTAGATCACTTTAAAATTGTGCTACGTGTGTTTGACAAAAAGGTTTTGAAAAAGGCATTTAAGCAACTAAAAGTCTTATTACCTACTAAATTGGTCGTTTCGTGTTTACGTTCCTTTAGAATAGCGCTAGCCATACCATTAGTTGGTAGGTAACTCCATTCGTTGGATGTAAGCGGGACATTGAAGGACATCGGATGGTCATAGAAAGCAACTTGTAGGAAGTATCCTGCACGTTCGAAGGACTATCATCATTTTCGTGGCGACAATCGAGGTCAAGATCATGTATTCGGAGGCGACATCGTGGGTCTTATGATCTTTGTATCGAAGGGACTATGATGATTTGTTTTGAAGGCAACGGTGCTAGAATACCTCTACGTTCGAGGGACTTGACCATTTGAATTCGTAAGGCAATGGGAGAGAATTACCCTAAGGAGTGCATGTGTGAAAAGAGTGTGTCAAATTCAGATATATTATCTTGAAAATTAGTGGGCTATGTTGATTTTAGTCTTGCCATACACGCCTAGTTACAAGCAGTTTATAGGGTGCGGAAATTAAAATGCGGAATGTAAAGATGCGGAAAGGTAAATGTCCTACGCTATTACATGGCTTTGGGGCAGATACATAATTTAAACTTGCGGAAAATAAAACCCTAATTTAAACTATTACATCCCATGAGCAGTTACATTATTGGAAAAATAAAACGATAAAAAGCGTCAAAGCGAACAACACAGTAAAGAATGAGAAATCGGAAAATACGAGATGAATTGAATAAGAGAAAAAATGTTAGAAAAATGCAAATTTTTTAATGAGAAAAATATGACATGCTGGAAATAATATAAATATGCTAAAATAATTTTTTGGGATTTTTTAGATGCAATTTAATAATTTAAAACTAATTAAATGTGATTTAAATGCTAAATTATGAATAAAAATAAATATGCATGCAAAATTGTATTTTTTAATTTTATAAATTAAATAAGTATTTTCAGAAAATAAATGCAAAAGGAAAAAAATATTTTGATGATTTTTTAATGCATAAATAAAATTATGAAACTAATTAAAATAGATGCAAAATATTAGAAAATATGAAATAATTGGAAAACATGGAAGTTTGAGAAAAAAGAAACAAAACTGGTGCCAGTGAGGGTCGAACCCATGACCAGAAGGAGAATCTCTGAACAGGCAGCGCTTTAACCACTAGACCAAACGTCACTTGGGGTTTGAGAGAACAAAATCAATTGTTTTTGAGTGATGACGCGTCAGTGATTAAGTTTCAAACCCAGTCAGCCTGCGTGGGGTCCAGTTGGAAAGGGAGAGCGAATCAGAACGCACGATCGTGCCACCCATGCATCGCCGGAGTCAACTCCAGTCAGTGACGCCGGAGCCCTAGCTCCGGTCGTCTTCTCCGGCCGTTCAATTTCCCTAACCTGCAAAACACGAGCAATAAACAAGAAAGGAGAACCTTGTCCCCCTAAATCGACCCTTCCGAGTCCAATGGTGGTCTCAGTTTCGATTGAAAACACCTGTAACTATTGATTCGAAGCTCATCAGACCGAAAAGCCCTAGGTATGACATCTCACGATTTTGACGTCCAAACTCAATGGCGATTGCCCAGATCAAACCCTTGACATCTCATGAACATGTTAGAAGCATTAGAATCAATTAACACAAGCAGAATAATAAGATGCAAAAATCAAAAAGTTTTGAATATGTATATATATATATATATATATATATATATATATATATGTATATGCATCGATTCTGGATGGTTTGATCAATGGCAATAATGTATTCCTACTCAAACTTACCCTCACGAGCACGATGGAATGATGTTTGAGAAATTTGAAAGTGGTGGATTTTGAAACACGATTTTTCAAGTTTCTTGAAAATTTTTGCAAGAGTAAGGGTTATGCTTTGAGCTAGGGTTTCGTCCTTGGCTTGTGTACTTGCTGAGTATTTATAGAAGGATTTGAGAGAGAAAAAAGAGTGAAAAAAGATTGGTTAATCAATGTGCAATATTTCCCATTCAAATAAAATCAAATTTCCTTAAAAATTTATTTTTTCTTTCCATATGCAAGCTATCACGAATTTGGTATGCTTGGTGGGCTATCTTGGACCTCAAGTAAGATATAAATCCAACCCATTTGAAAAAATACTTTATTTTCATATTTTATATAATTTAATTTTGAATTAAATGATTAAAAATTCAAAAATAAATCAATAAAATAGAAAATTGTCATGGCCAAGCATTTATGGATCAAGAATGATGTCATGAACAAGTTTGGATCAAAAGATTTTAGGCCCATTTGGAAAATGTTGCATTTTGACCAAAATGTCCTTTTGTGCAATTGTCCAAAATTGCCCAACTTCTGAATAGTGTATCTTGCTCAATTTTCCACATTTTTGAGTGTTCTTGGACTTTTTGGAAAGATCTAAGAGTCCTCTAACCAACCTTTTTAGTCGCATCTCAATTGGAGATTCCATGCTCAATATATCTTCAAAACAAAATGTTGACTTTTTGTTGACTTTGAAAATGACCTGTAATATTTTGAGCCATACCTCTCAAATGAAGCATTTTTTGGACATTCTTGTGAGACATGAAGTTGTAGAGAATTGAATTTCCTTCAAAACAAGAGGTAGTGGAAAATTTTCTAAGAAAGTATGAAGAAGTTATGATCAGTCAAAGTTCAGTTGACTTTTCACCTAGAAACCCTAATTTAGAAAGTTTGACTTTTGAGCAAATCTTGAGTTTTCTTGATGAATCATGATCAACCCTTGATCAAATGATGAATATAACTTCAAAATTAGTATGTTGACCAAAAATTATGAAGTTTGACTGTATGTTGACCACAGTTGACTTTTTGTCCAATACAACTAATTTTCAACCATCTGAGCAATTGTCTGAGCAATCTTGACTTGTAAGGCTTGAAACTTGACATGGAGAATCTTTGAAGCATATGAGGAGGCATGAAGACCATTGGAGATGTTGGAAGTCCATCTTGATCTGAGAATCACCAAACCCTAGTTTGGGTTGGTTGTCTAGGAGAGGGTTTGTCTGATCAACTCTTGAGGAATCCTTGAGTATGGATGTATGAAATATCTTGAGAAGATGGAGGGAAAATTTTGGGGTATGACAGTGCCAAACATGACATCATGACATCATTTGCATTGCATATCATTTCTAACTATTTCAAGGACCTAGGGATTTATCTTTGCTCTGTTTTGTAGGGATTATGGCTTCTAGAAAGACTATCCGAATCAACTTCATGGGTATACCTTCTCAGCTCAAAGAATTGGTTTCAGAAATTCCCCGACCATGCTCAGTTCACCAAGAGACATGGTTATCTACTTGACTTGGTTATCTCCGGTTTTGAAGAAGATATGATGCATGTCCTATTCCAGTTCTTTGATCCGAAACACCATTGCTTTACATTCCCAGATTATCAGTTGGTTCCTACTTTGGAAGAATTCTCTAAGCTACTTGGAATACCTATTCTTGACCAAATGCCATTCACCGGTTTAGAAAAGATTCCTAAGCACGAAGACATCGCATCAGCCCTACATCTTAAGCGCTCAGACATTGAAGCCAATTGGGAAACTAGGAGTGGAGTTAAGGGTTTACTTTCCAAGTTCCTAATTAAGAAAGCCCGAGAATTCCTCAAAGTTATGAGTTTCCATGCATTCGAAGACATTGTGGCCTTGCTAATCTATGGTTTGGTTCTATTCCCTAACTCGGATCAATTCATAGATGTCAATGCCATCAAGTTGTTCCTTACTCGCAATCCAGTGCCTACTTTACTTGGAGACATTCTACATTCTCTCCACACTCGTACTATCAAAAGACAAGGAACTCTCATGTGTTGTATACCGTTACTTTTGAGGTGGTTTATTTCGCACCTCCCTCCATCAGTTTTGAAGAACGAACAAAGGTTGAGATGGTCTCAAAGGTTAATGTCACTCTCTCATTCAGATATCCGTTGGAGTCTTTTCTCTCAAAAGGATTTCACATTCATCGAGCGTTGTGGAGAATTCCCTAATGTACCGCTACTTGGTATAAGGGGAGGTATTACTTACAACCCTTCTTTAGCTCTACGTCAGTTTGGTTTTGCCCGAAGAGATGGTCCTCATGATATGCTTCTCCAAGATATTGTGTTCGATTACAATCACGATCTCCAGAATTACCAACGAAGGTTCATACACGCTTGGGGCATGGTAAAGAAGACTGATACCAAGACTTTGGGGCACCAAAACTCCATTCCTTGGGAACCTTACCTCAAATGGGTGCGAGCTCGAGCTCAAAACCTCATGATGCCATTCACGTCTGTTGCTTCTCTCCCTCTGTCCGCCGGAATCTCACCAACAAACCACATCCACCGGTTTCCTCTTGGTTCACAGTCACCGTTTCCGCCGTAAACCCCTCTCTGTCTCACCCTGTTTCTCGCTTCCCTTCCCGTCGTTCTGTCCACTCAATCTTCATACCTTCCACTGTCCTCTCAACCCCATCGTAACTCACTGCTCACAACATCTCCACGGCCTGTTCCGGTTCAGTTTGCAATTCACTGTCTGCTCCAGCCCATTCGGTATTTCATGATTTCTTTGTTTCTTTTGTTATGAAAGGTAAAATATTAATCTCTTGTGAAACATTGGTTGAACTGACTTTACTTGTATGCATTCAATTTCTGAATAGCTATTATGTTGATATAACTATCTGTGAATCACGAATTTGTTTTCGTTTTTGCTGTAAATCTGTGACAACCTGTAAATTTAGCGTTGGTTTACTCTTAACAACTATTATTCTTCTTTGCCTTGGTTCAATTTTTATGTGTGTTGATAAAATGTTGATATCTACTCGTGTTATCGTATTGTCCATGTTTTAATTGGAATTGTGAGTAAAATGATATCCATGTTTTGGTTTCAATGATGGTTTAGTATCTATGATGTGTTTACTCGCGTCTAATACAACCGAGAAACTGTTTGGACACATACACTTGGAGTGTTCGTTTTGTTTCGTGACCATAATTGATTGAGGTCTCCATGACTAGTTTCGATGATGGTTCGACATCTATATCACGTTATTCGTGAAAGATATGGCCAGGAACTATCATGGCAGCCATGATATTTGTTTTTTCTCTGAAACTAATCCACATTATCATAATTTTCACACGTTAATTATTGAATTTCAAAACAATGTTAAGATATAACAATTACTAATTGTAGCTTTTGTCTTTTGTTACATTCAATATAGGACATGCAAAATTTCAAATTGTTCAATCAATCGAAGATAAATTCATCTAAGCTACTTCACATGCGTGGCTAAGATTTGGCGTTTGTTCGGTGACTCTAAATTCCCTTCATGTCTCACATACTATGTGTGCTAAATTTGAAGTACTCTAAATTTGGAGAATGAAGGCATGTTGCGTAGGTCGACATGCTCAGTAATTTTATCGCCGATCAAACTAAGTTGTCTTTAGCGACATTTTGAATGAAGTGTTTTATTTTCACTTTCAAGTAAATAACTTGTGCTTTGTTAGTTTAGTCTTGCTTCCATTCATGTAGTCCATTCATGATATCGATCGATAATATGTTTTTTCTTTTATGAAACTTAGACTTAGATTTGAGCAGTATTTGATAGAAATGTGTAATTTAATTAATGGAAGCTAACGATTGAAAACTATAGTTACGGAGCTAGCTATCAACATTACAATGCGTTACATGCATATATCTTATCCTATGCCTCCTTCCTACTTTTGTTATTTCTAACTCAATGTCAACTTATCATTCTTCTGCAACTAAATTAAAACATTACGTGGTTGTGATATCTATTAGAGAAATTTTTAACTGCTTGCTTGTGGCTATTTTAGTATGTTATACGGTGGACGGGCTAAGCTTAATTGATTCCTCTTACCCTTTTATAATCAATTGCGGGTTTTGCGGAGGTGCAAAGGATCTATTGAACTTGTTGATGTCTAGTGAGCTTCCCAACTTATACGTCATCCGGTTCGAAGAGATGGAAGGTTTGTGTTTTATGTGACCATTATTGCTTTCGGTTGTAGTGTTTTGAAGGTACAACATGTAGTGACAAGAAAGGAATATCTTGATTGGCTTACATAGAAAAGTTGAGCATGTGTCAACTGAAATGTTTACAAAAGTCGTGTAATTGAAATGTCTATGTTTCATCTACTTTCCTTTCTAGTATAATCAATTTTTGAATATAGTATACTCCTCTTATAGTAGTAGTTGTGAGAAAATCTTGCTTAGCCTAACAGTTATCTCTTAAAACTCTTGTCAACTTAATTGATATGTTTTATCAAGAAAAGATATTATTCATTTCGACTATAGACTATGACCGTTAGGTTTTGAAATGTGTCTTAGTTTGATTTATTTTCCATTTGTCTTTGGCGATGCGGTGCACGACAAGGGCAAGTCCTTGGTTTCTGCAAAGAGGTTGCCAAGGTTCGTAGAAGTGCGATTCTTGCCCAAAGATGTTTCCAAATGGCGGAAGCTATCGAGATATTGACCTATGTGGTGATGCTAGCGAACATCCCGAAGATGGTGTTCAAGAGCGAGAATCACGCCATGCATGAGTTCTGAGAGATAGTTTCGATTTCCACTAGAGCTATGCATGCGTTCGCCCCATGATCGAACTCGGAGCCTTCTTTATAGTATTACAACTTGATTTCAACCTCCGCTCTTTCATGAAGATTTTGAGGTTAACAATAACAACCAAACCCCTCAATGTCGTCCTTCTGTATTGGAACAATGCAATGACAAAGATGAGAGTGTTGGCGATTGTAGTTTTGCTAAATCTTCGTGAAAATCGGAACGAGTTTTCGAGGATTGTGAAGAAAGAGGAGGAATATGAGTATCAAGACAGAGTCAATTCTCATTGCCATTGTCAAGTGGTAGAACTAGTATCATTAGGATAAGTCTTGTTTGCAATATGATGAGATTAAGAAGCATTTTGATGTTCCTATATCACTAGCTGCTAAGAGATTGAACATCGGTGTGACCCTTTTAAAGAAGAGGTGCAGAGAGCTCAATATCACAAGGTGGTCTCACAGGAAGTTGAAGAGTTTGATGTTACTCATGGCCAATCTTAAGGTAGTACATTCATATCCTTATGTTGTTTGCTTCAATGACTTGAAAAATAGGATTATCTTTGTTACTCATTTTCCTTACATTGTAGGATTAGGACCCACATAATCAAGATTAATATTAAGTTGTTTATGTTTAGTGTCAAATGTTCAATGTTTGTAAGGTTTTATTGTTTTTGTTTGTGTGATGTAGGAAATGGGATTGGACAACGAGGTTGCTAAGTTGGAGAAGGCGAAGTTGTTGGAGAAAATTCCTGGTTTGGAATTGAATGAAGAGATCAAGAAACTGAGGCAGGTTTGTTTCAAGAATTGTTACAAGAAAAGAAGATTACTTACCTACCATCGTTGAGCTCGAATTGTTGGGTATAGAAATAGAAGTAAAATGACATGTAAAAACTCATTAACATGTTACTTGTTTTATATGTTTTTAGTTTTTTCTTGCAATTGCGGTTCCAAATGAGTATTAGATAGAATAGAACTATATGTTATAGATTAGTGAACTAGTTTGACTTAAAGAATGGCTTTTTCAATTGAGAAGTTTGTGAGATAGTTCAATTGCCAAGGATGACATTTTCAGCAAATTCTAATGTCTTTCTTATGTACAGATATTACTACCTTTAAATGAAATATGAAGTTTTTGTCAATATTATCTCTCTTGAAAATGATTTGGCAGTATTCATAAACAATCATAGTACTGTACGGTTTATATGTTAGTGTTCCTAGGTTATGCTTTGAAGCTTAATAGGGTAAGCTATGCATGGTAAAGTTGACTTTTTTTTTTGGTGTGAACTACTACTAAAAACCATTATGTGATATTTAGTATTTGATGGATCATAATATATATAATGAGTAACTTAAAGCGTTATTTGTATTGAATTGAATATAGTTTTTTGATATTTACACCAAAAAAATGATTGTGTAAAAAAAAAATATTGCACTACAATAGCGGTTTGTAGAGAGTGCTATTAATAATACATCTTATAATAGCACTTTTAAGAGAAAGCGCTATCAAACATGTGTTATATATTAGCGCTTTTTGTTTAGAGTGCTATCAAAAACAAATAAAAACATGCAAAATGTTGATTGATAGCACTTTAGTTAAAACGCTATTATAAATTGGTACTTTAATAGCGCTTTTAAAGTGCTATTAAACAAAAAATATTTACAATAGTGGCGCAGTTAATAGCGCTTTTAAGCGCTATCAAAAACAAAAAAAAGTGCTATTAAATAGCTTATTTGGCGTAGTGTGACGTACCCTATACTGTTCCCCATCCTGACATGCCTATTGATTTTGAAGACTTGAAGAGATCCTGGATTCAGCTCAAAGAAGAGAGGGATACATTTGAAGCTTAGTGTTATGCAAGTGAGAAGAAAGTGCTAGAGTTTACAAAGCTACTTCACGAGGAGCGAAACATCAATGCCTACCTCGGCACCAAGAGGAAGCGCCCATGGGAGACTTAGAGCTTTAAAATTTTTATGCTTTTCTTTTATTATTTTGAACTATCTCTTGTACTTAAAAAGAAAGAAAGGAATAAAAAGAATACTAATAAATGTTTGTTCATTGCTTGTCTAACAAATTTGAATCTCTAAGGTCCTTGAAAACATTGCATTGCATTCGCATAAACATTGCATATCATAGCATAACATTGCATCACAGGTACATTGAAGATTGGTTTTCTCATTTGCTCGCTATTTATTTTAGCGAAATGGTTCTTGAATGATCAAAAGATCTTCGTGCTCGAAATGCCGGCCAGCGATGTTCACCACTTGGTCCAAGGCCAAGAAGATCCGAAGAAGCTCATCAATGAGAAGAAGGTTGTTGGTCTCCTCAACATGGGTAGACGCTACAAGGTGGTCCTAAGAGGGTTAGTCGAATAGAGCTCTCAAGGAAGTGTCAAGACCGAACAAAGTAACAAGGGTGATGGTGAAGGCGGTCACCGAGCTTGAGAAGAACTATGATGATGGCCAATACTGATGAGGATGACAAGTGCAAGCAACTTGAAGACCGTCTAATGCTGTGGAAAACCAAGATGTCCGGCTGAATTTTGATGATTTGAGTCTCGCCCTCGGTGTTGTGATTCCTCCCAAGTTCAAAGTTCCAACTTTTGCTAAGTATGATGGCATGTCTTGCCCTAAGTTGCATTTGAAATCCTATGTCCGTAAGATCAATCCCCCGATGATAGAAAGTCAGGATGCATTATTTTCAAGAGAGTTTGTCCTAACTCAATTGGAGTGGTATTATCACTAGAGAATGACCGTATCCGCATTTTGGAGTGACTTGGCTGATGCTTTCATGCATAAAGATGAGTACAATGTTGAATTGACGCCCACCGCATGCAACTACAAAGCATGTCTATGGGTCGTGATGAGAAGTTCAAGGAGTATGCTCGTAAATGGAGAGATCTAGCAGTGAGTTCAACCACCCTTGTCCAATAGGGAGTTGGTTGATATGTTTATGGGAACACCGACAGCCCTTTCTTCAATCATCCGATTGAAACTCTTCACCGGATTCACCGAAATGATAATGACAAAAAGCGCCGAAGTCGGTATCAAGAGTGGAAAGATTCAAGTAGACATCTTCAAATGTCACAAAAGATCTTTGGTGGTAAGAAAGAAGTTACCGTATGGTCGAAAAGCCGAGCCAAGACCGACCGCACTCAACTGCGGGGGCGCTTGATTCCAATCCTCCATCAAGACAACTCACGAGAACAAGGTAACCGTAATACGCAACAAAGACAAATTACGAAGATCAAGATGCCATTGTCGCAAGCCTTGCAACACATGTTGAAAGCAGAGTCGACATTGAGGGATCCTCCTCGTAATGTCAACACTTCCTCTCCGAGATACAATCCTAATGCTAAATGTGCTTACCATTCCAATAGCCCCGGACATAGTAATGATGATTGTTGGGCTCAAGAACAAGATTCAAGATATGATTGAAGCTAAGCGATTGAGTTTGATCCTCCGCTGAGACCGAATGATCAACGCCCATGCCTAACCATGACAAGAGTTCCAATGTCATGGTGAAGATACTTACGTTTTCAACATAGATGACTTGACCATCCTCCGATGATCAGAAGAAGAATTGCAAGCCGGTGTCAACCAGATGCCCGAGAATTGTCGTTGGTGTCCATCCGCACCGATGGTTGTGCTTGGTTGAGAAGACGGTTCACATGATGGACAACCGTGAGATACTATTTCTTAAACCACCGTGCGTGTCGAAGAAATGTCTAAGTTGAAGATTGACAATGCGATGAAACTGCACCATCTGTGTGGGATACCTTGGGCAGCCAAGTGGAAAGTATGATTACATGGTGAAGTACACTGCTCCGAAGCTACAAGATTCCTATTGAAGATGTTAAGGCAACCGGACGGGTGACGATTTCCGTAAGATTATGCCGATGTTAACACCATAAGGATTTCTCTGCTGATTCTGCCTAAAGCCATTCCTTGGAATTATGGAGCTCGATGTTTACTATCATGGCGCAAGCCGACTCCTCCGACCATTGAAGATCTTACAAAGCCACCATTCCCGACATTGACAACATCAACGGATCTAGTAAGGTGACCAACCTAAGGGTATTCTCCGATATCTCTCCTCCAAAGACACCATGACCCAACGATTCCAAATTATTCAATCCATTCCCAAGCTAGAGGAAAGAACCAAAGGACTCATCCCGTCACCTGTATACCAAAGGAAGTTATAAGACACCTCCAAACAAGAAATGGAGGAAATTTCAAGATTATCAAGAAGAGTGATTACAATGTTGTGGAATAGCTAGGACAGACTCATTCAAAATCTCCATGCTTGCTCGCTTTGTGCTCCGAGGCTCATGCTAATGCCTTGGTGAAGTTTCTCAAGAATGCTCACGCATCTTAAGACACTACCACCGACCACTTGAAGTTTGTATTGCTAACTGGCTGCCAACAACGGCCTAGGCTTCTCTCGATGTCGATTTAACTCACGGAAGAAACATAACAAAGCCTTGCACATCTCGTTGGAATGCAAGGGCACTACATTGTCTCATGTTTTGGTGGATATCGGTTCGCCTCGATATCCTTCCAAGACCGCTTTTGATCGACTGATGTTGAAGGGTTGGTTCGAAACCCAAAGGACATTATTGTGAGAGCTTTTGATGGTTCTAAGCGAACAAGATTGGAGAACTCATCATAAAGTCGGTTCCCGATTTTGACTCCACTTTCTTTGTCATGAACATCCGTCCGCATCTCTTGCCTACTTGGACGCCTTGATACATGGGGCAAGGCCACTCTACCTTGCACCGTCAAGTACCCAAAGAAGGGAAAGTTACAAGTGTGTGGTGAAGAAGAGTATATGGTCACCATCTACAATCATTCCGATACCGAGATGGAAGGAGAATTCTTCGAGACTTCACAAGCTTTTGAAACAATCCCGTAGTCATTCCTGCTGACTCTCCCGCACCCCGAGTTACGCAAGTTCCGCCTAGGATGGCCTCACTAAAGATGCTCAAGATGTCGTTGAAGAAGGTAGTACTATTTGGGACGGCCCCGATCTTCCTTTCAAATCCAACAAGACCGGTTTAGGCTTCACCATCAAGGTCAAGATGATACCGCGAACGGCCAACTTCCATTCCGCATCGCCGAGTGGAATCCATGCTATAGAAGACGACGACAACGACTTCGACATCAACAAGTGGATCTTCCTAACCTGCATAAAGGGCTCAAGAATTGGAAGATCAAGACGCTATACCAATCTCCTTTAGTCGAGTAATTGCTCTTGTTTTGTTTTGCTTTTCGATTTCTTTATGTTTTGAACAATAAACTTTGAAAGCCTAGTGCCTTGCCCGGCATCATGGCTCGCTTATGTAGGGTTATTATCTGTGTTTGCACGCTTTTCATTCAATAAATTCGCTGGACTTTTGCATTCAATTGTTTGTTTTCTTTCTTTACTTTATCACCCCTTCAAAAGCTATGTGTTTCTACACACACCCACGTGATACATCGCAGTAATCACTCCGAATCTCATAACAAATGGTTATTACAATATGACTTCGATCATCCGATCTACCAAGTCAAGACGAAAGTGAGGAAGATTGTGAAGTGCAGGAGAACTTGTCGATCGCTACAAAGAAGAAGATCGAGTTATACAAACCACATGAAGAGCAAGTTGAGGTTGTGAATTTGGGTACTAACGAAGATGTAAAAGAGATCAAGATAGGAGCGGGTCTTGAGAACAGTTAAAGAAAGATTGGTTCGATGCTACGAGACTATATTGAGGTTTTTGCTTGGTCATAAAGACATGCCGGTTTGACATTGATATTGTGGTACACCGATTGCCGATAAAAGAGGGTTTTCTCCCTGAAATGTAGGTTCACGTGATGCGCCCGAGATGTCGAGATAATCAAAGCCAAGTTATGAAGCGCTTCAACGGCTTTCAGCATTTCCTATCCACAAGGTTGCAAACGTGGTACCCGTACTCTAAGAAAGATGGCAAGGTACGAATGTGTGTGGATTACGTAGATCCGAACAAAGCAAGTCCGAAGACGATTTTCCACTTCCTCATATTGATGTTCGTTGACAACACCGCCAAAGATAAGGTTTTCCTTCATGGATGGTTTCTCCTACAATCGATCAAAATGGCTCCTCAAGACATGGAAAGACTACTTTGTTACAGGGGCACTTTCTAAGGTTATGCTGCTCGCCTAAAGAACGAGGCGCCACTTATCATATGGTAACATTATTTCATGACATGATTCATCACGAGATAGAGGTCTACGCCGATTTATATGATAGCTCGATCACGCATAAGAAGAACATCTTGATCATTTGCGTAAACTGCTTGATAGGTTGAAGAAGTATGATCGAGACTTAATCCTAAAAAGTGCACCTTGGAGTCGATCCGAAAACTCCTAGGGTTTGTTGTCGGGTAAAGGTATTGAGGTTGACCCAAAAGGTTAAAGCTATTCAAGAGATGCCACCCCCGCACCGAGAAGGAAGTCGAGGTTTCTGGGCCGATTAAACTACATTGCCGATTCATTGCACACTTAATCGCTACCGTGAGCCAATCTTCAAGTTACTTAAGAAAGATCAATTAGTGGAATGGAACGACGATTGCCGATCGCATTGACAAAATCAAGGAGTACCTTCGTAATCCTCCCATCCCGATGTCACCGAAGGAAGACCTCTCATCATGTACTTGACAAAGTTAGAGAACTCAATGGGTGTGTGTGGGGCAACATGACGAGTCCGGTCGAAAAGAGCATGCAATATACTACCTTAGCAAAATGTTTACCGACCGTGAAACAAGATACTCACACGAGAAAACTTGCAACGCTTTGGGCTGCTCGCCAACTAAGAAAGTATATGTTGACTCACACTACTTTGTTGATTTCAAGATGAACCGATAAAATACATATTTGAGAAACCAACTCTCCTAAGAATAGCAAGATGGCAAATGATCTTGACCGAATATGACATCCAAAGACACTTCTCGTAAAGCAATCAAAGGAAGTGTAGTAGCCGATCATTTGGCTCATCGTCAGAGATGACTATCGCCTATGCAATTTGAATTTTATGAAGATGTTTTACTAGTTACAGATTATGAAGAACTGTGCCCGCACGAAGGACCCGAACAAGGATCCCGATGGACCATGGTCTTTGATGGAGCCTCAAATGCACTTGGCAATGGCATTGGCGCCATCATTACATCCCCACAAAGGACACACGCCTTTCACCGCCAGATTATGTTTCAGCTGCACGAACAACATGGCCGAATATCAAGCGCATCGGGTATCAAAGTCATATTGACTTAAGAATCAAGTTCTTGCAAGTGTATGGAGACTCACTTTAGTGATCACCGATTATATGAGTGGATACTAAACATCCGAATCTCATTCCAGACGAGAGCATGTTCGAGTTTGATCCCTACTCAAGAAATTACTTTGATCACATTCCACGAGAAGAGAATCACCATGCACGATTGGCTACTATGTCGCCTATGTTCAAGGTTAGATGGGACAAAGAGGCTCCCTGATCATCATTGAGAAGTTTGACGAACCAACAGATTGTTATGAGCTTGATACGGAAGAGAAACCTTGGTACTATGACGTGAAAAGGTATCTTGAAACTCGTGAATATCCGCAGGGCATCCGTCAATGATAAGAAGTTCATGAAAAGTTTGCATCCAAATTCTTCCTCAAGAACAACATCTTATACAAGCGCAACCACGATCCTGGCTTACTCCGCTGTAGATCGAAAACAACAATACGCATCATGGAAGAGTTACACGAAGGCATTTGGTACCCACTCCAAAGGACACACCATGGCTAAGAAGATTTTGAGAACAGTTACTATTGGTCTACCATGGAAGTCGATTGTCACCGCTTACTCGATCTTGTCACAAATGCCGATTTATGCCGATAAAGTACACGTACCTCAAAGACTTGAACGCTTTAACTTCTCCTTGGCCTTTTGCAATGTGGGCATTGACATGATCGGAGAAATCAAGCCCACCGCCCAATGGACATCGCTTCATCCTTGTGGCAATTGGCTATTTCACTAAGTGGGTAGAAGCGCCCTCTTCGATCATTACCAAGAATGTTGTGGCTCGATTTATCAAACATAATCTTATCTCGATATGGCACTCCCGAAAGGATTATCACGTATAACGGTTCCAATCTCAACAACAAATGATCACCGAGCTCGCACGCGCTCAAGATCAAGCATCACAACTCTTCTCCTATCGGCCTAAGATGAATGGCGCAGTGGAAGCCGCCAACGAGAACATTAAGAAAATCATAAAGATGATGTTGACTTACAAAGATTGGCATGAGATGTTACCATTTGCTCTTCATGGTTATCGACCACAAAGACGAACATCAACAGGGCAACCCCTTCTCTAGTATACAGATGGAAGCCGCCTTACCCATCGAGTTCAGATACCTCAACCGAGTCCTCCAGACGCAGAGTTAGGCGAAGACGATCGGGTCCGCACTTGACCAGATTAACTTGATTGATGAGAACGACTTGCATCCATCCGCCATGGATGATTTATCGAGCGAATGATCGAGCATTTAACAAGAAGGTCAAGCACCGAGTCTACCAAGTCGGTGATCTAGTAGTCAAGCGCATCATTCTTCCACAAGGTGATCCTAGGGCAAATGGACTCCCACCCACGAGGGACCGCTTTGTAGTCAAGATGGTTTTCCGCGGAGCTATGATACTTAGCACCATGGATGGTGAAGACTTCTCACACCCTGTGAACGCAGACATAGTCAAAAAATACTACGCATAAAAGAGACCCGCTAGGTCGACTGATCTAGGCAAAAATAAGGGCATCCTGACGAACCAAAAGGGTTCGGGAAAAAGTTAAGGATATATACAAAAGATGTACACCCGGCAAGTCGAAAACCTGAAAAGGCGGCTTGGGCAAAAAAGGGTATCCCGATAGACTGAAAACCCGAAAGGGCGGTCTAGGCAAAAGTGAGGGATTTAAGCATACGACTGCGTCTCTTCCGATCACCCGCCTGCACTACTATCAAGATTCAAGATTCAAATGGCGAAGATCGCCTACTCACTTTCTACCGACAGCAAGGAGATGAGACAGTTGAAATATATGAGTACTAGCATAGTTGGAACTTAACGAGATTGTTTCCGCATAGCTTTTTTACTTTTCTTGTGTACAAACTACTTGGCCATACGCCACCTTTCAAATAAACGCAAGCTTCTTTCTCTTTATAATTTTTGTTGTTGTCATTTGCAATAAGTCCAACGTTTGCTTTGAATGATTATAAGCATTTGACAATAAAAATCCCTTCACAAACATGCAAAAAGTGGACATACAAAAGTAGTTACTACAGGCTCTAGGAATTGAGATGACGATGAAAGTCACCCATGCATTTCCCCATAGAGCATGATGCCCACAACAGTGTCGCTCACAACAAGTCTTCCCCAGCGGAGTATACGTTAGTCCTCGAACTGTGATTCCACTCAACTGAGCAATGTTACATCGCCTCAAGCAAGAACACTTCATCCCAAATGGTATTTGTCATCAAATATCTCCCAATTCCCTTTTCTCCAAGAATGTATCCGGACTGAGACTTGGTCGATAGTACACCGAGAAAATCTACATCTTCTATTCCCCAACAGAGATTCCAATGGGCCCCAACCCGGTCTCCCAAGAACCATCAAACGCCTCCAAGAGATCTACACTCAAAATCCCCAGTAGAGCGCCTCCTAATTTTTCCCAACAGGGTCTACATGCAAGATCCCCAACGGACTTCCTCCCAGACTCTCCCCAGCAGGGTCTATGTATGAGATCTCCAACAACGAGTTTCTCAATCTCTACCTTCCTCAACAATATCTAGGCCCAAGACTTGGTCAGATAGTGCATCGAGGAATCGGTTATATTTCTTCTCGTGATCTTCATCCTCGCTAAGTCGAATCTCCAAACAGAACATCCACATCTTCTTCAAGATGGATATGTTTTGAAATACCACAACATTTATCATTCATACATTACTCATAAAGTCATAATTCATGCATATGTCATTCATATACATTGTCATGCGTCATACTTTGCATAAGACTAACGAATATTCTATCAAAGTTTCTCTTGTTTTTTCCAAAACAGGTGAATGTCACTTCTGATGCAAACAGGTCCAGGATTAAGCCCCGAATCTCGACGGAAAACTATCTCAAAGACCGCCTAGTTGTCCTCCGACTTGGTCCGTGATTAAGCCTCAATCTCGACGGAAAACTATCTGAAAGACCACCCCTAGTTGTCCTCCGACAGCTGGTCCAGGATTAAGCCCCGAATCTCGACGGGAAAACTATCTGAACGACCGCCCTCGTTGTCCTCCGACAACGGATCCAGGATTAATACCCGAAGCTAGACGGGAAACCCTATCCGAACGATCACAAGTTATCCTCCGATAACAGGCAGTGGATCAACACCCGATGCACAACAGGGAAGATATCCACATTTTGCCAACTACTACCTCCCTCAGAGTAATCAGCACGAAGATTTATTCTGATTCCTTCTTATTATCAACAGCAACTACAGAGTTTAGCATGCGACTCAGTTGCCCTGGATGGCATCTTAAGACCATCTTCGGCTACTTATCAGTGTTTCTCCACCTTTGGAATGCTGCATATTTGGTTAAAAATCAATACAAACCAATAACTTCATTCAAAGGTGAGCACGAAGTCTAAACGTACGACTCCCTCCGGATGGCATCTTAAGTCCATCTCCATGCTCCTTCCAGAAACTTCTACAGAGTCTAGCGTACGGCTCACTCCCCAGCATCGATCTTTCCAAATGGCATCTGTAAGCCCATCCCCGTCAATTTCCCTATCAACAACCTTGAGTCTAGCATACGACTCATCCCCGAGCGAAGTCTCTGCCTTCTCCAAATGGCATCTGTAAGCCCATTCCCGCATCATCCACCAATAGCGAGTGCAAATTTTCAGGTGTACTCGAGTGTTCAATCATCTCCTACCTTCAGGTCACGAAAGACAGGCGTGTCAATCTAACCTTCCAGTACAAGAAGATTGAAGGGGCAGCTGTCATACCCCAAAACTTGCCCTCCATCTTCTCAAGATATTTCATACATCCATACTCAAGGATTCCTCAAGAGTTGATCAGACAAACCCTCTCCTAGACAACCAACCCAAACTAGGGTTTGGTGATTCTCAGATCAAGATGGACTTCCAACATCTCCAATGGTCTTCATGCCTCCTCATATGCTTCAAAGATTCTCCATGTCAAGTTTCAAGCCTTACAAGTCAAGATTGCTCAGACAATTGCTCAGATGGTTGAAAATTAGTTGTATTGGACAAAAAGTCAACTGTGGTCAACATACAGTCAAACTTCATAATTTTTGGTCAACATACTAATTTTGAAGTTATATTCATCATTTGATCAAGGGTTGATCATGATTCATCAAGAAAACTCAAGATTTGCTCAAAAGTCAAACTTTCTAAATTAGGGTTTCTAGGTGAAAAGTCAACTGAACTTTGACTGATCATAACTTCTTCATACTTTCTTAGAAAATTTTCCACTACCTCTTGTTTTGAAGGAAATTCAATTCTCTACAACTTCATGTCTCACAAGAATGTCCAAAAAATGCTTCATTTGAGAGGTATGGCTCAAAACATTACAGGTCATTTTTAAAGTCAACAAAAAGTCAACATTTTGTTTTGAGGATATATTGAGCATGGAAACTCCAATTGAGATGAGACCAAAACGGTTGGTTAGAGGACTCTTAGAGCTTTCCAAAAAGTCCAGGAACACTAAAAAATGTGAAAAATTGAGCAAGATACACCATTCACAAGTTGGGAAATTTTGAAGAAGTGCACAAAGAGAAATACTTCTAAAAATCAAGAACTTTGCAAATGGGCCTACTTTTTCTTCATCCAAACTTATTCCTCACACCATTAGGAATATCCAAGCCCAATGCCACGAATTTTTATTTTATTTTTCTATTTAATTTGGAATTTATTCATTTAAATACAAATTAAATTTAAAAATAGAGTATAAAATCAAAATTAATTGCAAACTTGATTTTTATTTCTTCCTTGGGATCCAATCAACTCATTAAAAGCCAGCAATTTTCGAAATTTGATGGATATGGCAAGATTGGATTGAAAATTGATCAAAATATGAAGATTTGATTTTGTACAAAAATCAAATTTGATTGGCATTGATCATTGATTAATTCTTTCCCAAAACAGCTCTGAATCCTTCTACTATATATACATGATACATACCACACGAATTAGGGTAGAAAATTTTGACTCAAGAACCCTATTCCAAGCTCAAAAAAACCGTGGTACACAAGCAAGTTGCAGCCCTAGTTTCAGCTGGATTTAACCAATTCCAAGCATTCCATTGCATTCCTTGACATCTCCAGAATCGATCCAGACCCTCACTTTGCTCAAATCCATCCAGAATCAGAAAATCCGAGTTTGGTTTGTTCTTGAAAAATCCAAAATCGTGTTTTAATTTTCATGCATTACTAACATGTTTCATTGTTGTTTTTGTGATTAGTGATGAGTTTGCAAGCATTCTGGGCACTTTGATTGAATTTCCATGGCCGAAAACACGATATGCCATGATTAGGGTTTCCTGTGCCGTTTTAGGGTTTCACGAAATAGGAAAAATTGGACTATGAGACCATGCCCATCGTGTTCGGAATGATGTCTGGAATCGAACCATGGCCTTAGAACTTATTTATATTATGTGTGCTTGATTTTCAATTTTGCCAGGGTCTGTAGCGTCGAGCAGAAGCCGACGCTGAAGTTTCAAAAATTCAAATCGGGGACGATGAAGATTGGCGCGAGTTCGTGGCAATAGGGAGACGACGCGCGTGTTTACATCCACTCACTCCGATTTCCATACACGCTTGCACACTTGGCTCATTTGTTTAAGGCGTGGACTGTGCACAGATGCTCTCCAGGGTCATGAGTTCGATCCTCATTGGCACCGGTTTCATCTTTTCATATTTTCATATTTTCATATTTTCATATTTTCATATTTTCTAATATTTTGCATCTATTTTAATTAGTTTCATAATTTTATATCATGCATTAAAAATCATCAAAATATTTTTTTTCCTTTTGCATTTATTTTCAGAAAATACTTATTTAATTTATAAAATTAAAAAATATTATTTTGCATGCATATTTATTTTTATTCATAATTTAGCATTTAAATCAATTTTAATTAGTTTTAAATTATTAAATTGCATCTAAAAAATCCCAAAAAATTATTTTAGCATATTTATGTTATTTCCAGCATGTCATATTTTCTCATTCAAAAACTTGCATTTTTCTAACATTTTTTCTCTTATTCGATTCATCTAGTATATTCCGATTTCTCATTCTTTTACAGGTCATTCCGTTTCGGACGATTTTTCTTTATCGTTTTATTTTTTCCAATAGTGTAATTGCTCATGGGATGTAATAGTTTAAATTAGGTTTTTATTTTCCGCAAGTTTAAATTATGTATCTGCCCCAAAGCCATGTAATAACGTAGGATTTATCTTTCCGCACTTTACATTCCGCATTTTAATTTCCGCACCTTATAAACTGCTAGTAATTAGGCGTGTATGGCAAGACTAAAATCGACATAGCCCACTAATTTTCCAAGATAATATATCTGAATTTGACACACTCTTTTTCACACATGCACCCCTTAGGGTAATTCTCTCTCGTTGCCTTTGCGAATTCAAAATGGTCATGTCCCTCGAACGTAGAGGTATTCTAGCATCGTTGCTTTCAAACAAATCATCATAGTCCCTTCGATACAAAGATCATAAGACCCACGATGTCGCCTCCGAATACATGATCTTGACCCTCGATTGTCGCCTACGAAAAATGATGATAGTCCCTTCGAATGTGCTAGGATACTTCCTACAATTGCTTTCTATGACCATACGATGTCCCTTCGAATGTCCAGCTTACATCCAACAAATAGGGTTACCTACCAACTAATGGTATGGCTAGCGCTATTCTAAAGGAACGTAAAACAACACGAAAACGACCAATTCTGAGTAGGTAATAAGACTTTTAGTTGCTTGCTCAATCAAATGCTTTTCACACCTCACACTTTTTTGTCAAAGTTCAAACTCTTTTCAAAAACGAAACATTTCCGCGAACACTTTGTATACATTCCTACATGAATCATTACAAAGTCAAAGCGAAATGCCTTTTCAAAACATTTTGTCAAACACACAGCAAGCACAATTTAAAGTGATCTAAGAGCAACTAAGAGCCCGTAGATAACTACGGATGGAAAGGGGTGCTAATACCTTCCCTTTTCATAACCTTCTCCCTTACTCAGAATCTAACGAAGGTCTTTTTCTGTACTTTTACCTTCCCTTAATTGGATAAAAATAAAAGTCGGTGACGACTCTTGCTATCCGCACATTTGCGATACAAAAACACTAAAAAGTCAGTTCACCGTATCACAATGGCCAAGAAAACTAACCTCTTTCAACCAAAATTCGCACTTGGACAGCTACGCATACATCTCCTTTTCTTTCAAAACTTGAAATACGACTCTTAGGTGTTCTGCATGTTCTCCTTCTGATTTAGACTAAATCAGAATTTTGTCAATGAATACCACCACATATCGATCCAAGTAAGTATGAAAAATATGGTTCATGTACTCCATGAATACTCCCGGCACATTAGTTACACCAGAAGGCGTCACCGAATACTCGTAGTGTCCATACCGAATCCTGAACACGGTTTTCTGAATATCATCTTCTTTCACTCTAATCTGGTGATATCCAGATCTCAAATCAATCTTAGAAAACACACTAGCACCCACCAGTTGATCCATCAAATCATCAATTCTCGGAAGCAGATACTTGTTCTTTATCGTCACTTTATTCATAGTCAACACAGAGTCTCATACTCCCATCTTTCTTCTTTACTAACAGCACAGGCGCTCCCCACGGAGATACACTTGGTCTAACAAACTTTTTCTCAAGCAACTCTTCTAATTGCTTCTTCAGTTCAGACAACTCAGATGCAGACATCATGTACGGTGCCATAGAAACAAGTCTAGTACCAGGTACAAGATCAATCAAAAATTCAACATCCCTCTCAGGAGGTACTTTAGGAATTTCATCAGGAAATTCTCGCACCACCTGCAACTCATTCAATCTAACTTGATTCTCAATAGACAACGTCCCCATCAACGAGAACATTTGTGCTTCGTCTTACATCAATCACTTTAATTGCTTACCATTCAACAAACCAACTCGTTCCTCTTCAGGGGTAGAAAACCTCAAAGACTTGTCATAACAATTGATATGAACATAGTTACATTCAAACCAGATCATACCCAAAATCACATCTAGTCCACTTAACGGGAAACAAATCAAATCAACAGCAAAGTCTTTGTCGAAGATTCACATAGGGAAATTCAAACATACAAGAGAAGTAGTCATCGATCCCTTAGCCAGAACTTCGACGACCATTTCTCCATTCATAGAGGACAACATAAGACCCAATCTCTTAACACAATCAGCAGCAACAAAACAATGAGTAGCACCAGTATCAATAATAGTAATTAAAGGCGTACTATTAATGAAACATGTGCCTCTAATGAGTCTGTCCTCACTAGCTGACAGATTCCCAGCTAAAGCAAGCACCTTCCCGCTAGTCCATCCTTTCTTCGGTTTCGAACACTGACTACTCAAGTGTCCTTCTTCTCCATAATTGAAACATACCATCTCCTTATGTTGGCAGTCAGACATTGCATGCCCCAACTTACCTCATCGAAAACACCGCTTCACATCAGCTTTGCAGGCAAAACTCTTATGGCCAGCTTGCCCACATTTGAAACAAACAATCTTAGCAGGAGCATCACCCTTACTAGTCTTCTGACCCAGAGCAAATCTCTATTTACCCTTCCCTGCATCATAAGGCTTGGCACGGTCCTATTGACCCTTGCCTCTCTTATCAGTAAGGATCTTATGATGAGCATTACTATACTCCTCATAGATCCTGCAACTATCAACCAAATATGAAAATACACGGATCTTCTGATAACCAACAGATTTCTTAATGTCCGAGCATAACCCGTTCTCAAACTTGATGCACTTGGAAAACTCAGCACCTTCTCCATTAAAGTGTGGATAGAACTTAGCTAGTTCCACAAACTTTGCAGCATATTCAGTCACAGAATTATTTCCTTACTTTAACTCAAGGAATTCGATTTCTTTCTTACCCCAAACATCTTTAGGATAGTACTTCCTCATAAATTCTCTACGGAAAATAGACCAAGTGATTTCCTCACCTGCAGCCTCCAATCTCTGACACGTTTCCCGCCACCAGTCGTCATCCTCACTTGCTAACATATGTGTCCCATAGTGAACCTTCTGCAGTTGAGTGAAATCCATCACACGGAAGATTCTTTCTATCTCTTTCAGCCAGTCTAGTGCTCCATCAGGGTCATGTTTACCCTTGAACACCGGCGGATTCTCCCTTTGGAAAGTCGCCAAACTTCGAGATCCAGCATCCCCGCCAATATTCGGTTGATTCTCTATCGCATTAGCCATTGCTTCCAAATAAGAAGCAATTGCAGCATCGTTCCTTCCATCCATTTTAACTTAACACTGCAACACAACAAACTGTATGAAATAATTAACAATACTTGATTGTTACAGACTCAACAACCTGGTCAAACGGACCAACCAGGCTCTGATACCACTATTGTAACACCCCAATTCTACCCCACGTATTTATTTAATAAAATATCAGAGTTTTCATAAATCATCATTTATTAAAAATCTACATAATCGAAATGCCATAAATCAACATAAACACAACATAAACATGTCATTATCCCTTCCACAGATACATAGCACTACTCAACGTTTAACAACGAAAACAGTTCATTAAACATGCAGCAGAATTCAAATAGTTCTACAAAGCAAAACGAAACATCTCATGTCTATTCAACAATATCAGTTTCAACATAAAACAACGATATAATAGAAACAATGCGCGTTTCCCCCCGAGTGCTACGTATAAGAGAAAACGACACTAAATTGGAACCACATCATCAAAGAGTACTCCTCTTGATCACCTACACGTTACAAATTTAAGGTAACGGCGAAAAACAAGTAAAGGGTGAGATATCAAACTATATAATTAAATTTATGATAAACAATATACAATTCGAAATCATATAACATCACCATTTGTAATCACACGAGTAATCAACGGTAACACGCAACTATTCCATCACAACATGCAACTATTCCATAATTACACACAATCATTTACAACAACGTAATCCAATTATCACAACAACATCATCATAAAGTATTATGACATACGACTCAACTAATGCACATGCATGCGGTACCAATGGAGTAAAACTCCCAACGTAATTCCATTGCTAGTAATTTCGAGGCATCAAGGCGTGAGCCTTCAACGTAATCAACTTTTCCCCCAACGGCTCAACGTATTCTGCCCACATAGGCCAACACAATATGAAATGTATGTATGCAATAAATTTAAATAGCATACAACAACAACTACAATGTAACCGTCAACGTTGGCCATCAAGCCTCAACAACAACATACACAACAACGGATTCACAATGGAACTACTTTCAATTAATCCAATTTCTCACATAATGTATTTAAAAGTATTATTATAGGTTAACTCATGTTCCTAGCTTTCCAGCGGTCCAAACGGAATCAAAAACGGAGTTACGGTCGCAAAGATACGCTCAAAACAATTTTCAGAATTCCTTTTTTGTTTCTGTTCAGTATGCATCGATACAAAACTCCATGTATCGATACATACTCAGCTTGTATCAACACAAGCTTCGTATGAGTCGACTCATACTCAATTTATTTTTCTGATTTTCTGTTTCATAACAGTTTGAGTCGATGCAAGCTTCCTTTGTATCGATACAAAACTGGCTTGTGTCGATGCATACCACGTATGAGTCGATACAAGTCCTACAGAATAGCCCCGTGAGTCGATGCGAGGTTGTATGTATCGACACAAGAAGTTTTCACACTCTTGGTTTTTAAGTCAATAGTTGCTTGTATCGATCCATAATATTATGTATCGACTCATGCTGCGTATTCTTCACCAAAAACCTAATTTTTTCATTTTTTTGCAATTCCAATGGACATCATTCTTCACCAACAATCACAGTACAACATATGCAGTAAAATTTGTGCATTCCTTTCATACAATTAACATCAACACAACATATACAACAGAGTTGTACAATCAACAACAACAATATGCACAGAATTCAAGATCATATATTCCAATTTGGGTCTTTTACCTGACACGGTTAAGTTTTAGCACCCAGAACGAGGCGTTCAGATACCAATTAAAGGTTGAAAAACACAAGAAAGGGGGGTTGAATTGGGGTTTTGAAATTAAAATGATTTTTACACAGTTAGTTTTATCTTGGTTTGTTTGAACTGAAACTACTCCAGTCCACCAATCAAGGTGATTTTCCTCTCTCAACAAGGTCTTAATTTACTAATCAAAACTTGATTACAACTCACTAAGACAACTGTCTTAGTCTTCTCAAGATCAAACACAACTTGGTTTCTCAAGGAATTTCAACTTTACAATCAATTACAAATCTGTGTGTTTTACGTTGCTTCTAAAAAGCTATATCACAACTGTGATTTTTACATAAAATTTCAAGCACTTATGAACTAGAGAATATGAATGATTTCTTTTCAGATTTTTTCTTTTTGTTGTACGCACGGAAGTTGTTCTTTTTATTCTTTTCATGGATGGATCTTTATATAGGCATCAAGAGTACTTATCCGTAGGAGACATATAATCTATATATGGAATGATGATATTTGGACTTAATTGTTCTTTCCATGAAAACGAGATCCTGTTGGAATTCAGTCGTTGCTTCAAATCTTTATGTAATAAATAGCAACGTACCAGAACAAAGCAACCAGAACATAGGTATCAGAGTTTGTGGAGAATTATGGCGCTTTCAGAAGTTTGACTTGAATCCTTGACATCTTGATCAAAAGATGATGTAGCAGAGCTTTAAAGTTTTTTTGATCACTTGAAAATATGTTAATCAGAGTTTGGTGCAGCCTTTGGTGCTTTTAGAAGTTCATCAGAACTTCTCTTTAGAACGTGAAATTAAACTTCAGATCATGAATGAATCTTTTGACATATATCCATTGTATCTGAACTTCTATATTGATTCATAATCTTCTGACATATATCCATTGTATCATACCTTCTGTATAGATCAGAATCTTCCTCTACTATCAGAACCATAACTTGTTCTTCTTTTCTTTTCAAGGTCAGAACTTCATCTGCATACTTTATTAAACAAAATTGGGAAACAACAATGTTTCATAAAAAATAGTTATTTATCAAGGTTAGAACATAATTGTCATCAACAATACTTGTTATCATCAAAACTTCTAAGATAGGTGTAGAACCAAACTATGTTCTAACAATCTCCCCTTTTTGATGATGACAAAACATAAATATTTTGACAAAGAGAGGTCTCCCCCTGAACTTAATATTCATATAAATTTAGAGAACATTGTACTTCCCTGAAGAGTTTCGTCCAAAGTATTATGAAGGTTCCAAGTTGATTTCCATAATTGATATTTCCTGTTTTAAGCTTTAGATAGAAATGAAATCAAAGATGATATCAGAATGTTCGAGAATTGGTCTATCAGTAACTATGATGTTCAAAATATCTTACGTGCTTAGCTCTTAATGAAATGATGTTTAATTTCTATGTGCTTAGCTCTAGAATGTAAAATAGGATTTTTAGATAAATAAAGAGCAGAAGTGTTATCACAGAGGATAGGTATGTTACTCTAGAATATCTGAAAGTCCTCAAGCTGACTTTTCATCCAAAGCATCTGAGTACTGCATCCAGCTGCAGCTATATATTCTGAGTATTGCATCAAAGCTCTTCTGCTTCATACAGCTTGACAAATTCTTCATTGGAATTTGTTAGATCTTTGAGATAAAACTCCATCCACACTCTTTTTCTTCATCAATTCTCTACATCTAAGTTTGTGATTCTGATTTTTGGAGTTGGATTGAAGCAATTTGAAGTGTTACTCTTGCCAATTTTTCTCAAGATCTTCAAGCGGTGAGTGTTGATCTTCATCTTCTACTATGTGATCTCTTGATAATTCTTGTGTGTTCATCCATTGAGAAATTTTTTTTTTTAGTTCCATTGATTTTAATTTATCAAAAATTAAGTGGAACTTTCGTGCTCAATTGAATCAAGGATTGTTCGCGTTAAAAGGTGTCGCGCTAGGGGATTCGAATACGAATTCGGATTCTCTGGCTCGAAACGATTTACTCTTTTGATTTGTTTATAAAGATGCCCGCGAGCATCAAGCTTTATTATTTTCAACACAAGAAAGATGATTTAATGATTATGAAAAAGGGGAAAGCTGTTAAGACCCTCAATTGATTTTGATATGCGTAACGACTAGCGTAAACTAGACGCAACGCATTGGGGAGATTTTGAGTAAGGGGGTTTGTTATATAAAGGGAATAGATGGAGCACCCTAAATATATATAGTTATCTATAGCTTTATATATGAATACGTTTGATATGTTTGTGTGTTTTAATTGCTATTTCTATGATTGGGAAAGTTTCTCCTTTGGGATTTTTAAGAAGGACAGATTATGTGGGATCCTAGGTTTTGTTATTATTGTGCTCGCAAAGATCTGTGGATCTTCTGCATACATATCCCTTAGTGGGAATCAGAGCATTTGTAGCTCAGATCTAAAAGGATCTATGGTTTGTTTGGTCTGAGGGAGAAAGAAATTTGCTCGCCAAGGATGAGACCTTGTGCCTACGTATTCTCAAAAGGATGTTGAGAAAGTCAGAGCAATCGTAGTTTCCACATGTGCTAGTGGAAGCAACGGGATGTTAGTAAGAAACAGACAAATGTCATCTTAATGAAAAATGTATCTAATTTATTTCATCACATACATTTTGAAAAGTTTTGATTGATAAAAATCTTTCATCGTAAGTTATAGGTGTTTTGCTTGAGTGTACAAGCGTTACCACTTACATGTTTAAGAAAGATGTTTGAAAAAAGATTGAATCTTTTAATTGTAAGCATTAGGTGTTTTGCTTGAGTGTACAAGCGTTACCACTTACGATTAAGAGATGTTTTTGTTTGAAAATAGTTTGAAAAGAATTTGACTGTATGTGATGTGATAGATGAGATACTTCTTCCATAGAGATGATAGGTGTCTAAATCTCGAGGAGAAATTGAAGGGATGCTTTTAAGAAGCCCATCGGTCCTTGTATTGTTATCCCAAGATGAGGCATTCTGAGGGTCATCGAGGGTCATCGAGGGTCCTTGTATGAAGCTCAAGAGGAAGCTATAGGGTATGGCTGGCTTTGTCTTTAAAAGGGATTTCACCGGGAAACCATCCTTTTGGAAATAAGAGCAATTTCACCGGGAAATTATACTCTCTGGGTTCTATCCTAATGCGGGTGATTCTTTGTATTGGAAGCCCAATAGGAGGCTGTTAAGAGATTTCTTGGTCTCTTTCATTGTATGATGCCCAAGAGAAGGCTAAACTCAATGAGGAGTTCTTTTGAACGAAGCCCAAGAGGAGGCTGACTCAACAGGGGAGTGTTGTCTTATATGAAGCCTAAGCGGAGGCTAAACTCAAATGAATGAGTTTCTTTGTACAAAGCCCAAGAGGAGGCTAACTCTGTGGGGAGAATTATCTTGTATAAAGCCCAAGAGGAGGCTATAACTGTGGGGAACCTATTGGTTATACTAGTTGTTATGTTATAACTACACAGTTGTATAAACAAGTGTGTGTGTGATATGTATTCATAGGAGTTTATGAAGGAAATATAAACAGATGCATGATGTTTATTTACAAGAGTTTATGAAGGAAATATAAACAAGTGTCTGTGAAACGAACGTTTAAAACGAGCGCAACTTGATTATTTACAAGTTTGAATTGTGTACAAGGAAGTGAATATGTACAGGAACGAGCTATTTATGTACAGACAAAGATGGATGTACATAGGAGGGTTGGGACTTACACCATAAGGGTGGCCCATTGGTTTGAAAGCAGTTTCACAGGGAATAATGCTCCTTTCAATACCAATGGTATTCAGTGTATATACAGACGAAACAAAAACGAACGATCGAATTTTATCTGTGAAAAGTATCTGTATTATGTATAGACAAAGATTTGTATGAATATAAAATGAATTTTTGATATGTACAAGGAAAATATGTATGTACATAAAAGAATGTTTTTTTGTTTGTGTATACACAAGTGAAGTGAAAACAAACGATCGAAGTTTGTCTGTACTTGAGTATAAAAAGTATCTGTATTATGTATAGATGAAAATTTGTATGTATCTGAAGAGAGTTTGATATGTAAAAAAATATGTATGTACATAAAGAATGTTGGTTTGGGACTTACACCGTGAGGGAGGCCCATGATCGATTAAGAAATTCGAGAGAAAACGAATTCGGTTTTATCGTTTAAATCGGATCGATCATGGCAAAAAGATGTAAGCTTGATGAAAAAGTTTTGAAAAATAATTTTGAAAGTGTTTTTGAAATGTAAGGTTTACTTATGAGAAGTTTTGAAAAGAATCGGAAGTCGAAAGTTCAAAAAATTCACCTTTTTAAAGTGGTTTTGAAAAGTGTTCAAAGCGTTGTTTTCGGCTCGATTAAAACATAATCAGAGGAAAGTTTTTTCTGAACATTTTTGCACTATCATAAAATAGATACATTTATTGACAAGTGTACAAAAAATCACCTCAAAATGAGGAGTTTTGATTGGTTAAAAAATGTTAAAGTTTGTGAAAAATATGAAGAAAATATGAAAAGTTTGAAAAAATGGTCCATGGGAGGTTTGAACCTGTGACACATGGGTGGTATACGTGGCGAGAGGACTACGAGCGAGTGGCAACCACTGGGACAAGGGCGCTTTTGTGTATTTGAATCAAAACACGTGTTAATAAAATATTGGAAAATTTAAATTTGAAAAATAAAAAAAACACGCGCGAATGCCTTGTTCTTCTTCTTCGATCCTTCAATCCATGCTAGAATCTTAGTTTCTTGCTGAAATTGGATGAAGTAAACATGAAAGTTGCTTGAATTTTAACAAGGAATATGATGATGGTTGTTAATTGCATTTATTTTTGGTCTAACACGATTGAATTTCCAGAAATCACGAAGAACCCTAGAATTGAAAAACCCAATTGAAATGGCGTATGATTGATGATTTTTCAAATTGTTTGAGGGTTAAGGATCGTGATAGGTGCAGAAAACAAATGGCCAAGAGTTTTTCCATTTAAATGCAAGGAATCAAGAGATTGAGTTTCGAGTTCTCACCTGTTCAAGCTGAGATCGAAGATGGTGTTGGAGTGTTTCCAGAACTGGTTTTGTGATTGCTATAGCATCATCGGCCTATGTGGAAGGTGTGAGGATGGTCTGCTCTTCTTGAATCAACCTGGATCGTGCTACCCAAGTCCACCTGCATAAGCTCAAAATGGAAACTGTATTTTGATGTTAAGCATGTTACAGTTAGTTGTTAAGGGTCTGGATCATTCATATGATGTTCATGGATGATGTTTGGATGAAAAAATCTCAAGTTGCTCAAGCCAAAGATGGAATTCGAGTGTTATGGCAGTTTTGCAAGTTTTAGAAGCATGACATGTAATTCTGAGTTTTGGCTTTGATCATGTTGCTTTTATGTTTTAGACAAGTTTCAAATGGATATTAGAACATGTTTGACACCAAAGTTCATCATAGTTTTCACTAAATTTCAAAATTGCAAGTTATCCTCACTTTGAACTATAATTCAAGAAATTGGAGAAAGTGGAAGGAAAGCATGAACTTGCATGGTTTTGGTGTCCTTGAACTTGAAAAGGATACCTCTATTTATAGGCCAATGTTTCTGAAATGTTAGGCACAAGTACATGGCATTTGGTAATTCAAAGATGCCTTAAAGGGCAAGAAAGACTTTTGGAAAAGGAAAAAGGAAACTTCCTTTTTTCACCATGTGTGAAAATCTCAAATTGATCTTATCTTTTCACAATTATCTCTAGCTGATATTTATCAGCTCTAAACCCAATTTGGCAAGGTGGCATTGCTTCTAGATGAAGAAATTCAAAAATGACCTATAATTTGAAGTTTTGAACATTGAAAATCATGTTCATGGAGCCTTATGTTTCAATTTCAAAAGCATAGCTAGACTCCATGGATTTGAGAGTTCTTGGACATTTTGGAAATCTTGTTTCAAGAGCTACAACTTTCATGCTTTGAGTTTTTTTCAAATCAAAGTGGAACTATGTGAAAAAATGCCATGAAGTTTGGAAAAAATAAGACATTTCAACACTTGAAAATTTTTCTAAGTGTTGGAACTTTTGACTTTTTGTTGACTTTTCCAAATTCTTTGATTTTTTATGATCAAGATGGATCATTTGAAGTATTTTAATGATGGAAAAGGTTTTGTCTTGAAAAATTTGACCAAAAGTCAAAGTTTGACTTTCCTGTGCAGATGAAATTTCATCAGATGTTTCAGAAATTGACTGATGAAGTCTGTGAACTTTTGTAATGTTTTGAATCCAGAAATTAGGTCAAGATGTTGTATCTAATATATAATGACCAATCTCTAACGAAAAAAGTCATTCCTTGCTCAAAAAGTCAGAGAATACTCATGCTCGATCAAAATCCTAATTGGTCGATCCCCGATTAATTAATGAGAAAAGTTGGATATCTGAGGATCAAAGGTTGATGTTTTGATCAAGATAGGTCAAATGAAGTGAGTAAAACTCAAACCCTAGTTGGTTGCCTCTTGAATCAGACGAAAATCTGATGAAACCCTAATTTTGACCTGTGAATGCTATACCCGATTAATGTTGTTCTGAACTGTTAGTGATGCAATGATGCAAATGTAAGGTGGTATATTAGGTCAAAAATTGGGGTATGACAGATGCCCCTATTTAAGTTTCTTTAACCTGAAATATGAAGATGAATATCTTTGTTTTGATAGGTGTAAAGAGACTTAAATATCAGAATACACAAATTTTGGACCTAAGATACCAAAAGATGCGAGTGATGCAAAATGATTGTAACAGGATTCACCCAGAGAAATATCAAAGAAATGACATGGTGGGGAAAAATTTGTGAGGATGACTTGATCTTTTTAAGAAAAGAGTATCCTGTTTGTTGGGAAACACGCAATATGTCTCGCTGGGGAAAAAGAGATTCACAAAACATGTGAACATCTGTTTCGTTTTGGGAAACAAAGAGATTACCTTCTGTCAGCCTTGTGACAATGTTTAAGGTAAGTGAAGATGATTTTACCAATTATCAGCCTTGTGATAGTTTATGGTAATGAGCTTTGAAGATATTACCAATTATCAGCGAAGTGATAACTATAACAAAGTAAATCTTTTTTTTTGAGAAAATTTTGTTGAGTATCCAGCCTTGTGAATAACAGACAAATGATGGAAACAGATTCTCAAATGAGTTTTGAGGATATTACCAATTATCAGCAAAGTGATAACTATAACAAGGTAAATCTTGAGACATATCACCGAGTATTCAGCCTTGTGAATAACAGACAGTGAAAGAAACAGAATTTAAATGAGTTTCTATTTTCTTGGATAAAATCTTGCCGAGGATCTCTCTTTTTCAGAAGACGCGGGCATTTTGATTGGAAGACACAGGTTTTCTTTTAGACAGAAAGACAACTGCTGGTGAATTTCTCGTACGGTCGTGATTTGACCTTGTTGAGAAGAACAAACTTTCAGGACAAGTTTAGGAATGAAAAGAAATAAGCGGCTCAAATGATGAGGCTATTGCTTATTGCTTTGTTGATTATAGACAGGGTTCTATCCAGGAATGAACTTGAAAAAAGCGGTCAATCAAGACTTTGTTCCTGATGAGGAATGATCTCAGCTGGGGAATAGGAGAGAGAAAAAGATGTATTTCTCTGCTTTGGGATAATCTACTGGGGATATGATCAAACCTAAATGAATAAGTGTGATTTAAACCAGTGATATGGAAGCAAACATTTTGAGGAATGCAAAATGCATAAATGATGCTATTATGTATGAATGTCATGAATATTATGAATGTCATGTGCATGCTGACAATACTTGACAGAATACTAAAGAGGTATTTGGGAAAAGGACCACGTCACAGTTCGAACAAATACTTAGCAATATCCGCAGCAATGGTGTAGACGTTGCTGATGAAGGATCTGAGTTGCATGCTTTAATCTTTCAGAGAAAGGCATTTCCTTGGCAACTTTGTTGGGAATTCTTTTCGGATAAGAATACCATCCTTTGATAATTTCTGCTGAGGAGAAGACTTCTTGTAGCAGTCGTTCTATCCTTCGGAGATTGAAACACTCATGTAGAAACTGTTGAAGTTCTTTCTGTGTTCAGAGATCAAAGGAGAATTTTGCTTTTATTTCAAATTTTTTGAAGTAAAAATTCATTTAAAATCGTTTTAGTTTCAAAAAGTGATTTTCACAATAAAAGCGTTATTTTGCAAAACAGAATAAAGCAAGAATTGCAAACAAAAGGCACAAAGCTCAAATTTATTGATAGAATGGTAATTAGCCAAAGGCGTGATTCCATGAGCTATTTACAAAAGTTGGAAATGATAATTTATTAGGAAAAGGCTACATTGAAAGCAAATAACCACTATTATCCCTAACAACTTCGAATTCCCACTGTGCTTGTTGCTTCAGAAGAGTTGATTGAAGATCCGTTGATGGAAGATTCTTCAGATTGACAAAGTATAGACTGATTGCAGTTACTTTGTCATTTTTGTATCCTTATTTTTGCCTAGATTTCCTTTTCAGGTTTTCAATCTATCAGGATAATTTCTGTTTATTGTCTCTAATTTTTGCCTGGATCGCCTTTTCAGGTTTTCAATCCACCGAGACGCTCTTTTTTGCCTAAGCCGCCCTTTTCGGGTTTTCGACTTACCGAGCTATTCTTTTGTTTTTTTTTAGACAAAGTATTTCTTGACTGCATCAGCATTCACAGGATACGGGAGTTCATCACCGTCCATGGTTGTGAGAGTCATAGCACCGCCAGAAAAGCTTCTTTTGACGATGTATGGGCCTTCGTAATTAGGAGTCCATTTGCCCCTAGAATCTGGTTGAAAAGACAGAATCTTTTTAAGCACGAGGTCTCCTTCTCGGAATTCACGAGGTCGGACCTTTTTGTCGAAAGCTTTCTTCATTCTTCTTTGATACAATTGTCCGTGACACAGAGCAGTCAGGCGCTTTTCTTTGATCAAGTTCAACTGGTCATATCTGCTTTGACACCATTCATCCTCAGATAATTTAGTTTCCATGAGAACTCTTATTGACGGAATTTCAACTTCTACGGGGAGCACTGCTTCCATGTCGTATACTAGAGAAAAAGGAGTTTCCCCTGTTGATGTGCGTACTGAAGTACGATACCCATGCAGAGCAAATGGCAGCATTTCGTGCCAGTCTTTGTAGGTGATGACCATTTTCTGGATGATCTTTTTGATGTTCTTGTTGGCAGCTTCAACGGCGCCGTTCATCTTTGGCCGGTAAGGAGATGAGTTATGATGCTCGATCTTGAATTCCTCACACAGTTCTTTCATCATTTTGTTGTTTAAGTTCGATCCATTGTCTGTAATGATCTTACTTGGAATTCCATATCGGCAAATGAGGTTGTTCTTGATGAACCTCACAACCACTTGTCTTGTAACGTTGGCGTAAGATGCTGCTTCGACCCATTTGGTGAAGTAATCAATAGCCACTAGAATGAAGCGGTGTCCGTTGGACGCTTTTGGTTCGATCATTCCGATCATGTCAATGCCCCACATGGAGAAAGGCCATAGAGAGGAGAGAACGTTGAGTAGAGTCGGTGGCACATGGATCTTATCTGCGTAGATCTGGCACTTGTGACATCTTTTGACGTGTTTACAGCAATCAGATTCCATTGTTATCCAATAGTATCCTGCTCTTAATATTTTTTTGGACATTGCATGCCCATTTGAATGGGTTCCAAAGGACCCTTCATGCACTTCATGTATGATCGTGTCTGCTTCTTGCCTGTCGACGCATCTGAGCAGAACCATGTCGAAGTTTCTTTTGTATAGTACATCCTCATTCAGGAAGAAATTTCTAGAAAGCCTCCTTAGAGTTTTCTTATCCTTGTACGATGCCCCGAGTGGGTACTCTCGTGTTTGAAGGAAACGTTTGATGTCGTGAAACCACGGTTTATCGTCGAAGACTACTTCAGTTGCAAATACATATGCAGGTCTTTCAAGGCGTCTGATGCGGATTCTGGGCATATCATTCCAATCGTTGACTTTGAACATGGAAGATAGAGTGGCCAAGGCGTCTGCCATTCGATTCTGATCTCTAGGGATATGATGCAATTCAACTTTGTTGAAGAAAGTCAACAAACGTCTTCCATAATCTTTGTAAGGAATTAGACCAAGATGATGAGTTTCATACTTGTCTTTGATTTGATTGATCACAAGGGCTGAATCTCCATATATATCAAGGATCTTGATCCTCAAGTCGATGGCTTCTTCGATACCCATGATGCAAGCTTCGTATTCTGCAATGTTGTTGGTGCAATCAAACAGCAATCTGGCGGAAAAAGGGATATGAGAACCTTCAGGAGTGATGATGACTGCCCCAATTCCATTGCCGAAGACATTAACTGCTCCATCAAAAATTAAGCCCCATCTAGATTCTAGATCAGGACCTTCGTCGGGCAGTGGTTCGTCACAATCTTTCATCTTTAAGTACATAACATCCTTGTCAGGGAAGTCAAATTTGAGAGATTGGTATTCGTTGAGCGGCTGATAAGCCAAGTGATTGGCGAGAATGCTTCCTTTGACCGCTTTTTGAGCGCGGTACTGGATGTCATATTCAGATAGCAGCATCTGCCATCGAGCAATTCTTCCCGTTAAGGCAGGCTTTTCAAAGACATACTTGATTGGATCCATTTTGGAGATTAACCAAGTCGTGTGATTGATCATGTACTGGCGGAGACGTTTTGAAGCCCACACCAAAGCGCAACATGTTTTCTCGGGCATGGAGTAACGAGTTTCGCAGTCTGTGAACTTTTTACTCAGGTAATAAATGGCATGCTCCTTCTTACCGGTTTCATCTTGTTGTCCAAGTACGCAGCCCATGGACTCTTCTAGTACGGTAAGGTACATGATTAACGGTCTTCCTTCCACTGGAGGGATCAATATTGGAGGTTCTGATAGGTATTCCTTGATACTGTCAAACGCTTTTTGGCAATCAGCTGTCCACACAACCCTTTGATCTTTGCGGAGAAGTTTGAATATCGGCCCGCAGGTAGCAGTCATTTGAGAGATGAATCTGGAGATGTAATTCAATCGTCCAAGAAATCCTCTTACTTGTTTTTCCGTATGTGGCGTAGGCATTTCTTGAATAGCCTTGACTTTGTCAGGGTCAACTTCAATACCTCTTTGACTGACGATGAAACCTAGGAGTTTTCCAGATCTTACCCCAAAGGTGCATTTGTTAGGATTCAGGCGGAGCTGAAATTTCCTTAGTTGTTGAAACAACTTTAAGAGATAGTCTATATGCTCATCTTCAGTGTCAGATTTTGCTATCATGTCGTCTACGTAGACTTTGATCTCTTTGTGCATCATGTCATGAAAGAGAGTAGTCATTGCCCTTTGGTAAGTTGCGCCTGCATTCTTTAATCTAAACGGCATTACATTGTAGCAAAAAGTGCCCCATGGCGTGATGAAGGATATCTTCTCCATGTCTTCGGGAGCCATTCTGATCTGATTATAACCAGAGAAACCGTCCATGAAGGAAAAGACGTTGAATTTTGCAGTGATATCCACTAGCATGTCGATATGCGGAAGTGGGAAATCGTCTTTTGGACTTGCTTTATTCAGATCCCGGTAGTCAACACACATTCTGACTTTTCCGTCTTTCATGGAGACAGGTACTATGTTGGCTAGCCATTGAGGATATTCAGAAGTGACGAGGAAACCTGCGTCGAGCTGTTTTTGAACTTCCTTTTTTGATTTTATCAGTCATATCAGGGTGAACTCTTCTCAGCTTTTGCTTAACTGGTGGACACTCCGGCTTTAATGGCAGGTGATGCTCTACGATGCTGGTATCTAAACCCGGCATGTCCTGGTAAGACCAAGCGAACACATCAACATATTCTTTGAGAAGATCTATCAATTTGCCTTTGACGTTGCTGTCAAGCGAAGCTCCGATATTTACTTCTTTTTTGTCTTCTTCAGAACCCAAGTTGATTGTTTCCAGAGGTTCTTTGTGAGGTTGAATGATTCGTTCCTCGTGCTTAAGTAATCGAGAAATCTCATCCGGGATCTCTTCTTCAACTTCCTCCTCAGCGACTTCACAGGGGATTTCAGAGTTGGGAGAGAGCATAGAATTATTGCTTTCAATGGATTTGTCCATCTGTTTAATCTGCGTATTTGATTTGATTAATTAACCTCTTGTTTTTTTCATTTTTGTTTTTTGAAAAAGTCAATGTGAAAGTGTATGCAGATTAATTTTTTATTATATTTTTTTTTGAAGAATTTTTCTTATTGTGTTTTTTAGGATTATCATTTCCAGGAAAGGGTAAAATGAAAAATAAACACAAAATGTGGAATCAAAACAACGCATTTTATTTATGATTCACAATATGAAACAGGGCCCTAAAATACAAACTCATTTGTCTTGGGCAAGACAAAGAGAGATTATTTAAAAGCTAAACCCTATAAAACATCTCTTCACTTTGGGCGAAGTGAGAGTTCAAAACAAAAGCAAAGATAAACTACTTAGAACTAGGAGCGTTAGTCCGAACTTCAACAGGTTTCCAGTAATGGCGAACTCCTTGGAAGTCGAGGTACTCTGGTAGCTTTCCGCTTGGCTTAACCCTTGAGTAGACCTTGGTCGTTGGTTGAGCAGGTTTTGAAGGCTCTGGACGATGGACTTTGCCTTTCGTGCTGCTAAAGCAGTCTTCTTCAGCTTGATGAATTGATCGGGAAGTATGGGATACAACATATGCGCTTCCTGTTGACCTTTGCGTTGAATTCTGGGGATGTATCCTCCAATCTTCTGAGTGGAGAGATTCGTTGTCGGCGACACTTTCCAAATCGTATCCCGAATCATATTCCTGATCTTCAGTGATCATGTTGATGTAGTGGTAATCAGGATCTGATTTAACAGACTCTACTGGCGCGTTAAAGCAGAAGTCTTCGTTGGGGATCTCGATTTGTTGATGAGATTGAGGAGATGTATATTCTTCCTCTAGTTGACTAGGGTACTCGAAAGAATCACCCCATCCAGTGGGCTGGATATCTTCAATTCTGACTCTCGAGCTTTCTGGCGCAGTGTATTTTACCATGTAATCAAATTTGCCACTTGGTTCTCCCAAGGTATCCCAAACTTCAGAAGGGACAGGCGGATTTTCACGCCTTTGCAGGGACATGTCTTTGAATTGATCAGTCGGTGCGTACAATTCCTCTTGAGACACATATTCAGGGCTGTTTAAATAAGTGCTCCACTCTTCAGATTTAGAGGGATCGTCCTCATCATCTTCAATGGTTACAACGCTAACCTCTTGAAGTACAGGGTTTAAGAAACCCCCACTGTCGAATACTTCTTTAATTGGACGAAGTGCTTCATCCTTTTGCTTGTCTTTGGGGAATACGGGTGTGAACCCAAGTCCGGCTTTTGTTTTGTTGTTGACAGGTTTGATTACTTGTCCCCAACCTTCAGCATTGCCATCTTTTACTATCCGTGCTGCTTCTTTATACGAAGAGATAGATGATCTGTTTTTGCTGGTAGATTCATCTTCTAACGGATGTTCTGGGAGATGTGTCCCTTCAACGTCATTAGCTGTGATGAAAGAGAAACTGGACAAATGGCTTATAAGCAAGGCTTGTTCACCGCTGATGGTTACCAACTTTCCATTTACTGTGAATTTTAATTTCTGATGGAGAGTAGAAGTTACTGCTCCTGCCTCGTGGATCCAAGGTCTTCCTAGTAGACAACTGTAAGCAGCTGGCACGTCCCTGACTTGGAAAGTGATTAGGAAAGTGTGCGGACCAATTGTCATCGGGAGATCAACTTCCCCAATAATTGACTTCCTTGATCCATCAAAAGCTCTTACCACTATGTCATTGAACTTCATTGGCGTCCCTTTGTAAGCCAAACGAGCGAGTGTCGTTTTTGGCATTACGTTCAAAGATGAACCAGTATCTACCAATACATTGGACAGGGAATCTAATTGGCAAATCATCGAGACGTGCAAGGCCAAGTAGTGATCTTTCCCTTCTTCTGGAAGTTCCTCATCACTGAAACTTAGATTATTACAAGCTGTTATGTTGGCGATAATACCTCCAAACTGGTCTGTAGTCACATCATGGTCTACATAGGCTTGGTCTAGTACCTTCATTAAAGCTTCTCGGTGAGCTTCGGTGTTGAGGAGTAGAGACAGTATTGAAATCTTGGAAGGAGTCTGCATCAGTTGATCCACGACTCGGTATTCGCTTTTCTTGATTAACTTCAGTATCTCATCAAAATCTGCGTTGACATCGGCTCTATCAGGAGGACCAACATTTGTGCTTGGGTTAACAGCGGGAATCGTTGCAGGATTCTCGGAAGATATGTTAACTGGATTTTTTCTGACAACAGGAACTGTAGGCGGTCTTGGTGGCAACGGAGTGTGCACTCGTCCACTTCGTGTTACTCGTCCGATCTCTGTTATATTGACATTAGCTGGAAGAGTAGGCATGGGTTTCTCCTTCCCATCCTCTATCAGGGTTGCATTGTATTGGTAAGGAATTGCTTTGGTAGAACTGTATGGAACAGGACCGGGTAAGCAAATCACCAAAGGAGACTCTGGGGTGCTGGAACTGTTGCATTCAATCTCCACATGCTTGGGTATGTTGAAACAAGGGATGATGACGTTTACTTCGGGGTTTTCCGAGTTGATATCTGAGACTAAAAGCTCATGCGGAAAATGCCCTACTGTATTTACGTCATGGTCATCTCTGTTTCTGTAGATCTGTAGGTCACCGATGTCTAACAATCGCTGAATATCTACTCTTATGGTGGGACATCCTTGAAGATCCTTGAAGCAGATGTTGCAAGCTGCGTAATCGTGCTTAGTGAAGGCACCCATTGCGCTATATGCATCATGGAGATGTACTAAGTTTCCTTTGATCAAGTTTACGTCTATGACGAGGTACCTATCTGTATTTCTCAGTATCAAACTTACTGAGTGTCCACTGTGACTGGGAAGCGGATTGGCTTGCACGTTCGGATTTGTATTTCTAAAGGAAAGAATATTAGATCTCACTAATCTCTGCACTTCTGCTTTCAATGCTATACAATGCTCAAGGTCATGGCCTTGTGCCCCTTGGTGAAAAGGGCAAGATACGTCTGTTTTGTACCACCACGACAATTTTTCGGGAACCGGAGGTGGTGACCTTGTCTGTATCAGATTCCTTTCTATTAATGCCGGGTATAGTTCTGTGTACGTCATTGGAATTGGGTCGAATTGCGTGACCCGAGGCGCACGGTTTTGATTGCTGAACTGCTGAGCCTGTTGACGAGGCTATTGAGTTTGTTGATTTTGTTGAAATTGCGGAGCAATTCTTGTGTTTAGACTTGTGTTGACGGCGGGCGCTATGGCAGCTACCTGTCGTTGTTGAATGACATTTCTTCGTGGTTTCCCTCGGGATACCATTCCTATGTCATGTTTTTTTTTCTTTGGAAAACTGGTTCCGATCTTTTTAGTTCCACTAGACGATCCTACTTCCTTGGTTAGGCGTCCGGTTCGAACCCCCTCTTCTAATCGCATTCCCATGCTCACCATTTCGGTGAAATCGCCGGGAGCGCTAGCGATCATTTGCTCGTAGTAGAATGAGCCAAGAGTGTTTAAGAATACCTTAGTCATCTCTTTCTCTTCTAAGGGCGGGTTGACTTGGGCAGCAATTTCCCTCTATTGTTGCGCATATTCTTTGAATGTCTCTCTTTCCTTTTAGACATGGAGCGGAGTTGATCCCTATAAGGAGCCATATCCAAGTTGAACTTATATTGTTGTACAAAGGCTTCGCCTAAGTCATTGAATGTTTGGATACTTGCGCTGTCTAACCCCATGTACCACTTCAGTGCGGCACCGGTGAGACTATATTGGAAGTAGTGGATTAACAACTAATGATCTTCGTTGTATGTAGACATTTTCCTGGCATACATCGTGAGATGACTTTGTGGATAGGAGTTTCCTTTGTACTTTTCAAAGTCAGGGACTTTGAATTTTGCAGGTATCCTTACGCGAGGAACTAAGCAAAGATCCTGGGCGTTTTTCCCAAACAATTCTTTCCCTCGAATCGTTTTTATCACAAGCTGCATTTTGAGAAGTTGTTCCTGGAGATTCTCCATCGAGCCACGGGAATTCGTGTTATTGCCTGGAGTATGGTGAACTTCTTCGTCTACGGTAGTGTGCACTACGGAAGCTGAGTTTGTCATGATGGTTGAGAAACCGGCATTGTTACTTGTGGAAGAGTTACTCCACGTTGCGGAGTAAATGTAGAGTTTTGCTGCAAAGTAGGTATTTCAAGCGTGGTTGTTTGCACTTGAAAAGTCGGTTGGCGAAATCCGATGCCAAAGTTGAAAGGCATGCCCCATGGATAGCCTTCTGGCATGCTGAAAGGTGAACTACTGGCTGCGACAGCTGAAAGCTGAAACTGGAGTAGTAGTATCCTCTAAAATCGCTGCTTGGTTTTAACTGCTCGATGCTGCTTGTTGACTTTGCATTGCGGCCAATGAGTTGACCAAAGATGTGAGTCTCTCCACTTCTTCTTGTACTGTTGTTATTGTACTACGAAGTTCAACATTCTCTTGTTCAAATCCTTCCATTACTTTTCTTCTTTTTGATCTTGTATCGGACATTCGAGTTGGCTGTGGACGCGGTCGAGAAACTCTAAGACGCGACAGCTTGGCGATCTTTTCCTATCTGTTCAAACTATTCAAAGATCAGACTCTAGACAATAGACTTAAATGCAAAGTATGATGCATGATTATGATTGTAAAGAAAAGGAATTTCCAAAGAATTTACGTTAAAAGAGAAATTTCTGGCAAATATTCGGATGGAAAACACGAATTTATTGATCATTGAAAGAAGATTACAATAATTCTGTTTTTTGGAGCATTGCTCACACAAATGATAAAATAAATGATAAAATTACAAACTAAACTAAACTAATTGTCCTCATCGGATGAAGATCCGAAGGCTTGATGCAGCTTCAACTTCAGGATTTTCTTTCCATAGTGAGCTTTTAGTTCAGCTTTCTCGGCTTTTAGCTTGCTGATGACTTTCTTCCACTCGTCGGGAGCAGGATCGCTATTTGTCATTTCCTCAAGATTTCTTTTCCTTTCTTTGACGTATCTTTTGATCGCGTTATCCTTCTGGCGAATCTTCTCATCTTTCTCCATGAGCCATTCATCTTGGAAATAAAGCGTCTTTTCATGCTCTTTGACTTGCTTCTTGAGCTTCTCATTCTCAATATTAGTCTTAAGGAACTTGTTTTCCAAAGCTTCTTTCTCAAGTCTTACCTTAGCCAAAGCTTCTTGGTATTCTCCCATAGTCTCGACGGGGAAAATTGTTGATTTGGAAGCTGTTGAGAACATGGGTTCCTCATAAGCGTAAGGCATTCGAAATTCCTTTGCTCTTTTCTTTACCCAAGAAGTGTAGGTTTCCATGGCTACACAATTCTTTGCTTTACCTTTTTCTTTCTTTCGGATGTGATGCCAAGCTCTGACCATTCTAGCCTTCAATCCTTGGGAATCTTCTCCTTCATGGTAGAAATAACTCTCCACTGTAAAACCAAGAGGTTTACTAGAGTTTGCGTATCCGAGTTGACGTCTCGCCAGGAATGGGTTGTAGTTGATTCCTCCTTTTGTACCAATGAGAGGTACGTTGGCAAATTCTCCACAGCTCTCAATGATTTCCATCTCATTGTCTGCTAAGGTATACCAATGGATATCGTCATTTGTAAGAGACATGAGCCTTCGAGACCAATGCCACTCGTCTTTGTTTTCGCGGAATATAGGAGATTTAGGCAAGTGTGAGGTAATCCATTTGAAAAACAGAGGTACACAACACATGATAGTTCCGTCTCCTTGACGATTCCTATGATGAATGGAAAAGTACGTGTCACCAAGCAGAGTGGGAACGGGATTTCCAATCAAAAAGATCCTTATGGCGTTAATATCAACGAAATTTGGGACATTGGGAAATAACACCAATCCATAGAGGAGTAAATCTAAAATAGCTTCAAAGGCTACCATACTACCAGCTGCAGAGAATTTAAGAGCCTTCTCCATTAGGAACTTTGAAGTTAGTCCTAAGAGTTTTCCTCTGGTAGTTAGGTTTTTGTCTATCTCGATTTCTTTAAGTGAGTCATCGCAATGATGGTGACTTAGGAATGGCTTCCAAACCATTGAAAGGCACTTTGTCCGACTTCGAGATACCTAGGATGTGCGCGTACTCTTCCAAAGTAAGCATCAACTGATAATCAGGGAAAGTGAAACAATGATAGATTGGATCGTAGAACTGAACGAAAGTTTTGAGAAGTCCTTCATCAACGTTAGTGTTCGAAATAGTTAAAAGAGTTCCATAGCGTTTCGAACCGAGGGATCTTCTACCAAGGATGCTAACTCTTTAACTTTCCTACATCAGGAATTCTAAAACTGTATCTCTTGGTGAATCTTCCTCTGACGTCCATCACTCTAACCTAAAATATTTTACAAAGAAAAATCTCTAAATTCTTTGGAAACGGGAAGAGAAATGAAGTTTTTTTTTTAATGAATGAATGCATGGATGCGGCAAACATGGTTAGTAGTTATACACACGGTCAAGCGTTAGAAGTCACGAGCATGAGGCCAACGATAAGAATCAAACGTGGGTAAGTTCTAAGGGCTTATTCATCTGTGAAACGGGTTCTACTGATAATACAGGCTCAACACTCCTCTTTGAAATATTATCGGATTTGTTGAATACTCGATGGTCCAATAATATTTTCCAAGAGAAACTCGCCTGATCGTAGTCTCGCATGACAATTACTCTAGGCTTACACCCGAATAATCTCTGCACTACATCCTAAATGGCGGGATGGGTTATGTGTTCTCACCAACTCACAAGTTCCTTGAAAGCAAAATGTCTTTGCAAATACTTGCTAAACACAAATACCCTCAAGACAACCTCCACTGAGAGAGGGATATTAACTTTGTAAGTATTGAGACTTCTCACAAGTTAATACCCCCACCTAGATCTTAAAATGTTTCTTAAATCCGGTTAGGATTTCTTTCCATCGATGGAATCGAAAACACACAATAAAGAAAAAACATATGCATATATGAAAGCTTAACCCTTTTTTTCTTTTTGAAAACAAAAAGCTTGGTGCTCTTGAGCGAGTCACATTTTTTGAAAATCAAAGTTTCAACAGAATCCCAGAGTCGCCATTTTTTTCTCGTTAAAAGGTGTCGCTAGGATTCGAATACGAATTGGATTCTCCGCTCAAACGATTTACTCTTTTGATTTGTTTATAAAGATGCCGCGAGCATCAAGCTTTATTATTTTCAACACAAGAAAGATGATTTAATGATTATGAAAAAGGGGAAAGCTGTTAAGACCCTCAATTGATTTTGATATGCGTAACGACTAGCGTAAACTAGACGCAGCGCATTGGGGAGATTCTGAGTAAGGGGGTTTGTTATATAAAGGGAATAGATGGAGCACCCTAAATATATATAGTTATCTATAGCTTTATATATGAATACGTTTGATATGTTTGTGTGTTTTAATTGCTATTTCTATGATTGGGAAAGTTTCTCCTTTGGGATTTTTAAGAAGGACAGATTATGTGGGATCCTAGGTTTTGTTATTATTGTGCTCGCAAAGATCTGTGGATCTTCTGCATACATATCCCTTAGTGGGAATCAGAGCATTTGTAGCTCAGATCTAAAAGGATCTATGGTTTGTTTGGTCTGAGGGAGAAAGAAATTTGCTCGCCAAGGATGAGACCTTGTGCCTACGTATTCTCAAAAGGATGTTGAGAAAGTCAGAGCAATCGTAGTTTCCACATGTGCTAGTGGAAGCAACGGGATGTTAGTAAGAAACAGACAAATGTCATCTTAATGAAAAATGTATCTAATTTATTTCATCACATACATTTTGAAAAGTTTTGATTGATAAAAATCTTTCATCGTAAGTTATAGGTGTTTTGCTTGAGTGTACAAGCGTTACCACTTACATGTTTAAGAAAGATGTTTGAAAAAAGATTGAATCTTTTAACTGTAAGCATTAGGTGTTTTGCTTGAGTGTACAAGCGTTACCACTTACGATTAAGAGATGTTTTTGTTTGAAAATAGTTTGAAAAGAATTTGACTGTATGTGATGTGATAGATGAGATACTTCTTCCATAGAGATGATAGGTGTCTAAATCTCGAGGAGAAATTGATTGGATTAAAGGGATGCTTTTAAGAAGCCCATGGGTCCTTGTATTGTTAGCCCAAGAGGAGGCATTCCGAGGGTCATCGAGGGTCCTTGTATGAAGCTCAAGAGGAAGCTATAGGGTATGGCTGGCTTTGTCTTTAAAAGGGATTTCACCGGGAAACCATCCTTTTGGAAATAAGAGCAATTTCACCGGGAAATTATACTCTCTGGGTTCTATCCTAATGCGGGTGATTCTTTGTATTGGAAGCCCAATAGGAGGCTGTTAAGAGATTTCTTGGTCTCTTTCATTGTATGATGCCCAAGAGAAGGCTAAACTCAATGAGGAGTTCTTTTGAACGAAGCCCAAGAGGAGGCTGACTCAACAGGGGAGTGTTGTCTTATATGAAGCCTAAGCGGAGGCTAAACTCAGATGAATGAGTTTCTTTGTACAAAGCCCAAGAGGAGGCTAACTCTATGGGGAGAGTTATCTTGTATAAAGCCCAAGAGGAGGCTATAACTGTGGGGAACCTATTGGTTATACTAGTTGTTATGTTATAACTACACAGTTGTATAAACAAGTGTGTGTGTGATATGTATTCATAGGAGTTTATGAAGGAAATATAAACAGATGCATGATGTTTATTTACAAGAGTTTATGAAGGAAATATAAACAAGTGTCTGTGAAACGAACGTTTAAAACGAGCGCAACTTGATTATTTACAAGTTTGAATTGTGTACAAGGAAGTGAATATGTACACGAACGAGCTATTTATGTACAAACAAAGATGGATGTACATAGGAGGGTTGGGACTTACACCATAAGGGTGGCCCATTGGTTTGAAAGCAGTTTCACAGGGAATAATGCTCCTTTCAATACCAATGGTATTCAGTGTATATACAGACGAAACAAAAACGAACGATCGAATTTTATCTGTGAAAAGTATCTGTATTATGTATAGACAAAGATTTGTATGAATATAAAATGAATTTTTGATATGTACAAGGAAAATATGTATGTACATAAAAGAATGTTTTTTTGTTTGTGTATACACAAGTGAAGTGAAAACAAACGATCGAAGTTTGTCTGTACTTGAGTATAAAAAGTATATCTATTATGTACAAATGAAAATTTGTATGTATCTGAAGAGAGTTTGATATGTACAAAAATATGTATGTACATAAAGAATGTTGGTTTGGGACTTACACCGTGAGGGAGGCCCATGATCGATTAAGAAATTCGAGAGAAAACGAATTCGGTTTTATCGTTTAAATCGGATCGATCATGGCAAAAAGATGTAAGCTTGATGAAAAAGTTTTGAAAAATAATTTTGAAAGTGTTTTTGAAATGTAAGGTTTACTTATGAGAAGTTTTGAAAAGAATCGGAAGTCGAAAGTTCAAAAAATTCACCTTTTTAAAGTGGTTTTGAAAAGTGTTCAAAGCGTTGTTTTCGGCTCGATTAAAACATAATCAGAGGAAAGTTTTTTCTGAACATTTTTGCACTATCATAAAATAGATACATTTATTGACAAGTGTACAAAAAATCACCTCAAAATGAGGAGTTTTGATTGGTTAAAAAAAATGTTAAAGTTTGTGAAAAAATATGAAGAAAATATGAAAAGTTTGAAAAAAATGGTCCATGGGAGGTTTGAACCCAGGACCTGTGGGTGGTATACGTGGCAGAGAGGACTACGAGCGAGCTGGCAACCACTGGGACAAGAGCGCTTTTGTGTATTTGAATCAAAACACGTGTTAATAAAATATTGGAAAATTTAAATTTGAAAAATAAAAAAAACACGCGCGAATGCCCTGTTCTTCTTCTTCGATCCTTCAATCCTTCAATCCATGCTAGAATCTTTGTTTCTTGATGAAATTGGATGAAGTAAACATGAAAGTTGCTCGAATTTTAACAAGGAATATGATGATGGTTTTTAATTGCATTTATTTTTGGTCTAACACGATTGAATTTCCAGAAATCACGAAGAACCCTAGAATTGAAAAACCTAATTGAAATGGCGTATGATTGATGATTTTTCAAATTGTTTGAGGGTTAAGGATCGTGATAGGTGCAGAAAACAAATGGCCAAGAGTTTTTCCATTTAAATGCAAGGAATCAAGAGATTGAGTTTCGAGTTCTCACCTGTTCAAGCTGAGATCGAAGATGGTGTTGGAGTGTTTCCAGAACTAGTTTTGTGATTGTTATAGCATCATCGGCCTATGTGGAAGGTGTGAGGATGGTCTGCTCTTCTTGAATCAACCTGGATCGTGCTACCCAAGTCCACCTGCATAAGCTCAAAATGGAAACTGGATTTTGATGTTAAGCATGTTACAGTTAGTTGTTAAGGGTCTGGATCATTCATATGATGTTCATGGATGATGTTTGGATGAAAAAATCTCAAGTTGCTCAAGCCAAAGATGGAATTCGAGTGTTATGGCAGTTTTGCAAGTTTTAGAAGCATGACATGTAATTATGAGTTTTGGCTTTGATCATGTTGCTTTTATGTTTTAGACAAGTTTCAAATGGATATTAGAACATGTTTGACACCAAAGTTCATCATAGTTTTCACTAAATTTCAAAATTGCAAGTTATCCTCACTTTGAACTATAATTCAAGAAATTGGAGAAAGTGGAAGGAAAGCATGAACTTGCATGGTTTTGGTGTCCTTGAACTTGAAAAGGATACCTCTATTTATAGGCCAATGGTTCTGAAATGTTAGGCACAAGTACATGGCATTTGGTAATTCAAAGATGCCTTAAAGGGAAAGAAAGACTTTTGGTAAAGGAAAAAGGAAACTTCCTTTTTTCACCATGTGTGAAAATCTCAAATTGATCTTATCTTTTCACAATTATCTCTAGCTGATATTTATCAGCTCTAAACTCAATTTGGCAAGGTGGCATTGCTTCTAGATGAAGAAATTCAAAAATGACCTATAATTTGAAGTTTTGAACTTTGAAAATCATGTTCATGGAGCCTTATGTTTCAATTTCAAAAGCATAGCTAGACTCCATGGATTTGAGAGTTCTTGCACATTTTGGAAAGCTTGTTTCAAGAGCTACAACTTTCATGTTTTGAGTTTTTTTCAAATCAAAGTGGAACTATGTGAAAAAATGCCATGAAGTTTGGAAAAAATAAGAAATTTCAACACTTGAAAATTTTATAAGTGTTGGAACTTTTGACTTTTTGTTGACTTTTCCAAATTCTTTGATTTTTTATGATCAAGAGGGATCATTTGAAGTATTTTAATTATGGAAAAGGTTTTGTCTTGAAAAATTTGACCAAAAGTCAAAGTTTGACTTTCCTGTGCAGATGAATTTTCATCAGATGTTTCAGAAATTGACTGATGAAGTCTGTGAACTTCTGTGATGTTTTGAATCCAGAAATTAGGTCAAGATGTTGTATCTAAGATATAATGACCAATATCTAAGCAAAAAAGTCATTCCTTGCTCAAAAAGTCAGAGAATACTCATGCTCGACCAAAACCCTAATTGGTCGATCCCCGATTAATTAATGAGAAAAGTTGGATATCTGAGGATCAAAGGTTGATGTTTTGATCAAGATAGGTCAAATGAAGTGAGTAAAACTCAAACCCTAGTTGGTTGCCTCTTGAATCAGACGAAAATCTGATGAAACCCTAATTTTGACCTGTGAATGCTATACCCGATTAATGCTGTTCTGAACTGTTAGTGATGCAATGATGCAAATGTAAGGTGGTATATTAGGTCAAAAATTGGGGTATGACAAGGATCACAAGGTGTTTGGTGAAAAGTGTGAATAAGAATTTGGCCTTTTGAAATGTGATTTTTCTGTTCTACACAATGAGCAATCGATTGCACCTGTTAGTGCAATTGATTGCAGTTGCTATTTTTTACGCAATTTTTTGAAAACTGCTGTTGTGCAATCGATTTGCATAGAGCATAATGTGTTTTTTTGACTTTTTTTTACTTGTTTTGGATGATTACTCTTTTTCTAATCCACTATTTTGATGCTTGCCTTAGATTGTAGTCTTGAACGCCAAATTTATCTTTAATTCCAATGGACTTTGGGTGTTGATAAGGTTGGAAAAATGTATTGTTGATTCAAATATATCAAAGGATGAATTATTCAATTCATTCTTGGTGCTTTGAGTTAATAATATATTTTGTGCCTTAATCCACCAAGATGAGTGGTTGAACTTAAAGATGGAAGAATCTTGAGAAGATAATCCAAGTTGATCTATCATTTTCCCTCCATCTTTATCTTATCTCATTCGTATTATTTTTACATGTGTTGACAAACATTAGAGGATGATCTACATATCATTCCTCTCGTTTGCTTTTTTAACACATAAATCATGCTTGACCGACATCGTTGTAGGGTGACCTCTATATAGGTTACTTGGCGATTGCCTAACATAGTTCTACATTTTGTCCCGAATCGCAAGATGATCAATTGGTGGTATAAACTTTATGTTTTGCAAAATTCCCAAAAGATGGTTTGAGCTTTGATTTTGGTTCAACACTTGTGATACTTGTCGTGTAGTCGCTATGATTTTTTAATCAAGCTTCTGATAAGTTCACTAACTTTGTCCAATTGAAATTCTCAATCATCTTAGATTAAGTGTTGAATTCTTTGGTTGTTCGAAAATGGATGATATACTTGACAAAAAGCAATTGAAACTTGTCGTGTGGTCGTTATGATTTTATCAAGCTTCTGGCAAGTCTTCATGCACAAGCTTCAAGATGATCATCTAGCTAACCTTACTAATTTACTAACAATTGACTTTTACTTTATGCTTTTATTTTATGCCCTTTAATTTATGCATTTTAATTTAGCAATTAAATTTCATGTCATTTATTTTATTTGCTCACTTGAGCATTTTATTTTCTTGTTATTTTGAATTTGCTCACTTGAACTTTTCTTTTTTCCTTTTAAAATACTTAATAATCCAACTTGAACATTAAAATACTTTTAGTTTTTTTCTTGGACTTGGTTACTATCCTTATGCTCGGAGTTTGACCTTTGGACTTCGGATTATGACCTCAACCTCAACTCGGAGATTCTGTGATTTTGGTGTTATTCTTTATGTGCTTGGGATTTTATTTTTCTATGTTCAAGTTATTCTGTTTGTACTTTTTTACCGTAGATTTCCTCCAAATACAGTCGTTATGTTGCCCAATTTTTGAAAGACATAATTTCCCCTGAAGCAATGATTTATCTTAGACTTGGTACTTCTGTTTGATTAATTGCTTGTTTGGTAATCCAAAGGATGAGAATATGGTATTGGATTCTTGATGTCAAGTTCTAGTTTCCAACCTGGTTAGATCTTTCTTTACCCATACCTTTTACTTTTTGTACATAGGTTAGCCTCTTCATCTCCTCCTGTAACACCCCGATTCTACCCCACGTATTTATTTAATAAAATATCAGAGTTTTCATAAATCATCGTTTATTAAAAATCCACATAATCGGAATGCCACAAGTCAACATAAACACAACGTAAACATGTCATTATCCCTTCCACATATACACAACACTACTCAACGTTTAACAACGAAATTAGTTCATTAAACATGCAGCAGAATTCAAATAGTTCTACAAAGAAAAACGAAACATCTCATGTCTATTCAACAATATCAGTTTCAACATAAAACAACGAAATAATAGAAACAATGCGCGTTTTCCCCCGAGTGCTACATATCAGAGCAAACGACACTAAACTGGAACCACATCATCAAAGACTACTCCTCTTGATCACCTGCACGTTACAAATATAAAGGTGACAGAGAAAACAAGTAAAGGGTGAGATATCAAACTATATAATTAAAGTTATGATAAACAATATACAATTCGAAATCATATAACATCACCATTTGTAATGCACAACTATTCCATCACAACATGCAACTATTCCACAATTACACGCAATCATTTACAACAACGTAATCCAATTATCACAACAACATCATCATAAAGTATTATGACATACAACTCAACTAATGCACATGCATGCAGTACCAACGAAGTAAAACTCCCAACGTAATTCCATTGTTAGTAATTTGGAGGCATCAAGGCGTGAGCCTTCAACGTAATCAACTTTGCCCCCAACGGCTCACCCTATTCTACCCACATAGGCCAACATAATATGCAATGTATGTATGCAATGAATTTAAACAACATACAATAACAACTACAACTTAATCCACAATGTAACCGTCAATGTTGGCCATCAAGCGTCAACAACAACAACATACACAACAACGGATTCACAATGGAACTACTTTCAATTAATCCAATTCCACACCTACTGTATTTAAAAGTATTATTATATGTTAACTCATGTTCCTAGCTTTCCAACGGTCCTAACGGAATCAAAAATGGAGTTACGGTTGCGAAGATACGCTCAAAACAATTTTTCAGAATTTCTTTTCTATTTCTGTTCAGTATGCATCGATATAAAACTCCATGTATCGATACATACTCAACTTGTATCGACACAAGCTTCGTATGAGTCGACTCATACTCAATTTATTTTTCTGGTTTTCTGTTTCATAAAAGTATGAGTCGATGCAAGCTCCCTTTGTATCGATACAAAACTGGCTTGTATCGATGCATACCACGTATGAGTCGATACAAGTCCTACAGAACAGCCCCATAAGTCGATGTAAGGCTGTATGTATCGACACAAGCAGTTTTCACGCTCCTGGTTTTTAAATCCATAGTTACTTGTATCGATCCATAACATTATGTATCGACTCATGTTGCGTATTCTTCACCAAAAACCTGATTTTTCCACTGTTTTGCAATTCCAATCGACACCATTCTTCACCAACAATCACAGTACAACATATGCAGTAAAATTTGTACATTTGTTTCATTCAATTAACAACAACACAACATATACAACAAAATTGTACAATCGACAGCAACAATATGCACAGAATACAAGATCATATATTCCAATTTGGGATTTTCTACGGTTAATCACATCAATACGACACAACCTAGCGAATCATACATCCCTAACTACCAATTGCCCATCATATCGCCAATTATAGAGCAAGAACCCCACCCTTACCTTAGATTGAAGGTTGCTATGAGGATTCTTGATGGTTCCAACTTTTCTCAGTTCTACGCGTCGCTCTGCTCTTTCGTTCCCACTTCACTGACTTAATAATAATAATAATAATATGATTATCAGTATTATTCCCCGATGCAACCAACATAATTATTCAAAAATAATTATTTAAAATATTTAATTAAATAATTATAACTAAATATTTCGGGCGTTACAACTCTTCCTTACTAGAACATTTTCTTCCTCGAAAATAGAAGTTTGCCTGCTTCAAACAGCTCGACATAGGAGTCTCGCATCTTGCTCTCCAACTCCCAGGTCAATCTCTCACCAGCATCTCCTAACCAAACAACTTTCACTAACGCAATCTCTTTACCTCTAAGAACCTACACCTCGCGATCCACAATTTGCACAAGCATCGTCTCCACTGTGAGATTGTCACGCACTTGCACATCGTCCATCTGAATCATATGAGACAGATCGGGAATATACTTGCGGAGTTGTGATACATGAAACACATCATGAAAATTAGAAATATTTGGCAGAAACGCCACACGGTAAGCAACTTTCCCAACTCGATCTGATATCTGATACGAACCAATAAAATGAGGAGTGAGCTTCTTAGACTTCAAAGCTCGTCCAACACCAGTCACAGGCGTGACTCTCAGAAACACATGCTCACCATCCTGAAATTCTAAATCTTTCCTTCTCTTATCATGGTAACTTTTCTGCCTACTCTAGGAAGCCTTCATCTGCTCCCGAATAAACTTCACTTTCTCTGTAGTTTCTCGAACAATCTCTGGTCCCACTACCACACTCTCGCCAGATTCGTGCCAACGCAATAGAGTCCTACATATTCGTCCATACAATGCCTCAAAAGGTGCCATCCCAATAATCGAATGGTAACTATTATTATAAGTGAACTAAATCAACGAAAGATAAGTATCCCATGAGTCTCTCTACTCAAGAACACAAGCCCTCAGCAAGTCCTCCAATGACTGAATAGTTCTCTCGGTCTGACCATCCGTCTGTGGATGATACGCCGAACTCAACCTCAACTTAGAACCCAATGCTTCCTGCGAACTCTTCCAGAAATCAGAAGTAAACCTCAGATCTCTATCTGACACGATACACAAAGGTACACCATGAAACTTCACAATTACTCTGACATAAATCTCAGCCAACTTCGCAATCGGATAGGTAATGTTAATAGGTATAAAGTGTGCCAACTTCGTAAGCCTATCAATGATCACCCAAATCGAATCATGTCCTCTCACGGTATTAGGCAAACTTTTCACAAAGTCCATCGAAATGTTGTCCCATTTCCATTCCGGAACTTCTAACGGTTGCATCAACCCTGCAGGCTTCTGATGCTCAATATTTGACTTCTGGCAAGTCAAACAAGCATACACAAACTGTGCCACATCACGTTTCATGCCAGGCCACTAAAACAAACCTTTCAAATCCTGATACATTTTAGTATCTCCCGGATGAATGCTCAAATTGCTTCTATGACTCTCTTCAAGAATCACTTTCTTAATCGCTTCATCATTAGGAATACAAATACGATCTTAGAATCTCAACACACCTTGCGCGTCTAACTTGAAATCATCATGCTCGGGTCGATCAGTTCCTACCATCAAATCCACCAGCTTCACATCTCGCTTCTGGGTTTCTTTAATATTGTCAAGAAAATCATTGTTAATCTTTAACATTCCCAACATAACACTATTCAGTGTCACTTCACAAACCAAACTCAAATCTCAGAATTGCTCAATCAACTCCAACTCCTTAACCATCATGGCCGACATATGGAAAGTATTTCGGCTCAAAGCATCGGCTACAACATTAGCTTTTCCGGGATGATAATTCAAACTGAAATCATAATCCTTCAACAACTCTAACCACCTTCGCTGCCTCATATTTAACTCTTTCTGATAAAAAAGGTACTTCAAAATCTTATGATCACTAAACACCTCGAATCTGGAACCATACAGATAATGCCTCCAAATTTTCAATACGAATACCACTGCAGCCAATTCAAGATCATGCGTAGGATAATTCTTTTCGTGAGTCCTCAACTGCCTAGACGCATAAGCAACCACCTTACCATTCTGCATAAGCACACCACCTAACCCCATCAAACAAGCGTCACAGTACACAACAAAAGACTCTACTAGATTAGGTAAAATCAAAATTGGAGACGACGTCAACCTCTTTTTCAACTCATTGAAACTCTCTTCGCATCGAACATCCCACACAAAGGCTTTCCCTTTGCAAGTCAACTTAGTCAACGGAAGTGCCAACTTAGAAAACCCTTCGATAAACTATCTATAGTAGCCGGCTAATCCCAAGAAGCTTCTAATCTCAGTAACCGACTTCGGAGTTTCCCATTGCAACACAACATCAACCTTAGAAGGATCCACGACAATTAGACTACCAGAAATGACATGGCCAAGAAAACTAACCTTTTTCAACCAAAATTCGTGCTTGGACAGCTTCGCATACAACTCCTTCTCTTTCAAAACTTGAAATACAACTCTCAGGTGTTCTGCATGTTCTCCTTCTGATTTAGACTAAATCAGAATGTCGTCAATGAATACCAACACAAATCGATCCAAGTAAGTATGAAAAATACGGTTCATGTACTCCATGAATACTCCCGGCACATTAGTAACACCTGAAGGCATCACCCAATACTCGTAGTGTCCATACCGAGTCCTGAACGCGGTTTTCTGAATATCATCTTCTTTCACTCTAATCTGGTGATATCCAGATCTCAAATCAATCTTAGAAAACACACTAGCACCCACCAGTTGATCCATCAAATCATCAATTCTCGGAAGCAGATACTTGTTCTTTATTGTCACTTTATTCATAGTCAACACAGAGTCTCATACTCCCATATTTCTTCTTTTCTAACAGCACAGGCGCTCCCCACAGAGATACACTTGGTCTAACAAACTTTTTCTCAAGCAACTCTTCTAATTGCTTCTTCATTTCAGACTACTCAGATGCAGACATCATGTACGGTGCCATAGAAACAAGTCTAGTACCAGGTACAAGATCAATCAAAAATTCAACATCCCTCTCAGGAGGTACTTCAGGAATTTCATCAGGAAATTCTCGCACCACCTGCAACTCATTCAATCTAACTTGATTATCAATAGACAACGTCGCCATCAACGAGAACATTTGTGCTTCGTCTTGCATCAATCACTTTAATTGCATACCAGTCAACAAACCAACTCCTTCCTCTTAATGGGTAGAAAACCTCAAAGACTTGTCATAACAATTGATAAGAACATAGTTACATTCTAACTAGTTCATACCCAAAATCAAATCTAGTCCGCTTAACGGCAAACAAATCAAATCAACAGCAAAGTCTCTGTCGAAGATTGACAAAGGGAAATTCAAACATACAAGAGAAGTAGTCATCGATCCCTTAGCCAGAACTTCGACGACCTTTTCTCCATTCATAGAGGACAACATAAGTGAAATTCCTGGCAGCAGATACTTGATGTCACAGAGAATATTATGACACAGTATCTGACACTATGTTAGCAATTCACACGATGAATCTGACGATAAATAACACAATAATTTGTTCACCGTTCGGTTCAACAAACCTACATCCGGGGCTACCAAGCAGGGAGAAAGTTCACTATTAGCGATCAATTCGAAGACCCTACAACACACGGTTGACCTTCTCACTTAATCACTACCCAATGATCCTTTTACCTAAGTCCTACTTAGATATGAGTTCCTCACTCCCCTCAATCACGGTGATATCAACCTATTGACTAATTGAATTGTGAAGACACACTTCAATAAAATATCTTGATCTTGCTTCAAAGCTTCAATCAAGAGACAAACACTCGTGCTTTAAAGCTTTGAGTGATAAACTACCCTTACAGAAATCCTAGTCCAATGCACTTATCAATTGATAGTTGCTTGGCTCACAAGAGAAACTAGAATTACACAATTACAATCATTACAAATCCTAACGATTACACAAACACAAGTCGCTATCTCTTCAATACATTCAAAAGGTCGCAAACGGTTGTAAGGGTTCTTTTCCTTTTATAGAAGCGATCCCGAAACTTGGTTTGGGCTTCCATAAAGATAGCTAGGGTTCACTTAATTTAATCCTAAAAACATGGTCTTTTCAACAACCAATTTAGGTTTAATTAAGATTAACCTAGCAGCCACGTGAGCATGCTTTCTAATAACAAAAACAATATTTAGCACTCAACAAACTTCCCGAAAATCTCAGGAACAAGCAGATTCTCGAGGAATGTCTGCTGAATGTCATAACATTTATGACATCATCTGTTTTCTGAATTTCCAACTTTAGCTTCCAGTTCTGAGCTGTCTTTTAACATCCTTAGCAGGTAGGATTTATCTTCAATCTCTGAATGTCATGACATCCATCATGACATTGCTAAAGCCTAGTTTTACCAAACATAATGCCAACTTAAAAACACTAACAATAAGACCCAATCTCTTAACACAATCAGCAGCAACAAAACAATGAGTAGCACCAGTATCAATAATAGTAATTAAAGGCGTACTATTAATGAAACATGTACCGCTAATGAGTCTGTCCTCACTAGCTGACGGATTCCCAGCTAAAGCAATCTTCAATGTACCTGTTATGAGATGTTATGCCATGATATGCAATGTTTATGCGAATGCAATGCAATGTTTTCAAGGACCTTATAGATTTAAATTTGTTAAACAAGCATGAACAAACATTTATTAGTTCTCTTTTTTATTCTTTTTCTTTTTTTTTTTACAAGAAATAGTTCGGAAAAATAAAACAAAAGAACAAATATCCTAAAGCTCTAAGTCTCCCATGGGCGCTTCCTCTTGGTGTCGAGGTAGGCGTTGATGTTTCGCTCCTCGTGAAGTAGCTTCGTCAACTCTAGTACCTTCTTCTCGCTTGCATAGCACTGAGCTTCAAATGTATCCCTTTCTTCTTTAAGCTGAATCCAGGATCTCTTCAAGTCTTCAAAATCAGTAGGCATGTCAGGATGGAGAACGGTATAGGGTACGTCACCTATGTCATGAGGTTTTGAGCTCGAGCTCGCACCCATTTGAGGTAAGGTTCCCAAGGAATGGAGTTTTGGTGCCCCAAAGTCTTGGTATCAGTCTTCTTTACCATGCCCCAAGCGTGTATGAACCTTCGTCGATAATTCTGGAGATCGTGGTTGTAGTCGAACACAATGTCTTGGAGAAGCATGTCATGAGGACCATCTCTTCGAGCATAACCAAACTGACATAGTGCTAGAGAAGGGTTGTAAGTAATACCTCCCCTTATACCAAGTAGTGGTACATTAGGGAATTCTCCACAATGTTCAATGAATGTGAAGTCCTTTTGATGGAAAAGACACCAACGGATATCTGAATGAGAGATTGACATTAGTCTTTGAGACCATTTCAACCTTTGCTCGTTCTTCAAAACTGATGGAGGAAGGTGCGAAATAAACCACCTGGATAGTAACGGTATACAACACATGAGAGTTCCTTGTCTTTTGATAGTACGAGTGTGGAGAGAATGCAGGGTGTCTCCAAGTAAGGTAGGCACAGGATTGCGAGTGAGGAATAGCTTGATGGCGTTCACGTCTATGAATTGCTCCACGTTAGGGAATAGAACCAAACCATAGATTAGAAAGGCCACAACGTCTTCAAATGCATGGAAACTCATAGCTTTGAGGAATTCTTGGGCTTTCTTTATCAAAAATTTGGCAAGTAAACCCTTAACTCTGCTTCTTGTTTCCCAATTGGCTTCAATGTCTGAGCGCTTTAGGTGTAATGCTGATGCTATGTCTTGATACCTAGGAACCTTTTCTAAACCGGTGAATGGCATCTGGTCAAGAATAGGCATCCCAAGTAGCTTAGATAACTCTTCCAAGGTAAGAACCAACTGATAATTTGAGAATGTAAAGCAATGGTGTTTCGGATCAAAGAAGTAGAATAGGACGTGCATCATATCTTCTTCAAAACTAGTGATAACCAAATCAAGTAGATAACCATGTCTTTTGATGAACTGGGCATGATCGGGAATCTCTGAAACCAATTCTTTGAGCTGAGAAGGTATACCCATGAAGTTGATTCGGATAGTCTTTCTAGAAGCCATAACCCTACAAAAAAGAGCAAAGATAAATCCCTAGGTCCTTGAAATAGTTAGAGATGATATGCAATGCGATGATGTCATGATGTCATGTTTAGCAAGCACAAACAATTCACTCAATAGCCCTAGGTTTAAAGCTTGCATGAGGTATAGGTGTTTACCCTACCAAAAGTTTGAGTTGGTTCATCTTGTCCTATAATAGTAACCGGGTTCTAGGAATCTCATATCATTGATCTTTCTTGTAGGCGTTTATTTCAATACGACTACCAAGTGGTCGACCGAAAATATCCCAAAAGTCTGATCTTAATGAGTGTAGCATCGAGTATCAGCCAATGCTGAGATTAACCTTGGCTATGAGGTCATCATCAGAAAACTCCTCATCTAGATTGATGATATGAGAAACCGTATTCTGATTGATGTTCTTCTCAGGAGTATCTTTAAGAATGCTATCAGATATGTTGTCAGCAGAGGCAGCAGGAGGTTTATGAGAGGCACTATGATCTGAAGATTTCTCAAGAACCTCATCATAAATCTCATTCACACTTGCAGCAGGAGATTCAATTACATTATCATCGATACATCCTTCAGGAGCTGGAGCAGAAGAATTTACATCATTTTTTACAGGGGAATCAACATCATCACCAGATGTCTTGACATTCTCATTGACATCTAGATCAACTGCTAAGCTCGGGCTAGCAGACTTATGATTCAGGGGAACTGAAATCCCAGGCACAGACTTATTCTCATTTAGGATATCCGACACTATCCTAGCTATGGCCTCATGTACTGACCTAGATCCTTCTCTGTTTACTCGTTCTAGGGGAACAGAGGATGATGGGACTGAGGTCTTACCAGAAGGAGATATTTGTGCCCTTCTTGCATTTCTTGTGCATAACTTCTTGACCTTTTCTGGGTTAGTGGCCATTGTACGCAGTGGTGTCACTCTCAGAGCTCCAGCTTGCATGGCTTCAGTGTTTGCTCTAACTTCCATGGGGAGATGGAGATCCTGATTCTTGAGATGATGAGGATGATGAAGACATTTTTCGCTGATGGTTGTTGAGAGGATGAAGGCGAAAATAGCAAAGGGTTTCAAGGTTTCTTTTGAGAGAAGAAAGGATGGTACTACTTTCAAAAGAAGAAACTATTATATGAGGATGTCTCTTCCTATTCTTGGACTTCTTAAAATAAGGAGGAAAATACCTAAATAACCCTTTAAACAACGTTGAAATAAACACTCCCTTTCATCCCTTGTTGTAGGCTCGGTTAATTGCTACAACTTCACATATTGACAAGTACCAGTTTGTCTCTCAAGGTCTTAAGTTGACTAGTCTTAAGAGCTTTAGTAGTAATCACTACAATGTCATGACATCTGTATGACATTGTGATCGATCGACATCTGTTTATCAAATTATCTTAAAACAGTTTCTCCCAGTTGCTATGTATTCAACTTTAACATTGTATAAAGTTAAATAGTTTTGCTTCTTGCTGATCCAAAACATGTGATTGTTTCTCAAGAAGTAACATCCATCAACAGAGCTTTTACCCAAGTTTTGATCAACACTTTCACCACTGGTTTTCTTGGACAACTTCAAATGTGGAGGAGCAGGAGTTCTTTTATGGCTGACATTCTTCATTCCAGTCCCCTTGTCAATCCTCCTTGCATATTTGCTCTGTGAAAGTTGTGTTGAGACTTCCATTATTGTGTCTGACATTCCTCCCAAAACTATGTCACCAACATAAATTTGAATCACCATTGTCTTTCCTCCTTTATTCTTGAAGGAGAGACTTTTATCCAAGACTCTTTTCCTATATCCTTTATCAGTAAGTAGCTTGGTCAGCCTATCATACCAAGCCCTAGGAACTTGCTTCAGCACTCTAGAAGCGGTCAGATGTCTAGACATTGGTTGTGACATTTTGGTTTTCTTTCCAACATTACACTTATCACAGATTCTCCCTTTATTAGTGTGAAGTCTTGGTATCCTTTTGACTACCTCCATGGAATTGATTCTTTTCATTCCTCTGAGATGAAATTGATCAAGTTCTTGCTGCCACAGTTTTTCTTCCTCTTTATCTTTGACTGTAGAACTCATAGAGGACAGAGTGGTGCTCTCAGAATCCCACTTGTAGCAGTTGTCTTTTGATCTGACTCCTCTCATAATCACTACTTGATCATCATTGATTACAAGACATTCAGACTTGGTGAAGCTGACTGTGAATCCCATATCACATAGCTGACTTAAGCTAATGAGATTTGCATCAAACCTTTACCAAAGAATACTCCATTCAAATTTGGAACTCGGACAGTTTGAGTTTCCAATACCTTTGATTTCTCCTTTGGCTCCATCTCCAAAAGTAACACAATTGGTAGAGTGATCTTGAACATCATTGAGAAGATTCTGTCTCCGGTCATGTGCTTGGAACACCCACTATCAAAGTACCACTCTTTCTTGGTAGACATACTAAGAAGTGTTAGCTACGAGCAACAGTCTTCTTCTTCCGTTGAGAGTATGATACCTGTTGGTTTTAGGCTTCACATAAGACCCTTGATTAGGATATCCATGAAGTCATGCGAAAGGTTTTATGTGACCAAACCTTCCACAATAATGACATCTCCATCTTTGAAACTGTTTGTTCATGTTTCTATGATTTTGATGTTGCACCCAATGTTGTGACATCTTTGACACATTGGTCTATTAGGTCATTCTTCCTTTTGTTATAGACAAACTTCTTAGTCTTCATGTACCCGAGGACACTCCTTTGGTTTGTGGTATGACATCTTTGTCATTGACTTCCCAGTTTGTTCCATTCACAGTTATTTGCAAATCTCTTTGCGTCCATAGCTGAGCTGACACATTTCTGTTTTGGGTTGTGACACCGCTGACATTGTTTTCCTATGTCTCTTCTTCTTAATGTCACCAACGGGTTGCTTTTCACCACATATCCTAGACCATGCTTGTTTCCGCATTTTGTCCAAGTGAAGAATTTCTTCCAACTTATCGATTGGATGTCAACATTTTGTGATTTAGACATCGATCAAGTTTGAATTCAAAGATAACAATATCACTATTGAGGTGATTTATAGTGGCGTGTTTTCCTCTTTCTCGACCTTCAACTTCACATTCTCGACTTCAACTTTTCAATCGACTTTTGCTCCTCATTCTCACGACATGCTTCACCATTTTTATACACTTCCTGTAGTTTTCACAAGCTCTTCAAATGTCACTTCCTCATCACTAGAATCCATATCGAGTTGTACACTCCAGAGAAGCGGTGACAAGTTTGGCACCTTCTTCCTCGATTCACTTCACGAATCACCATCGGACAAGTGATGACCATTCCTTTCTTTTGTTTCTTTAGAAAGGTGGGACATTCACTCTAATATGTCCAAATCCTTCACATTCATGGCATTGGACTTTCTTGACTTCCTTTTTCCTCGACTTGGATCTTCTGCTGGAGTCATAAGATCGCTAGTGTCGATGGAATGTCCTTGACATTTGACCTTGACTTTGGATCAATCCTCTGATCGGTTTGTTGAACTGTCTTCCAAGCATGGCAATAGCTTGGATATCTTCTCTTCATCTTCCACCTTGCATCCTTCTTGATTGGATACAAGTGCTATGCTCTTGTTTTTCTTGTCAACAGTTTCACCGATTCCCATCTCAAAAGTCATAAGGGATCCAATAAGTTCTTCAACCTTCAAGGTGCGATGTTTTGAGCCTCCTCTATTGCGGTGACTTTCATTGCAAATCTCTTAGGCAAGGATCCGAGAATCTTTCTCACCGACTTCTCTTCGACATCTTTTCACCAAGTGCTCACGAGGCATTGGCAATTTCAAAATATTCATGTGAAATTCATGAATATTCTCATCTTCCTTCATCTTCAAATTCTCAAATTTGGTAGTGAGCATCTGAAGTCTTGACATCTTCACCTTGGATGTTCCTCATGAGTAGTTACGAGTGTCCCAAACATCCTTGGCCAGCTCACATTGATGAACCGGTCAAGATATTCTGTCAATACCATTGAACAGAGCATTCAATGCTTTAGAGTTCCCTAGAGCTAGCTCTTCTTCCTCTTTGCTCCATTCCTCCTCAGGTTTCAAGATAGTGGTGCCATCTTTCTCAAGCTTGGTGGGATGTTTCCATCCTTTATCAGCAGCTCTCCAAGCTTTAATGTCCACTGATCTTAAGAAGGCAACCATACGAGGTTTCCAGTAATCATAATTAGACCCATCCAGAATAGGTGGTCTTCCTCCAAATCCTCCTTCTTTATCCATTACGCCATAAACTATTATCCCTAAATCTCACCCAGAAATAACAAGCAGGGTGCCTGCTCTGATGCCAATTGAAATTCCTAGTAGCAGATACTTGATGTCACAGAGAATGTTATGACACAGTATCTAACACTATGTTAGCAATTCACCAATATCTGACGATAAATAACACAATAAGTTGTTCACCAGTTCGGTTCAACAAACCTACATCGGGGCTACCAAGCCGGGAGAAAGTTCACTATTAGCGATATCAATTGAAGACCCTACAACACACGGTTGTGACCTTCTCACTTAATCACTACCCAATGATCCTTTTACCTAAGTCCTACTTAGATATGAGTTCCTACTCACTCCCCTCAATCATAGCGTTGATATCAACCTATTGACTAATTGAATTGTGAAGACACACTTCAATAAAATATCTTGATCTTGCTTCAAAGCTTCAATCAAGAGACAAACACTCGTGCTTTAAAGCTTTGAGTGATAAACTACCCTTACAACAAATCCTAGTCCAATGCACTTATCAATTGATAGTTGCTTGGCTCACAAGAGAAACTAGAATTACACAATTACAATGTACAAATCCTAACGATTACACAAACACAAGTCGCTATCTCTTCAATACATTCAAAAGGTCGCACACGGTTGTAAGGGTTCTTTTCCTTTTATAGAAGCGATCCGAAACTTCGTTTTGGCTTCCATAAAGATAGCTAGGGTTCACTTAATTTAATCCTAAAAACATGGTCTTTTCAACAACCAATTTAGGTTTAATTAAGATTAACCTAGCAACCACGTGAGCATGCTTTCTAATAACAAAAACAATATTTAGCACCAACAAACTTCGAAAAATCTCAGAACAAGCAGTTCGAGCAGAATGTCACAATGTCATAACATCGTTATGACATCGATCTGTTCTTTTCCATGACTTTAGCTTCCTTTTTAACATCCTTAGCGGTAGGATTTATCTTCAATCTCTGAATGTCATGACATCCATCATGACATTGCTAAAGCCTAGTTTTACCAAACATAATGCCAACTTAAAACACTAACAATAAGACCCAATCTCTTAACACAATCAAGAAGACAAAACAATGAGTAGCACCAAGATCAATAATAGTAATTAAAGGCGTACTATTAATGAAACATGTACCGCTAATGAGTGCATCCTCACTAGTCGGTTCCCTAAAGCAATCTTCAATGTACTGTATGAGATGTTATGCCATGATATGCAATGTTTATGCGAATGCAATGCAATGTTTTCAAGGACCTTATAGATTTAAATTTGTTAAACAAGCATGAACAAACATTTATTAGTTCTCTTTTTTATTCTTTTTCTTTTTTTTTTTGGTACAAGAAATAGTTCGGAAAAATAAAACAAAAGAACAAATATCCTAAAGCTCTAAGTCTCCCATGGGCGCTTCCTCTTGGTGTCGAGGTAGGCGTTGATGTTTCGCTCCTCGTGAAGTAGCCGTCAACTCTAGTACCTTCTTCTCGCATAGCAGAGCTTCAAATGTATCCCTTTCTTCTTTAAGTTGAATCCGGATCTCTTCAAGTCTTCAAAATCAGTAGGCATGTCAGGATGGAGAACGGTATAAGGTACGTCACCTATAGCAACAGGTTCCATAATTACTGGTAGAACAGACGTGAATGGCATCATGAGGTTTTGAGCTCGAGCTCGCACCCATTTGAGGTAAGGTTCCCAAGGAATGGAGTTTTGGTGCCCCAAAGTCTTGGTATCAGTCTTCTTTACCATGCCCCAAGCGTGTATGAACCTTCGTCGATAATTCTGGAGATCGTGGTTGTAGTCGAACACAATGTCTTGGAGAAGCATGTCATGAGGACCATCTCTTCGAGCATAACCAAACTGACATAGTGCTAGAGAAGGGTTGTAAGTAATACCTCCCCTTATACCAAGTAGTGGTACATTAGGGAATTCTCCACAATGTTCAATGAATGTGAAGTCCTTTTGATGGAAAAGACACCAACGGATATCTGAATGAGAGATTGACATTAGTCTTTGAGACCATTTCAACCTTTGCTCGTTCTTCAAAACTGATGGAGGAAGGTGCGAAATAAACCACCTGGATAGTAACGGTATACAACACATGAGAGTTCCTTGTCTTTTGATAGTACGAGTGTGGAGAGAATGCAGGGTGTCTCCAAGTAAGGTAGGCACAGGATTGCGAGTGAGGAATAGCTTGATGGCGTTCACGTCTATGAATTGCTCCACGTTAGGGAATAGAACCAAACCATAGATTAGAAAGGCCACAACGTCTTCAAATGCATGGAAACTCATAGCTTTGAGGAATTCTTGGGCTTTCTTTATCAAAAATTTGGCAAGTAAACCCTTAACTCTGCTTCTTGTTTCCCAATTGGCTTCAATGTCGCGCTTTAGGTGTAATCTTGATGCTATGTCTTGATACCTAGGAACCTTTTCTAAACCGTGAATGGCATCCGGTCAAGAATAGGCATCCCAAGTAGCTTAGATAACTCTTCAAGGTAAGAACCAACGATAATTTGAGAATGTAAAGCAATGGTGTTTGAGCAAAGAAGTAGAATAGGATGTGCATCATATCTTCTTCAAAACTAGTGATAACCAAATCAAGTAGATAACCATGTCTTTTGATGCCGGCATGATCGGGAATCTCGAAACCAATTCTTTGAGCTGAGAAGGTATACCCATGAAGTTGATTCGGATAGTCTTTCTAGAAGCCATAACCCTACAAAAAAGAGCAAAGATAAATCCCTAGGTCCTTGAAATAGTTAGAGATGATATGCAATGCGATGATGTCATGATGTCATGTTTAGCAAGCACAAACAATTCACTCAATAGCCCTAGGTTTAAAGCTTGCATGAGGTATAGGTGTTTACCCTACCAAAAGTTTGAGTTGGTTCATCTTGTCCTATAATAGTAACCGGGTTCTAGGAATCTCATATCATTGATCTTTCTTGTAGGCGTTTATTTCAATACGACTACCAAGTGGTCGACCGAAAATATCCCAAAAGTCTGATCTTAATGAGTGTAGCATCGTATCGCCAACCTTAGCAAAACCGACCATCTCACTACCTTCTAATGGCCAAGATGGGTCAATTAAGGTTCTAAAAGTTGAGTTAGTGTTGATGACACCACGCAGAAGCCAAATACTATCCTCAACTTGGAAATGAAGAGTATCAGGACATCCAAAGTGTCTCACTAACGTAGCCATCATGTTGACCGTTTCTATCGCCTAACGATCGACGATCTATTGCTACTTACCTAAAAAACGGATCCGGTGTAGGATCCCCACAAATACATAATACCCAAGCAACCCTTAAAGATAAAGCAAGCAAATCAAGCAAAAATAAAACGATCTAGAAATCCCTAAGGCATTCTCTCTTTAGGTGTCTCCCAGAGTCACCGATTACATGTCTGTGAACCGACTTTGAGATTTTTGTATCGCAAATGTGTGGATAGCAAGAGTCACCACCGACTTTTCTTTTATCCAATTAAGGAAGGTGAAAAGAACAGAAAAGACCTTCGTTAGATTGAGTAAGGAGGAGGTTATGAAAAGGGAAGGTATTAGCACCCTTTTCATCTGTAGTTATCTACGGGCTCTTAGTTGCTCTTAGATCACTTTAAAATTGTGCTTTCTGTGTGTTTGACAAAAATGTTTTGAAAAGACATTTCGCTTTGACTTTGTAATGATTCGTGTAGGAATGTATACAAAGTGTTCGAAAAATGTTTCATTTTGAAAAGAGTATAAACTTTGACAAAAGTGTGTGATGTGAAAAGTATTTTGTTTGAGCAAGCAACTAAAAGTCTTATTACCTACTCAGAATTGGTCGTTTTCGTGTTGTTTTACGTTCCTTTAGAATAGTGCTATCCGTACCAATAGTTGGTAGGTAACCCTATTCATTGGATGTAAAGGGACATTCGATGGGACATCAGATGGTCATAGAAGGCAACTTGTAGGAAGTATCCTAGCACATTCGAAGGGACTATCATCATTTTTCGTAGGCGACAATCGAGGGTCAAGATCACGTTTTCGTAGGCGACATCATGGGTCTATGATCTTTGTATCGAAGGGACTATGATGATTTGTTTTGAAGGCAATGGTGCTAGGATACCTCTACGTTCGAGGGACTTGACCATTTAATCGAAAGGCAACGAGAGAGAATACTCTAGGGAGTGCATGTGTGAAAAGAGTGTGTTAAATTCAGGTATGTTATCTTGGCATTATGAGTGATCTATGTCCAATTTTATCTTGCCATACACGCCTAATTACTAGAAGTTTATAGGGTGTAGAAAGTAAATTGCAGAAATGTAAAGTGCGGAAAGATAAATTCCTACGCTATTACATGGCTTTGGGGCAGTTACATAATAAGAGTGCGGAAAATAAAAGTCCTAATTACATAATTGAAAAGAAAACGAAAGAAAATTGTCCGAAACGCTACAACCTGTGAACAGATTCAAAATCGGAAAATACGAGAAAATTGCATAAGAGGAAAAATGTTAGTAAAAGCATGATTTTTGAATGAGGAAAAAAGTTTTATGTTAGTAATGACAATAAGATGATAAGATAATTTTTTGATAATTTTCTGAATTGATTTCGGTAATTAAAAACAATTAAAAGTCATTTTAACGATTAATTAGTAATTAAATAAAATATGCATGCAAAAATATTAATTTTAATGTTAAAAATTAAATAAACATTTTTCTGATAATAATGCAAAAAGAAAATATTTTTTGGGTTTTTTAAATGCATGATAAAAAAATTTGAAGATAAACTAAATTAACATGAAAATATTAAAGAAAATAAGAAAATAGAAAAAAAAAGTTTGTTTTGCAAACTGTTAAAAAAGAAGTGGTCCTGCCAGTAATCGAACTCGTGCCCACTGGGAAAATACGCGCTACCTTCACCACTAGACCAGGCTGCACTTGGTGTCATAACATTGAAACGAAAACGTTTTAAGTGAATTCGCTCCTTGAAAATCCAAATCACGCGCGAAGAACACCTTCTTCTTCGTTTGAATTTTTAAACACTTAGCGTCGGCTTCGTTCGACGCTATAGTCCCTGCAAAACTCAAAAATTCCATACAAGCAATATAAATTTGTTTTGGTTACATGGATCGATTGCAAATAACATCCTAAACACGATAGTGGTACTGGTTTTGTCCAATTTAACGTATTTTGGGAAACCCCAATTCGAAGCAGAAAACCCTAGCTATGGCATAACTCGATTCGGACACCTAAAATGCAATTAATTCACCCAGATAGCTTGCAAACTTGATTCTAAACATGAACAAACAATCAAAACAGGTTAATGATGCGTGACAATTAAAAATCGAATTTGGAAAAAGTTTGACAAACCGAAATCGTGATTGCTCGATTCTGAATGGTTTTGCAACTTGTAAAGGTCTGGATCGATTCTAAAGACTCCAAGGAATGTAATGGAATGCTCAAAATCGACTGAAACAAGCTAGAACCAAGGCTGCAAGTGACTTGAAAGGCACGGTTTTTTTGACTTAGGTTAGGGTTCTTTGAAGCAATTTTTCTGTTCTTTTTTCATGTGTAGGCATTGTGTATTTATAATGGATGGATTTAGATCAGAAATCAAGACCAAATAATGATCCAATCAATGTAAAATTATTTGATTTTGTATGATACCAAATCTTTCCTTTTTGATCCAATTTTCATCAATTTCTTGCCAAATCAAAGTCAATTTCGAAATTTGCCAGCTTTTATGAGTTGCTTGGACCTCAATAATGAGAGAAAAATCAAATTTGCATTTAATTTTGATTTTCTACCTTTACTTTTGATTTAATTTGTTTTTAAATGAATAAAATCCAAATTAAATAGAAAAATAAAGATAAAATTCGTGGCATTGGGCTTGGAGGTTCCAAATACGCTGAGGAACAAGTTTGGATCAAGAAAAGTTAGGCCCATTTGCAAATTTTTGGATTTTGACAAGTATTTCTCTTTGTGCACCTCTTCAAAAATGCCCAACTTGTGCAAGGTGTATCTTGCTCAATTTTAAACACTTTTGAGTGTTCTTGGACTTTTTAGAAAGCTCTAGATGTCCTCTAAACAACCTCTTTGGTTTCATCTCAATTGGAGTTTCCATGCTCAATAAAACTTCATTACAAAAAGTTGACTTTTTGTTGACTTTGAAAAGGACCTGTAATGTTTTGACTCATATCTTCAAAATGAAGCATTTTCTGACCATGCTTGTGAGATCTGAAGTTGTAGAGAATTTAATTCTCTTCAAAATGAGAGGTGGTGGAAAAATTTCTGATAAAGTATGAAGAAGTTATGCTCAGTCAAAGTTCAGTTGACTTTTCTTTAGAAAACCCTAATTTGGAAAGTTTGACTTTTGAGCAAATCTTGAGTTTTCTTGATGAATCATGATCAACCCTTGATCAAATGATGAATGTGACTTCAAAGTGAGGATGTTGACCAAAATTCAGGAAGTTTGAGTGTATGTTGACCACAGTTGACTTTTTGTCCAATACAACTGATTTTCAACTATCTGAGCAATTGTCTGAGGAAACTTGACTTGTAAGGCGTGAAACTTGACATGGAGATTCTATGAAGCATATGAGGAGGCATGATGACCATTGGAGATGTTGGACGTCTATATAGATCTGAGGATAGCCAAACCCTAGTTTGGGTTGATTGTCTAGGAGAGGATTTGTCTGATCAACCCTTGAGGAATCCTTGAGTATGGATATGTGAAATGTCTTGAGGAATAGGAGGGAAAATTTTGGGGTATGACAACATGCATGCGGTACCAATGGAGTAAAACTCCCAACGTAATTCCATTGCTAGTAATTTCGAGGCATCAAGGCGTGAGCCTTCAACGTAATCAACTTTTCCCCCAACGGCTCAACGTATTCTGCCCACATAGGCCATCACAATATGAAATGTATGTATGCAATGAATTTAAACAGCATACAACAACAACTACAACGTAACCGTCAATGTTGGTCATCAAGCCTCAACAACAACATACACAACAACGGATTCACAATGGAACTACTTTCAATTAATCCAATTTCTCACCTACTATATTTAAAAGTATTATTATATGTTAACTCATGTTCCTAGCTCTCCAACGGTCCAAACGAAATCAAAAACGGAGTTACGGTCGCGAAGATACGCTCAAAACAATTTTTCAAAATTCCTTTTCTATTTCTGTTCAGGATGCATCAATACAAAACTCCATGTGTCGATACATACTCAGCTTGTATTAAGATAAGCTTCGTATGAGTCGACTCATACTCAATTTATTTTTCTGATTTTCTGTTTCATAACAGTTTGATCGATGCAAGCTCCCTTTGTATCGATACAAAACTGGCTTGTGTCAATGCATACCACGTATGAGTCGATACAAGTCCTACAGAATAGCCCCATGAGTCGATTCAAGGCTGTATGTATCGACACAAGCAGTTTTCACGCTCCTGGTTTTTAAGTCCATAGTTGCTTGTATCGATCCATAATATTATGTATCGACTCGTGCTGCGTATTCTTCACCAAAAACCTAATTTTTTCATTGTTTTGCAATTCCAATGGACATCATTCTTCACCAACAATCACAGTACAACATATGCAATAAAATTTGTGCATTCCTTTCATACAATTAACATCAACACAACATATACAATAGAGTTGTACAATCAACAACAACAACAATATGCACAGAATTCAAGATCAGATATTCCAATTTGGGATTTTCTACCGTTAATCACACGATACGACACAACCTAGCGAATCAGACATCCCTAACTACCAATTGCCCATCATATCCCCAATTATAGAGCAAGAACCCCACCCTTACCTTGGATTGAAGGTTGCTCTGAGGATTCTTGATCATTCCAACTTTTCTCAATTCTACGTGTCGCTCTGCTCTTCCGTTCCCAAATTCACGTTTGCTTCCACTGACAACAAAATTCCTAATTCTTATTATTATTAATTTAAATAATAATAATCCTTATAATTACTATTTGGGCTTATATCTTCACCCCCAACATTATTATCACCAACGCCACCCTTCAGGCCCACTTCACTGACTTAATAATAATAATATGATTATTAGTATTATTCCCCGATGTAAACAACATAATTATTCAAAAATAAATATTTAAAATATTTAATTAAATAATTATAACTAAATATTCCGGGCGTTACACCTCCCATATTCTTTAATTTTCAAAATCTTTCCCCTTTTTCAAAGGATTTTTGTTTTCAAAACTCGAACATCTTTCATAAAAAACTTGGACTTAGGTCCATGCATTTTACTAACTTTTTTCTTAATCAACTGTTAACCAAATTAATAATACTTTGACCATTCTTCATAAGACTAAAAAACAACCAACCTCATTCAAACTTTTTTGAGCCCTTCGTGGCTTTTCTCAAAAGACCATTTTCTTGAAAGATTAGACTCTTGTTAATTCTTTGTATTGGCGTGAACCTCTATATTTCTACGATATGTAGTGAAGTGTGATGGTTTCCTATTGGTGTCGAGAATGCTTGTTGATGAAAATCCGAGCTTAAATTCTCCACTTTGAGTTAACAAAACTCTCATTTCTCATAATTGTGGGTAGTAGGCATGTTTACCACTCGGATACGATGATGATATCTATTCTTTTTAAAATTAACCAGCACACAAATTTCGCTTTTTAACCCGAACTACATGTGTTTTGATTTCAACATTGCACATTGCTGGTATGTAGGCCTGGAACTCATTTGAAGTTCTATCAAATCAAAAATTGTAAAACATATTTCCCTTCCCATCTCCACCATCCAATTTGTACAAATCTTTTTTAGCACATATACAAATTTTCAAAGAGGTTCCTGCGGAGTACCGTAGATGCTTAGGGTGCTTAATACCTTCCCTTTGCATAATTAACCGTATACCTTGATCTCATTTTTTTTAAGGATTTTATTCGCTCTTTTTCCTTGTCCTTTGGATAAAATAAAAGTGCGGTAGCGACTTCATTGTTATTTTTATGAGTTGAGTCAATTCAATGGCTCAGTCTCAAAGTTTTTGCCGCTACACTTTACTCAAAACCTCGAGAGTGTGAGATATTGTCGTTAAATTGTTATTTTCTACTAAACATATTTTTAACATCAGTATAAGCTAAAGAGTTATAAAGTCCTCGAGGTACGAGGAATAGACAATTCATCATGTCTTTTCTTATATATTTCGTAAGTCTTATTTTAGTCTTTATTCTAGTCTTAGTTTACCCTTAATAAACTATTCATTATCCCTAGTTTTACAAAGCAACGATATATTATAGTAGGTTGATACTGGTCTATGTGGATTCAACAATCTTTTATATTACTTCGATATTTTCTTGCACTTGCGGATGCACTAGGCATCTACTTCGACATTTGGCTAAAAAACTTATAACAACTGAAACTGCTATGATAGTTAATGAAAATGTTAAAATATCTTTCTCAACATCATTAGAACCATATTTTAACAAAATTTAGCCAATCATAAAACCATAAAACTAAAAATCTCCCCCTTTGGCAAATTTTGGCTAAAACAACCAAATACAATGGAGAGAGGAATAAAACCACAAAACAACCTACAAAAATAATATATCGGAGTTATAACACCTACACAATAAGAGGTACATTACTCCCCCTGTAAAAAATAATGAGTTCTCCTCAAGGAAAAACCCACATCAAAAGAGATATCCAAAAGGATTCTCAAACACTAGACAAGAAGTTGGAACATCTGCTAAGTCATCATCATCTTGCACTTATATCTACATTAGTAGCATCAACAAAATCAGAAGCACACATACACACACCAAGGAAGAAACATGAAACATCATGCTCCCTCTAAATAGCTGCATTCATGAAGCAACCATAACACACACAACACTTTACTCCCCTTTTTTAGGAAAAATATTGACAAAAATAAATAGAGTAAATATACACAAGAAAACACAAATAACAACACAAGTGGAAACAAACATAGCTAAAAAGAGCACACAACTACAGATGGAAACAAACATGTTCGGAATCACTAGGTGGAAGCACATAAGTTCAAGAATTACATCAAAATGGTACAAATTACCAAAAAATGGGTCACAAGACCTTAAACAAAAAAAATGTTGAAAATGTATAAAACACACCTTAAACACCAGATAACGTAGTAGTTCACATACTGTTGTCGCTATCTGTCTCTTCCTCTTCATTGCTTCCTTCAGTTCCATCATTAGTATATTTTTCTTCTTCCTTATCAGCCATACCCTTTTTAGCTTCCAAAGACTAACTAATATTTTCCAATATGATATTCCTTGCAGTGAAAACCCTGATGGTTTCATCAAAATCCTCACAAGTCTCCTAGATTTCATAAATGGTTCATTCTCAGATGTTGCATAAATTTCCCAAACATGTGAATCTATATGGATTCTCTATTTTTATGATTGACATTAATTTTGGTAAACTAATTTGGAAGCAACATGTTAAATAGGATGTTATAACTTGTAGAGAAACAAGTTGAACAAGATGTCTTATCCTGACGATCTGACATCGTGTATGTTACAGCTGTGCACTTTGAGATATTTGGTTATAAAATATTATGAATATTTTGGGAATATTAGGTTATCCTATGTGGCATCCAAGACTGGGGAATCAGAGGTTCTATTTTAATTTAAAAGATTAATTTTTTTCTAAATGTTAAGATATTTTAGGAAACATTTTATTGAAGGCCTATTTTTATGTAGAAGATTCTACAGATATTTAGGAACAACCCTGCTGCATTTTTGAAGCCCAAGCCCAGGCTAGACATTTCTTATTAAAAGAAAGTGATAAACCTAATTAAAAGTGTGGAATGCATTATGTCTTCTAGTAATATTTTAGGGTTTGTGTGTTCTTTTTAATTGCAAGCTTCTCTAATATCATCTTGATATAAGAGTAGGTTTGTCTCTATTGAATTGTAAGTTCTGATAATCACTCTTAAGCTTTTAAGCATTGAGTGATTATGTGTCATTGAATTGTAACTTCTGAAATATTCTAAGTATTATAGTTTTCATCATTGTTGTGATATAGAGGGAATTGAGAAGGGTCTTATACCTAGGTGAGTCTTAGGTAGAAATTTAGCACATGTAGCGATTAGATGAGTATATTGTAAACTGGAGATAATTTTCTGAAGGTCTATAAACTGATATTATTCAGTGGAATTCCTCCCTGGCTTGGTATCCCCCAGACGTAGATGTTGTTGTACAACGAATTGGGTTATTAATTATTAGTGTTATTTAACTTTCAACAATTTATTTTACCTCATATATTCCTTATTTTGTTAACTTTCAGGTCTGGTCTATGATCTCTTAACATTGTATTTGACATTTGTTCTATTCTATTGTGATTGTATTATGAATGTCTTGATCCTGGTATCGTGACATCGAATTCAACATCTTATACCAGAATTTCAATTGGTATCAGAGCAAGAATTACGCTTTCTATCTGTGTGAGATTCATGAAAGATACTTTTTGAACACAATGGACAAGGAATGATGATATGTGAATAGACCACCCATTTTTTATGGTGCCAACTATGACTTTCACATGAATATTATTGAGATAGCTAATGCCTCAATTTCCCTGGGGGAGAAGATGCCAGAAGCTAAGTTAGTTAGAAAAATTATCATATCTCTCCCTAAGAGGTTTGACATGAAGGTAACTTCCATTGAAGAAGCCCCAAATATAAACAACATGAAAATTGATGAACTTATGGGATCTGTACAGACCTTTGAATCAGGGATCAGTGAAAAGTCTGAAAAGAAGAAAAGCATTGTCTTTATCTCTAATGCTGAAGACTTATAAGATGAATGTGATCTGGATACATATGAAGGGATATCTACAAATGAATGTGATCTTGATCTGAACACGATGTGATAAGATGTTGCATGTGCTTGTGGGATGACATATGGTGTTATTGAACTTGTAATTAAATTTTATAATAAATTAGAATAATTAAATGTGATAGTTTATTTAAGTTGTGAATTATACATCCATTTGTGAATTAGAATTGTGATCTCTACTCTGTAAATATGAGAATAGTTAAATTTCTATTAAAAATGCATTACTAATGTATGGTCTTTTGAAGAAAAAAAATCTGGTTTCAATTTTTTTAGAATGAATAACTATTTTAATAATATCTTGGATAAAAAAAATCAAGGATGTTACAATTGGTATTAGAGCAATAATAATCAGAGAAACATTTTTGGGTTGGGGTGAGTTTGTGTTACATTTGCATTTGAATAATGTGTGAATATTTTGAATTCTTAGTTAATGGGCTTGCTACTTTTATCTTTTTGTAGAGTGGTCGAAAGGTATTTTTTACTAATAATAGGTATTGATTTTGTATTTTTATGATCTAAGTGCTTGTTCTCAAGTGTAAGTTTTATAGTTATAGATATATAATAGTTTGGCATTGTCTATTTGTTGTTGAGGTTTTCAATTTTCAAAATAAAAATACCTAAGAGTACGATTAAAATCACTTTTTCCTTTCCAAGGCCTCGTGCTTGATGCACTATCTGGTCCTAATAAAACAGGTAATTTAAAAAGGAGCGAAGTAATAGGCTGCTCAATATGGGACACTAGGCCACAAAATTTGGTGACTGGTCACCCACTGGGCTTGGGCTGCCCAAAGTAATCATCATATATCCAGTAAACGTGAGTGATTACATGTATTAAAATGGTGATTGGCTGAAGAAAGAGTCAAAACAAAAAATTGATTTCCCCGTGATTTTTGGGAGAGAAAGTCTCCTCTTTGCAACGTTCTTTGGTCATGGAACAAGGGAAACTATTTTTCGACTCTCTAACACAGGCCCATGGAGCCTTTATAAATATCTCATCCTTAATGTTGATAAATGGATCAGATCATTCTCCAAGAAAGCCATACATACTGTTTTCATGACTCCACGAGAGCTATCCTTAAGAGCGAGCAAATACCCTAAACACCATAGACAATCCTTCTTAATAAGAAGTTGTTCTCATTGTATTTTTTAGCAAGTACATTATTGATAAATTAATAATTAATATTATATTAAACTTCTGTTGGAGAGTCCGGGAAGCACCGAGAGTGTCAATGAACTAAATATTGAAGATCCAATATATCTTATCACCTATATTTAAAATAAACCTTGATATATGTGTCATTTTTCTTATATATTTAATATTTTTTCTATTTTTAATAGAGGTTATATTTAACTACTCACAATTAGTTTCAACAACTTTAAAATGAAAAACACAATTTAATTCACCAACTTTAAAATGACAATCAAATTGAAATAATTTTTATATATAAATGCAACAAATAAAGAGAGACCCTGATACACTTTTAAAAAAATGCATTTTACAAAGAAATTAATATAATTTTAGTAAATAAAAGACAATTAGATTTAGAGTTTTCTAGGTTTATTTTAAATTATTATCGTACGAGGAATAAGAACCAAAAATAGAATGTTTTGATCTCAATCTTAAATAAATGCCCTTAAAAGAATAAAGAACTCTTAATTTTTTGATGCCTGCATCACTTTCTGATGCTTACATTACTTTCCTCAAAAGTAAAGTCATCTTTAGAAAACTTTGTAATGATATTTGTTTCATGGTGTTTGAGTCCCTTCCTTCTGCTTAGGGTGATAGTGATACATCTCAATTTTGCGACCATTCAATGGTTGAAGTGGCCTTGAATTATGGAAAAAATCCACACTCAATGGTGCCTTAAGAAGTTCAAGTTGTTTCTTGGACAATGTTCTTACCTGCATAATATATATAGCGAAATTTAAAACCTAAATGAACGTTATAAGGTATATCAAAATGTAGAATCATTTGATTTTAAAAGAGAAATTACCTTTCCGACAATGTTCCAAATGACACCTTCCGTGCATGGAGGAGTAGTGAGAGATCCAATATATCTATAATATCTATGGATATTTTTATTTATTTCTTTTACATCAAATGTGCCAAGGGAAATTTTGGCATTTTTGTTTCCAGCACGACTTTGATTTTCGAGCTCATATAACTTGTCTTCAATCTATAAGCAACATTAGAAATGATATAAATTTTCTAGTTTATATTATGAGACACATAATAATTGTGAATCTGATAATCTAAATAAATGTACCTTGGAAATTAGAGGATCAGGTTCTCCCAAATTGTAGAGTGATGCCACAACTGCTATATGGTTGTTATCTTCTGTTAGGTGAACTAAGTGAAGCTCTGCTTCATGTCTGTATTCACAATATTTTGTACCTTTAGTTCGGAATTGTTACATAGTTCTACTCAAGATGATTTTAAGTTTTTGGAGGTTTTTTGGATGATTTTAATTTATTAATTAGTTGAACTCACTCATTTAGTTTTAGTTGACAACGGATGTTGCAATACTATGTAATAAGATTTTTTTTAACCAATTCATTAATATAGCACAACTTTGTAATTAAAAGTAAAGTAAACTCTACAATTATAATGATTGGAAGGAGAAATTCTACAACAATTAATTGTTACGTTGCAAAATATTATAGAAAAACTTACACACGACCATGAGCCCGATGCTCTGCAGGAGCATGCCAATGAAGTTGTCTTAATGAGTAATTTTTTCCATTAATATGAATATCTCCCACTTTTCCTTCAAAATGCACCTATAAATACCAAATTCAGCAACATAAATTCATTTATATCAGTTTATCAAAAAATATAATTATCAAATATAAATAAGTGTGATGTCGTAGATTCAAATTCACGCTTCTATTTAGATATATATTCTTGCACTGCTACCAAATGGAAAGGTTTAATTGAAGCAAGCGATACACTTCTTAATATGATTTAATAGTTAATGAACATTCATACATACCCCAATATTGAAATGGTTGTTAACAAGTGTAGCATTTGTGGGAACATAGTTTCTATTTAATGATTCCAATTGATTGTTCAAAACAATATCTGTGTATACAAGATCCACAGGACTCTGAATTTTCCCATTTGAACATGCTGCGTAATCTGGACACAAACTTCCCCATTTTTTAGGACCATTTGGACCAACATAACTAAAACTAACCGAACCTACCATGCAATAAAAAAAAGTATCAATAATTATGAATCAAATCAAATTAAATTATTATGAGAAATGCAAAATGAAATTAATCCTACTCTCTTCTTGTGCTGAAGTGCATAAAGTTGAAGCTACAATAGAAAGAATTGAGAGGTAAAAATGTAAAGCCATTATGAATAGCTATAGTTGGTTTGATCTAAGAGACAATTTTTTATTCTCGCAACTTTATATCATATCATAGAGAATATATTTGTGGTGATTATATTCAATGTATATATAATATTACTAGAGTCAATGTTAGTTGAAGAATCAAAATTAGACACCGTATCTTACATCATATACTAATTATATAATATTGACTCTATGTTTCTCCTACTTTTTCATAACATCATGAATTCTAAAAATACACTAATACACCATAATGTTATAAAAAAACACCTATTTAACATCTAATTATATGTGTACAGATATCATTTCTCCTATTACGGTTATGGACATTTTTAGAGATATGTTAAACTATGGATGATGCTAAATTTGTTAGGGCTACGTTACAAGATCACTGGAGAAACATTGATGTATTTTTATATTTAGGAACATTATATGTTGTCAAGACCTTAAATATCATTATAGATTCTTTTCTTATAGATTGACATAAGATTTTATTTTTGAGTTTAATTTTCGTTGATAATATTTATATATTTATATATTAATACAAATAAATTATTAATATTTTTATAAATTAATAATTTTTAAAAAGCAATGAATAATTATATTTTATTTATTTTTTATTAAATTTAAACTATTTAAGATTATTTAATTTGAGAATTGAAGGGTTAAAAACATAATTTTTTTTTGCAATAACCAATTATTAAAAAAAAAATACACAAATAACCAACTTTTAAAAAAATTTATGCAAATAACCAACTTTCAGGACTAAATAACACATAGGAGCCATCTGAGATGACTCCTGCAATAAAAGAATGCACCTAGGCGCCATCCCATGTGGCTCCTCCTCATGAAAAAGCCATCCCAGATGGCGCCTCCTCATTGTTGTTTACATGTAGGAGTCATTTCAGATGGCTCCTACGTGTATTTGTGTTTTTCATAAATAAACACCCATGTCTCCTTCATTTTTCATATTTTTTCAACTTCTCATCTCATATTCTCTCTTATTCTCTGTTATTCTCTCTTAGTTTTCTATCATGACATCTCCATACATCCATATCAGAGATGGATACTTTGTTTTCTCGGTCTTCAAACCTCCATTGAAAATGAAATTTTGGCACATATTTACCATGGCCAAACTGAAAAAAGAGTTGATGTGTTGGTTAGAGGGAGAAATAGCAGTTGGTGAAGAAATTAGAAGGATCCAGAGGAAGAGAACAACCATGAACTTCGCAATTGGATAACCTCGAATTTGGTTGGAGGAAGTCAAAACAGATGTCGACGTTATTGCGATGATGTATGGTTCCAATGAAGTTTTTTTGACGGTTGTAGTGTCTTAAATAATTTTTTGTGCTGTTGATGCGTCATTTCCATGTTGTTATTTTAATCGTGTAGTTTTTTATTTTGTTGTCTGCGTATTGGTGTTTGTAAGAAATGCTATTAATGGAAAGATTAAGGTTTACATGTACATTTGAAATGAGTTATTTAATTATAAAATGAATAATAATAATTTAATTTTAATTTAAATATTTGAAAAAAATGAATAATGAAGAGGAGTCAGAAGTTGCAACTTTTGAAGAGGAGTCAGAAGTTGCAACTTTTGAAGAGGAGTCAGATGTTGCAACTTCTGAAGAGGAGTCAGAATTTGCAACTTCTGAAGAGGAGTCAGACTTGTAAATTGGAGAAAGAAGTACTAGTGCATCTTCATGAACATGTGCACACGCTGCAATGACATGAGAGCAGCGCATTCGAAAGGCCTAAAACTTTCCACAGTCGCACCAACGAGATGGTAGTTTAACCCTGTACTCTTGTCTATGCAAACCCTCATTGTGGTCTCTTGTCTCTTTGACAATGAAGTTATGGTTATATCGGTCGAATCTTGTAACAAGATGAGTGTTATCTTTGGCACTTTCGGCCTTAATAAATTTCAGGCAGCTTTCACTCCACACTTGCCCGGATTGTACCATCGCGTTCCACTTTTCACCTCTCTCTGCAAACAAGGAGGCCATCCTAAAATATGTTGTACTCACCAAAGCAGTTATTGGGAGTGCTCTTATGCCTTTGAAGATGCCGTTCATTGATTCGACTAGATTTGTTGTCATGTGGCCCCAACGCACTCCATTGTCGTATGACCGTGTCCAATTTTCCACTTGCAGATTATCAACCCACGCACCTGCATCTGGGTTTTCCATTCTGATCTGGCTGCGATAATATGTAAAACCTGGTTGTGTTAGTGCGTACGTTGTGTTCATAACTGTTTTCCGAAGACGCTTATCTTTGATCTCGCGCATGAAATTTTGAATGATATGTCTTGCGCAATAAACATGTGTAGACGGTGGGTCGTTCCAACCGTTAGCGGGATTATTGTACGCACTATCAATTGAGGCATGTCTTTCAGAAATCAGACAAAGATCACGTTGTGGAGCTACGTGTGTTCGAAGATTCTTTAGTAAGAAACTCCAAGCTGCTCCAGTCTCTGCCTCGACAAGAGCATAGGCGATTGGGAACACGTTATTGTTGCCATCCTGTGCGACGGCCATCAGTAGGGTGCCTTTGTATTTCCCGTACAACCATGTTCCGTCTATCTGTATCATAGGTTTGCAGTGTGCAAACCCAGTGATGCAAGGTCAAAAATCCCAGAAAAGTCTACTGAATATACCATGTCCGCTGACACAAGTACCGTCTTGGGCATACGCCGGCGTCGTCTCCAGAACATAACATGTTCCAGGAGCATACGTTCACAGTGCATTCATGTAGCGAGGTAACTCTTTGTGCGAACCCTCCCAGTTTCCATAGATTTGCTCAATAGCCTTGTTTTTTGCTAACCAGGCCTTTCTATATGAAGGGGTATAGTTGTATGTTGTAGTGATGTGGGAAATTATTGTTTTCACCTTTAATGAAGGATCGCAGCTAACAAGAGGTAAGATTTATTGACAAATAAGATCATAACTCAATTTGCGGTGATCCTGATTGTGTTGAATTAACGCAAGTGTGTTCCGTCATAGAACCTATCACCCAAGAATTACTCCGCAATCTATACGATGCAGTTAGATGGAAGTTACACTCAGGGTGGGTACAGATGATTTTGTATCTCTCTGCATTTGTTCGATCCACATGAAAGTCATAGTTGTTTATCATGTGGAACTTTTTTATTGCTCGCACGCAATCTTCTTTTGAACGAAATTTGTCTTTGACTTTTAAATTTGCATCTGACTGCACTTCAGGGTTATAGAATATATCAGATGATGGGTCATTTGTGCACATGTTGAGGGTGGTCATGTGGGGAGGTGGTGTGTAGGTCTCATATGGAGACAGTTGGTGTTCTTCATCGGCCTCTGATTCTTTGTTTACCATGATGTTGAACAACATCTCGTCAGCTTCCTCTTCTTCGTCAGCAACATCCACCTCAGCTTGTTCCTCCTCCGTAGGATCAACCCTCTCTGTGTCCTGGAACACAACGTACAACTCAATCGAGTTGTACCCAAAATATTCATGATTACAAAACATGTTTTGCAGATCTTCATCATCTTCAACAGCTACCTGGTAAAATTTTACTTGGTTCTCACCAGTAAAAACAGGATGTTGGTAAAAAATTTGTGACGTCGAACCTCGCCGAAGTTTGGTCTCGAGTCTTTTTTTGAAATACAAAAAATTCGCATTGTTATTTAGACAAATTTGGATATTTTCGATGTTTCTGAATAAAAAACCTGCTACCTCACTGTTGTACGTCTCACCATTGAAATGTACAGTGATAATATATTGTGGTACAAATGACATTTTTTAAGTGTTTGAAATTTGAGTGTTTGAGATGTTTGTGTGTCTGAAAATGTTTGATTGTGTGGGATATTTATAGATGGTGCAGATGAATATATGAGAACATATGGGACAAAATTCGAATTTCTAAATGACATATAGAAGCCATGTTGAATGGCTCCTAGGTTTATTTTTAAAGGGGAGGCGCCATCCCATTTGGCTTTTTACAGGCCTAGTTATAATTAGGCCTGCCACCTAGCTGCCACCCTAGTCTGCATGCATACAACCTGCCACCTAGCTGACCCTGGCTGCCACCTAGTCTGTCACAATCCATCTTGAATGGCGCCTTAGTGTATATATAGGGAGGAGGCGCCATCCCACTTGGCTCCTCCATGACAAGTGGCCTGCATGCATGCAAGGCCCCAACCACCTCATTTATTCCTCTGTTCCCTGAATCGCCTATAAATATGGCTCCTCATTTGTGTTTTTTCCATCACCACTCTTCACTCTACATCTACCTCTAATACAATTCTCATTCTCATATCATCAGTAAAAATTTCAACCATGAGTCTTTTGACGTTAGAAGAATCTCACCGAGGAACAAGGGCAAACATCGCAACCTATGTAAGTTTTATTCGTTATATTCTTTTTCTTTTACATTTTTTTATTATGTTTTTAATATGGTTTAAACATTCTTACATAATTTATTTTTACATTACATTTAGGACACACAAAAATTTAGATGCCGCTCACATCATTATGTTGCTCCCGATCCATTAATCGTTCCATATCTTGTACGTGTCAGTTTTGGGGATGTTATTAAAATCTCCAACTGGACAATCGATTCAAAGTTTATTCTTGCATTGTGCGAAAGGTGGAGACCCGAGACACATACCTTTCATCTGCCTGTAGGTGAATGTACCATCACACTAGAGGACGTTTACATGTTGATGGGTCTTCCGATCAATGGTAAGGAAGTTAATGGTCCGGTCCAACAAGCAAACACTCTATGCGAGGAGATGTTGGGTAGAGATATGGTGGAAGGTGCTAGTGCAAGAGGCCAAGGTATATTTTTATCCACACTTAGAGCGCATTATTATTCCCTTGGTTTGGACGAAAATTCCACCGAGGAAGAAAAAATAATAAAAACAAGAAACTATATTATGTTAATGTTTGGGAGTTTATTATTCCCCGAGAGTACAGGAAATAGTGTAAATTTTATGTACTTGAGTTTACTTGGGGACGTGGATAAGATAGGAAAATATAGTTGGGGTTCCGTTGTTCTAGCCCAGCTATACAGTTCCTTGTGTAAGAACTGTAAGAAAGACACATCAACTTTTAATGGATGCGCTTTCTTACTTCAAACATGGGGTTGGTGGAGAATGCAATCACTTAATCCCGTCAATGACCTACTGTTCAGTTTTCCATACGCAACAAAGTAAGTACATTACTTGATTATTAAAATATTTATATCTTTCATATATATAAAATCCTAATATATTAAATGTTAATTCATTTAGGTATAGCGTAACGGGCATGGATTACGGAAAGAATCCGAGACACAATGTTGTCCTCTATCGTAATCTAATAGACCACCTTGGCGCAACTGATGTACGTAATTTCGATTAACTCCAACTAATTTTAACTTTAACGTATATTATTTTAAAATTTATCATTAATCTGCATTTTTTTATCAACAGTTTACATGGAGACCGTACTTGGGTTTAGACCATGTACCCAATGATGATGATGCAGAGGTTTGGACTGCGAAGACTGCTATCACACGGTTTAACATTATGGAAATGCACCACAACGACCGTGTGAAGATGCAGTTTGGTATGTTCCAAGACATACCACGCGACCTGATATGTTTGGATCCTTGGTATCTTAGAAGGGTCGATGCCCAATGGGGATATGATAATTGGAGAAATTTTTCCAGGGAGTATTGTAGGATGTGGAAAAACCGAGCAGACCATATCTTACAACTTCCCTTTTACGAAGATGACGAGTTATGCAACATTCTCGCCAATACATTGCTTGGTACCGATCAGTGACAAATCCAGAAATGCAAGTTTCTCACCCGCGCTATTTGGTCGACCCTCGCACCCAGTAGGGGCAAACTTCAGAGCCACAACAACATCCACGACAACACTACCACCAACAACAACCTCAACAACAATACCAACAACAATCTTAACACCACCACCACCAACAATACCAACAACCACCCCAACAACAACCACACCAACAATACCAACAATACCAACAACCACCCCAACAACATTACCAACAACAAACCTAACATCCATTAACCTCCCGCTAACCAACCCGACGATACAAGACCACCAACACTCAATCCCAACGCCAACCCCAACCTTAACCTGATTACCAACCCAATCAAATGCCCGCTTCACAATTCCAATACTCACATATGCCACACACCCAAGTACAATACACTGACCAAATAGCATATGTCCAACCCCCTTATATGGGCCCATCAACATCTCACCTCAGCCCAGACACTGGCTTCCTTGAGGAATATTCCCCAACCAACCCAACAAACCACCAACCATCACCGTACCAAACCCCCAACCATTCATATGGGTACGAGTCTCCAAACACCCAATTTCCTTTTTACCCCACTCATTCACAATCCACCTATACAGATGACGACTGCTATCGTCCCAAAATGGAACCTAACCCCCACCACAATGACCAAGCTATGAGAATATGGGAACACGTTTATACGAAAGCGGTACAACAAGCAATGCAGATCTTGAGGCATTCATGGATCTTGATCGCATTCACTACGAGTGTGACACCCCAAATTAATTCAAATATTAAATAATTAGGAATTTAATTATTTATTTAATTAAAGGCTTGATTATTAATATTTTTGGATTTAATTGGATTAATTAATTAAAGAAAAGAAGAGTTGGTGGTGTGAAGAGTAATTAGAGGGTGTGAGGAGTAAATTACTCTACTCTTACTAATTACTATTTTATGTATTTTATTGGAATAAATAAAAGGAGTATTAAAAGGATTATAAAAAGGAAAAGAAGGAAAGAGGGTTATTTTGGAAAAGTCATTTCACGTGGAATTGGAGAAGAGAAGAGAAGAGAGAAAAAGCCAACGCCGGGAAAGTCGAAGATCATCGCGAGGTAAGGGGTGATTTCATTCGATTATTATGCCTTATGGGTTTTGGGATGCAATTGGATGATTAGTATGTTAGGAATCTTGAAAATTGGATAGTTTAGGTTTCATAGGATTATCCCTAAATGTGTCGAATTATAGGAATTTGAAAGCGTAGTAATAATATGGAATGTGTGGGAATAAATGAATTATGCCATATAGTATAATACTGGTGTTTGTTGGATGAAAATTTGTGTTTTTGATGTTTGGATTCGTATGGGAATGCTATGGAATAAGTTGGAAACGTTCTGCTGTCAAAACTAGTGTTTTCTGCCACTGTGGGTCGTGAGAACCGATTCCCATGTGGGAGAACCCGGGTTCACAGTGTTTTGATCACTAAAAATGGCATTTTTGAACGCAGGAACCGGTTCCCCATATGGAGGAACCGGGTTCCACTGTTTCTTTTTGAAAAAAAACTAAACTTTAAAAATTCATAACTTTCAAACCGTAAGTCCGTTTTAGTCGCCATTTTGGACGTTGTTTCTTAAATTAAATACTCTATTTTATAAAATGGAGAAAATTATAATTAATGAATTTTATTTTGAAAAGAGCCATTTTCCGATTTGTGAACTGTGGTAGTTCTAGGAATGGTGGATGAACTGGTTTAGATTTGTTCCGACAGGTTGAATGGAGATTGATGCTTATGTGTTGTTATAATGGTTGGATTTTGGTGTTCCTAATGTTATAATTCGTATGGGAATGATTAGAAGTGAAATGGAATGCATAATGCTGTCAAAATATCAAGTTTCAGATTTTGCAGGTCGTGGGAACCGGTTACTCCTGGGGAGGAACCGGGTTCCCAGTTCAACTTTTCAAAAATTGGGCATTTTTCAACGTGGGAACCGGTTCCCAGTATGGAGGAACCGGGTTCCCCATACAAATTTCCAGCAGCGTGACTTTTTGAAAAGGTGGGAACCGGGTTCTCCCAGGGAGGAACCGGGTTCCACTGTGTTGGTTTCCAAAACACTTAAAACTTTAAAAATTCATATTTTCTAAACCACAACTCCGATTCGAGTGCCGTTTTCGGCAGTATTTCTTAAATTAAAACTAATATCTTATAAAAAGAGAAAAATATTATTTTGTGAAAATTATTTTAAAAGAGTCGAGTTCCCGATTTTTGAAACGTTGATAGTTAAGGACGAAGGAGAATGGGTTCTGGATTGTCTGATTTAATGAATGGGGAATAATGCTTACAATGTTGTGTTTGATATTCATTGTGATTGAATGTGATACATTGGTGATTGGCATTATGTGAATTATGTTGAGATCATAATCTGTGAATTAATGTTGCATGCTTTTATGATGCATGCATAAGCATTGTTTATGGTTCATTCCCATTGTGCGGAAGTGAACTTGCAGAGCCAATAAACTTACCAGGATTCAGAGATAGTGAGGCTAGATTCTTGACCCAATGGTTATGGGCGAATCATGGATTAAGATTCTTGACCCAGTGGTTATGGGCGAATCATGGATTTCCGCTGTTTTCCGAGTGTGATGGAACAGAGGGTGAACTCGGTTCACGTTTGGTACCACATGCATAGAGTCTGCATTGCATATGGGATTGTAACATGCTAGGATGGTTTCAAGTGTTGTAATTTCCATTGATTGTTTATTTGCATAATGAATTGTGTGCAATGTTTTGTGGACTGAACTATGATTATGTTATTAATAGTGGACTAACATATTAAATTGTTCCATTGTATTTAAAAACGTATAATACAGTTTATATTGGATAGAAATCTCACCCTTACTTTAATGATTTCAGATTTGAAGTAATTAGCTTCTTGGAATCGGTGAGGATAACTACTAGAGTTGAGTCATTTAGTTAACCCGCGTGTCAGTGTCGTGCTCTGGTAGATGTAACACAGGGGAAACGCTTGATTGAGATTCTTTATGTATATTAAATAATGGTTTTGGTTCATGTTTCGATTTATGTCCTAGAATAATTATGGATGATGTATTCAGGATTTGTTATGTTTCATTTCCGCTGTTAAACATAACCTTAAGTCCGTTTTATTTAATGATTTCTCTTCAGTGAAAGCATGACAACTGTGTGGTTATAATTTGAATTATATTTAAAATTGTGACGCTTCTCGATATGTGATAAATACTCTGATTATTAATTATAAAATCGCGGGTAATTAGAAGGGGTGTTACAACGAGCATCCATCAACCCATGAACAGGGGCCATCGACCCAGCAACGCGCATGTGGAACCCATAGTCGTCTACACGTCCCGGGTCGCCGAGAATAAATTTATGTACTTGTTATTTGTTGTAATGATAATTTATAATGCAAGTTTTTTTCACAATATTGTCCTGCACTTTAATTTAAATTGAATTTTTTTTTTACCTAATACACATAGGCGCCATCTCAGATGGCTTTTCCATGTGATTTACACATAGGCGCCATCTGAGATGGCTTTTAGGAAAAAAAACACATGGAGGCGCCATCTTGATTGGCTCCTTCTTATTAAAAATTAATGTAGGAGCCATCTGTATCTTAAACCTGAAACATGGTTATTTGGGTAATTAATTTCAAATACATGGTTATTTGCGTTTTTTTTAAACATGGTTATTGCAAAAAAAAATTCTTAAAAACATATCACAAAAGTTGAAAAGACCTTGTGGAAACAGATAAGATATAATTGGATTTTTAAAATACTCTTTTTTATTCTCTTTGGTTTTTCTACACTCTTCGACTACCTTTAATTATTTATACCATGTTAATGTAAGATGTCTAAAAAAGTGTGTTTAAATGATATCCATCATATAAGGAAAGTTGGGGATCTGAAAAATCTCTTTCTACCTTTTTTTCCATTTTGTGCCATGTTATCACTTTTGGGTTAATAATATTCATTACTTATCCTAATTGTAACTTTCTGATTGGAATTATTTGAGAAACTAAATCGTTGTCACCTTTTCACTATGCTTGGTCTCACTCGCCAACTACCCTAACCATCTTCTTTCTAACCAGGTTTCGTGACCGTACATCCAATTGTTACTGTTGTTTTTGCTGTTAGATTTCCACAAAAAGCAGTCTGCACATTTTATGATGTGTCATATCAAATTTGTTGCCTTTCTTCAACGATCAAACACTTAAAAAATAGTGGTCTTCTCATGTTGTACTCCAAAATTCGCCTTCTTCATTTTTTAATAAATAATTGTCTTACATTTAACCTATAGGTGCATTGTATGCATATCATTAATCAAATGGTGATGGGATTCAGAGCATCTCAATTTGTGGAAGAACCTGCGCGTTTCGGCCATTTAGATTATTTTTAAGTCAGAAATTGACATTTTTCGATTTGTTTACTTGATGCAAGATTTTTTGGTCAGAAGATCTTCTCAGGTTGGTTCCATGATCATTGGGGCCATTTCAATATGTTCTCAAGTTCATCTGTTCAGATCGGAGACCGTTTCGTCAAGAAAAACTTTAATTGATCATTTTCTTCATAAAGTGAATTTCTGGTTTATTTGCATTTCTGGCGCTCCTAAAGGCATATCTCTCAGCTCGTTGGGTATTTTCTGACAATTTTCTATTGAAGAGTCCCTCTCCATATTATCTACAACTTTTATTCCAAAGTAGGAAGCCAATTGTGTGAAGAAAGTCTTTAAAGAAATTGATCTTTCAAGTGGGATAAACTGAATTTTAAGGCTAAACCGTGTTCTTGGTACACTAAAAAATGCATAACTCCTGGATGAAATATCAAAATTGAGTGGGGCTGATGTCTAAAATTCCGACTTAAAGTCCTCTTCGACTTTCGTTCACAAGCCGAGAGCTGATTCCTTACCAATCAATACCAGAATTGTATTCTCTGGAGTTGATTTTGAGACTAACCGAGCATTTTTCATCTGATGCGCCACAGTCAAAAAATCATATGTCGCTCGATTTTTATCAAAACGAGGCGGGACCAGTGCCAAAGTTCACAAATTCCGTTGGCTTCGATGTTCATTCACATCCCGAGTTCAGATTTTGATCAGAAGATCCTCGTTTGAAGCAATCTTCCCGAGTAACACAATAAAAATTATGCATGTGTCAGATGCCTGAAAAGTGTGTTGAAATTTCAAAAATTCTTATCACATCAACCGTTCATCTGACTGAGTCGAAATTTTTACTCAAGCATGCAATTTTGCATTCTGGACATTTTTCGTTTATAGTCTCACTTCAAATTTTGCACGATACTTGATGTTTCGGGCTGTATACGAAAATTATTCGGATAATCGCGATTTGGGCCTGATTATGGATCCAAGGCACTACAAAGCCCAACTTTGTCACCTATAAATAAAATTTGCCTCTCACAAATTAGAGGAGGAGAATCATTTGTCAAATTTTCACCAAAAACTCTCACTTTTCTCTCTCAAAAATCAAGAACAAAAAAGAAGAATATTCCTCTTTCTTTCACCCCAAGCCAACCTTCCTCTCTCTCTCTCTCTTTCCTTGGTCGAGAAACCTAGAAACACCACGTCAGCCTTCGCCTTACTCACTGGAGCTCCGCTCCGACCTCCCTCCCCTCACCGGAAACCAACCGATTTCCCCTCCGATCTCACCTTTCCACGCGCGTCGCCTTCTCCTCGGTTGTCCCTTCCCTCTTCCGATAAAGGCTCTGATCGGAGCACTCCTTCTCATGGCCTCTCCGCCCTTCCTCCTCTGTCCAGCAACTCAGGCTCCACTTCCCCATGCCTCCAAGCTCGGCCATCCTTGCATAAGGCCAGAATCCTCCATTCCTCCTCCTCTAATTGCTTGGTCTCTACTTCTTTCCTCTCTACAAGCTTGGTTTTTGGTAGTTTCTTCAAGAATCAAGGTTTTCCTCTCTTATTTTCATCAATTCTCATCAAAATCAATGATTATCTCTCTAATTCTCATCAATTCGAGTTTCAATTTCTTGATTATTCTCATATTCTCCTCTAATTCTTCAAGATTAAGTAAGTGATTCTTCACATAATCACTTATTTTTAGTGATTTTTGAAAAGTGATTATCCTTGAATTTAATTTTAGGAATTCATCATAATTGATTTGTTGAATCCGATTCTTGATTTGTTGCTTGGAAATTGATTGAATTAAACTTGATTTTGAAACGTTATTGTGTCGATGTGAAGGAATTTTGTACATAGAGCATACATACACTTGCATGATGTATTTTTTTTGTACATAAACTACTTGAATTGATCATTTGCATCATGAATTGTATGTTCATGCATTATATTGCATTTAGGTTGAATAATTGAGTTGAACTCGTGTGAATTAAACTTGATTTGTGAACATTACTGTGTCGAGATGTAGATTTTTGTGCATTAAGCTTGTATGAAGCATTTTCATTGTACATAAGGCATTGATGTTTGGTTTTTGGTTTGTGAATTTCATGTTCATGCATTAGTTTAGGCATGCATTGAATAATTGAATCGAATTCTTGTGTCGAAGCTTGATTTTAGTGACTCGAAAGTGTGTCGAGGCCTAGTTTTTATGCATTTTTTCATGTGTTGGTGATGCATTCTTGATTGATTTAATTGAGTCATTATAATATGTTGAATTCTTGATTCTATTTGACTTTAATTCATGCATTTCATCATGAATAAATATGGTGTAGGTTGATTACTCATCCATTTGCATTTGTATGTCATCCATTTACATTTCATTCATATTCATGTAGCATTTTCATTCATGAAAGTAGCATAAATACATGATTAAACATGCATTTTCATGCATTCTTTTTCATTCTAGCCTTGATTAATTTTGCATAACATGTGCATAATAAATTATCTTGAAATATTTGCCTCATGTATGGATTTAATATCCAATTTTCTTTCATTTCAAAACCTAAAAAAGAATGAGAATTATAAATTAATTCGATACATGATTTTCACTTTCCATAAGTCTTTTTAGGCATTTTTGTTCATCGAAACTCGTTTTTCTTCAAAGGTTCAAGGAAGCAATACTTGTTCGCAATGTTTTGGCATGGTTTAAAACCTTTTTTGATGGTTTCGGAACCAAATTTCAAGTGCAACATGCCTAAAACGGTGTTGCTTCCCCGTTCCTTTAAGGTCCGAAAAACGTCGCTTCCACTCGGAATTAATTAAAACCGGTCATATTTTTGAATCCGTTGACGCTTTTGCAAGCAATATTGCAATTTTTAATCAATTCCGAGAAGTTGACTTTTTTGCTTCGATTTCGAATAAGTGCTTTCTCAAGTCAATTTTCGAATTTTTACTTCACTTCTTGTATTCTTATACTAGCTTATTATCACGTGATTAATCGCTTTTGCATTTAGTGCTTCCGTTAAAGCACTTGCTTTGTTATTTCTGACACTTTGTTGCATGTGCGAGGTACATTAAGCATTATTCTTGAGATTTGTATATGTTATGACACATATCTTGATCTTGCACACATGTGTGTGCATCTTTTATCTGAATTGTTTGGTTTTCACCTTCTTGCAGGTTATCAAATCGATTTAGATGTGTACGAACGCACATTCCAATCCTTGCACACATGTGTGTGCACTCTTTGTCAGCTTGTTTGGTTTTCACCTTTCTTGCAGGTTCATCAGATGTGTATTGATGCACATTCTGATATTTGCGTATGATACGCATTCTTTTGTCTGCATTGTCTGGATTGTAATTTCTTGCCGATTCATTGGATCTACGTCGAATGTGTATTGACACACATTCTTGACCATGCACATCGATCCACATCCTTTGTCTGTATTGTCTGGATTGCAATATCTTACAAGTTTATTTGCTTCGGATGTGTATTGGCATACATTTCGACTATGCTTTTGGTGTCTCCGCGCATTGCTCGCCGGTTTTCTTTATTGCGCGTCAACAGTACTTGAAATTTTCTGGAGTATTTTTAGCTTGCTTTTGCTTTAACGGATTACTATCCGTTTGGTATTTTCTTCTTCCATTTTATCGCGTTCTTTTACCGCTTTTCTAGAGAGCATTAGAAGTAGGGTTTTATCGCTTTCTTTTGCCATGAGAAGTACGATTAGAGATGCATGAAGGGGCTTTCGTAGTTGGAGCATGTTCAGGAACCCCCTGGCTTGTTTAAAAACCTCTTTCGTGCAAAAGGAGATACATTTCAGTATATGCTTATCATTTATGCATGCATAGGTCATGAGTAGTTAAACAGCCTGATATGGCACCACCATAGCAAAGTACCACTTATGATACTGATGATATTGACATATGATGATATGATGGGTACGCGGAAAGGGTTCGCAATCAACCCCCGCACAATTTTATTCTGTGTTAGCTCATCTCATGTGAATCGTGATGCTTCTTTTATCGAGTCAATAAAAAGTTGCAAGAGTCCCCTATTCCGACTCTCCACGCTTTGTCATGGGGTTCACATTCACATGCTTTAACACCCGCACTCATATGCTCCTCACACTTGATAATTCATATCATGTTGTGATACTTTTCTCCCATAGGAAACTCCTGGTTGACACGTTTATTTCCATTCGTGGCTATAGTTTTCCTCCAAAAGAAACTTCACTAAGGCTTTAGCATGAGCCTCAAAGCATAATAACAGAGCTAACATGGATATCTTGGACGGAGTTTGTCCCAACTGTTCCACAATATTGTAGTCGCTCTTCTTCATGATCTTCAGAACTTCCTCCATTTCTTGCTTAGAGATGTCTTCAGCAACTTCCTTTGGCACTTTTGTATGAGCAGGATGAGTTACTGGTTCATTCCCTCTAGCTGCGGGAGTTGGTTCGATAGCTGGAATGCGAGCTGGAGTCGCAGTGTCTTTTGGAGGAGAGATCTCTGGAGAAAATACTCTTCCGTTTTTAGTTACCTTGCTTGATCCGGTGATGTTGTCGATGTCAGGATCGAAAGCTTCAGCTGCAATATCTTTGATGGTTAATGGGTCTTGTTTGACGCCATGATAGTAAACTTCGGCTCCATAGTTCCACGGTATAGCTTTGTTAGAGGAATATGGAATTGGTCTAGGAGAAGTAACGATGAGAGGTTCCACTCTAGGCGCAGGATCGGCAGAGGAGATCCTTATTATGTTTACATCCGCATAGTCTTTTGGGATATCGTCTCTGTCATACCCCAAAATTTATCCTCCTATTCCTCAAGATATTTCACATATCCATACTCAAGGTTTCCTCAAGGGTTGATCAGACAAACCCTCTCCTAGATAATCAACCCAAACTAGGGTTTGGCAATTCTCAGATCAAGATGGACTTCCAACACTTCCAATGGTCATCATGCCTCCCCATATGCTTCAAAGAATCTCCATGTCAAGTTTCAAGCCTCACAAGCCAAGTTTCCTCAGACAATTGCTCAGATGGTTGAAAATCAGTTGTATTGGACAAAAAGTCAACTATGGTCAACATACAGTCAAACTTCATGATTTTTGGTCAACATCCTTATTTTGAAGTCACATTCATCATTTGATCAAGGGTTGATCATGATTCATCAAGAAAACTCAAGATTTGCTCAAAAGTCAAACTTTCCAAAATTAGGGTTTTCTAGAGAAAAGTCAAGTGAACTTTGACTGAGCATAACTTTCTCATAATTTATTAGAAATTTTTCCACCATCTCTCATTTTGAAGTAAATTCAATTCTCTACAACTTCATGTCTCACAAGCATGGTCAAAAAATTCTTCATTTTGAAGATATGGATCAAAACATTACAGGTCCTTTTCAAAGTCAACAAAAAGTCAACGTTTTGTATTGAAGTAATATTGAGTATAGAAACTCCAATTGAGATGAAACCAAAGAGGTTGTTTAGAGGACATCTAGAGCTTTCTAAAAAGTCCAAGAACACTCAAAAATGTTGAAAATTGATCAAGATACACCTTGTAAAAGTTGGGCATTTTTGAAGAGGTGCACAAAGAGAAATACTTGTCAAAATCCAAAATTTTGCAAATGGGCCTAACTTTTCTTGGTTCAAACTTATTCCTCAGCTAATTTGGAACCTCCAAGCCCAATGCCACGAATTTTATCTTTATTTTTCTATTTAATTTGGATTTTAATCATTTAAAAACAAATTAAATCAAAAATAAAGGTAGAAAATCAAAATTAAATGCAAATTGGATTTTTCTCTCATCCTTGAGGTCCAAGCAACTCATAAAATCTGGCAATTTCGAAATTGACTTTGATTTGGCAAGAAATTGATGAAAATTGGATCAAAAAGGAAAGATTTGGTTTCATACAAAATCAAATATTTTTTACATTGATTGATTCATTATTTGCTCTTAATTTCTGACCTAAATCCATCTATTATATATACACAATGCATACACATGAAGAAAGAATAGAAAAATTTCCTCAAAGAACCCTAACCTAAGTCAAAAAAATTGTGTTCTTCAAGGTACTTGCAGCCCTAGTTCTAGTTGGTTTCAGTCGATTTCGAGCATTCCATTACATTCCTTGGAGTCTTTAGAATCGATCCAGACCTTTACAAGTTACAAAACCATTCAGAATCGAGTAGTCCCGATTTCGGTTTGTTCTTCTTTTTCCAAAATCGATTTTCAATTCTCATGCATATTTAATGTGTTTTGTTGTTTGTTTTGTGTTTAGTTCGAAGTTTAGAAACTTTCTACATAGCTTGATTGTATTTTAGTGGCCTGAATCGAAATCCACCATGGCTAGGGTTTTCTGTATCGATTTAGGGCTTCCCTAAATATGTAAAATATGTAACTACGGATGAAAAGGGGTGCGAATACCTTCCCTTTTCATTACCTTCTCCCTTACTCAGAATCTAACGAAGGTCTTTTCCTGTTCTTTTCACCTTCCCTTAATTGGATAAAAGAAAAGTCGGTGGCGACTCTTGCTATCCGCACATTTGCGATACAAAATTCCCAAAGTCAGTTCACCGTATTACAGAACTGGAGACTCTGACGGGGAGACACCCTAAACAAAGAATGTCTTAGGGATTTCTAGATCATTTTTACTGTTTTCTGTTTGACTTGCTTGCTTTACTTTTAAGGGTTGCTTGGGTATTATATTTGTGGGGGATCCTACACCCGGATCCAGGTTTCCTTAGGTAAGTAGCAATAGATCGTCGCGACCGTTAGGCGTATACCGAAACGGTCAACATGATGGCTACGTTAGTGTGACACTTTGGATGTCCTGATACTCTTCATTTCTAAGTTGAGGATAGTATTTGGCTTCTGCGTGGTGTCATCAGCACTAACTCAACTTTTAGAACCCTAATTGACCCATCTTGGTCATTAGAAGGTAGTGAGATGGCTGGATTTGGTGCAGACTAAGGTTAGTTGATACTCGATGCTACGCTCATTAAGATCAGACTTTTGGGATATTTTCGATCGACCACTTGGTAGTCGTATTGAAATAAACGCCTACGAGAAAGATCAATGATATGAGATTCCTAGAACCCGGTTACTATTATAGAACAGGATGAACCAACTCAAACGTTTGGTAGGGTAAACACCTATACCTCATGAAAGCCTTAAACCTAGGCCTATTGTGTGAATTGTTTGTGCTTGATAAACATGACATCATGACATCATCGCATTGCATATCATTTCTAATTATTTCAAGGACCTAGGGATTTATCTTTGCTCTGTTTTGTAGGGATTATGGCTTCTAGAAAGACTATCCGAATCAACTTCATGGGTATACGTTCTCAGCTCAAAGAATTGGTTTCAGAGATTCCCGATCATGCCCAGTTCATCAAAAGACATGGTTATCTACTTGACTTAGTTATCTCCGGTTTTGAAGAAGATATGATGCATGTCCTATTCCAGTTCTTTGATCCGAAACACCATTGCTTTACATTCCCAGATTATCAGTTAGTTCCTACCTTGGAAGAGTTCTCTAAGCTACTTGGGATACCTATTCTTGATTAAATGCCATTCACCGGTTTAGAAAAGGTTCCTAGGTACGAAGGCATCGCATCAGCATTACACCTAAAGCGTCAGGCATTGAAGCCAATTGGGAAACTAGAAGTGGAGTTAAGGGTTTACTTGCTAAGTTTCTAATAAAGAAAGCCCGAGAGTTCCTCAAAGCTATGAGTTTCCAAGCGTTCGAAGACATCTTGGTTTTGCTAATCTATGGTTTGCTTCTATTTCCTAACTCGGATCAATTCATAGACATCAACGCCATCAAGATATTCCTTACTCGCAATCCAGTGCCTACTTTACTTGGAGACATCCTACATTCTCTCCACACTCGTACCACTAAAAGACAAGGAACTCTCATGTGTTGTATACCGTTACTTTCCAGGTGGTTTATTTCGCACCTTCCTCCATCAGTTTTGAAGAACGAGCAAGGATTGAAGTGGTCTCAAAGACTAATGTCACTCTCTCATTCAGATATCCGTTGGAGTCTTTTCTCTCAAAAGGACTTCACATTCATTGAGCGTTGTGGAGAATTCCCTAATGTACCACTACTTGGTATAAGGGGAGGTATCACTTACAACCCTTCTCTAGCTTTACGTTAGTTTGGTTATGCTCGAAGAGATTGTCCTCATGATATGCTTCCCCAAGATATTGTGTTCGACTATAATCACGATCTCCAGAATTACCGTCGAAGGTTCATACACGCTTGGGGCATGGTAAAGAAGACTGATACCAAGACTTTGGGGCACCAAAACTCCTTTCCTTGGGAACCTTACCTCAAATGGGTGCGAGCTCGAGCTCAAAACCTCATGATGCCATTCACGCCTGTTTTACCAGTAATTATGGAACCTGTTGCTATAGGTGACGTACCCTATACTGTTCTCTATCCGACATGCCTCTGATTTTGAAGACTTGAAGAGATCCTGGATTCAGCTTAAAGAAGAAAGGGATACATTCGAATCTCAGTGTTATGCAAGCGAGAAGAAGGTACTAGAGTTGACCAAGCTACTTCACGAGGAGCAGAACATCAACGCCTACCTCGGCACCAAGAGGAAGCGCCCATGGGAGACTTAGAGCTTTAGGATTTTGTTCTTTTATTTTATTTTTCTGAACTATCTTTTGTACTTAAAAAGAAAAAGAATAAAAAAGAGAACTAATAAATGTTTGTTCATGCTTGTTTAACAAATTTAAATCTTTAAGGTCCTTGAAAACATTGCATTGCATTTGCATAAACATCGCATATCATGGCATAACATTTCATAGCAGGTACATTGAAGAATGGTTTTCTCATTTTCTCGCTATTTATTTTAGCATAAATGGCTCTTGACCAGACTGTCAAAGATCTTCAGGCTCAGAATGCTCAGTTCTAGGAGATGTTCACTAGCTTGGTCCAAGGCCAAGAAGATCTGAAGAAGCTCATCAACAAAAAGAAGAAGGTCATTGGTGTTCTCAACATGGGAAGACGTCACAAAGGTGGTCCTAAAGTGGTTAGCCCGGATAGAGTTCTCAGAAGGGAGTGTCAAGACTGAGGGAAGTGTTAAGGACAACAAAGACGACCAGCGTGAGCCGGAGAAGAAGGAAGAAGATTACGAGAATGATCAGTACTCTTATGAGGATGACAAGTACAAGCAACTTGAAGACCGTCTGAATGTTGTAGAAAATCTGAAGATGTCAGGGCTGAATTTTGATGATCTGAGTCTTGTCCCTGGTATGGTGATTCCTCCCAAGTTCAAGGTTCCTACTTTTGCCAAATATGATGGCATTTCTTGTCCGAAGTTGCATTTGAAGTCCTATGTTCAGAAGATCAACCCCCACACTAATGACAGAAAGTTGTGGATGCATTATTTTCAAGACAGTTTGTCCGGAACTCAATTGGAGTGGTATTATCAGCTAGAGAGTGACCATATCCGTACTTGGAAGTGACTTGGCAGATGCTTTCTATAGACAGTATGAGTACAATGCTGAATTGACACCCACTCGCATGCAACTACAGAGCATGTCTATGGGTCGTGATGAGAAGTTCAATGAATATGCTCAGAAATGGAGGGATCTAGCAGGCAGAGTTCAACCACCCTTGTCCAATAGGGAGTTGGTTGACATGTTTATGGGAACACTGACCGGCCCATTCTTCAATCATCAGATTGGAAACTCTTCAGCCGGATTCACCGAGTTGATATTGACAGGAGAGTGTATTGAAGATGGTATCAAGAGCAGAAAGATTCAGGTAGAGTCGTCATCAAATGTTGCGAAGAGATATTTTGGTGGTAAGAAAGAAGCCAATGCCGTGTATGGTCAGAAAAGCCGAGCCAAGACCGACCGTGCTCAATCTGTTGGGGAAGTTGTGATCGCTAATCCTACATCAGCACAACCTTAGCGAGACAACGCGCGTAACCAGAATGCACCACGAAGACAGTTTACGAAGATCAATATGCCATTGTCGCAAGCCCTGCAACACATGTTGAAAGCAGAGCTGATTACCTTGAGGGATCCTCCTCAGAACATCAACACTACCTCTCCGAGATACAATCCTAATGCTAAGTATGCTTACCACTCTAACAGCCCAGGACATAACACTGATGATTGTTGGGCTCTGAAGAACAAGATTCAAGATATGATTGAAGCTAAGCAGATTGAGTTTGATCCTCCTGTTGAGACTCCAAATGTGATCAACGCGCCTATGCCCAACCATGACAAAAGTTCCAATGCTATTGACAAGAATGCTTATGTTTTCAACATAGATGACCTGACTATTCCTCTGATGGCTGTTAAGAAAAAATTTTTGCAAGCCGGTGTCAATCCAGGATGCCCAGAGAACTGTCGTTGGTGCCATCGCACTGATGGTTGTGCTTGTTGAGAGACGTATTCGATTGCATGATGGATAACCGCGAAGTGCTTTTACGAAGCCATCACATGGAGAATACTGTGAAGACTTGTCTAAGAATCGAAGATCGAAGATGTGGTGTGCGAGTATGGGATACCTTGGGGCAACCAAGTGGAAAGTTTGATTACATGGTGAAGTACACTTCAGAGGCTACAAGATTCCTATTGAAGATGTTAAAGCGACCGGATGGGAGCGATTTCCGAAGACTATCTTGATGTTAACACAATAAGGATTTCCTCTGTTGATCACGTGCCTGAAGTGGCACCTCTCATCATACTTCCGGACCGATTTCCATACTCCTCGACAAAGCTATACCTTGGAACTATGGGTGAAGTTTACTATCATGGCGTCAAGCAAGACCCTCGACCATTGAAGATCTCGATTGAAGCTACCATTCGACATTGACAACATCAGGATCAAGAAAGGTGACCCGAGCGGAAGGTGTTCTCTCAATCTCTCCTCCAAAGACACTGCGACTCCATTTCGCATTCCGGCTATTGAACCAGTTCGAAGCTAGAGGAAAGAACGATGACTCATCCCTCATCGAAGTACCAAAGGAAGTTGCTAAAGACACCTCAAACAAAATGGAGGAAATTATGAAGATTATCAAGAAAGTGACTACAATGTTGTGGAATAGTTGGGATGAGACTCAATCCAATCTCCATGCTTGCTGCTCTTGTGCTCTGAGGCTCATTACTAAAGCCTTGGTGAAGTTTACGAAGAATGCTCACGTACCACAAGACACTACTCTTGATTTGAAGTTTGTATTGCTAGCTTTGCAACAATGGACTAGGTTTCTCGATCTTGATCGACTCTACTGAAAGAAACACAACAAAGCCTTGCGTGTACATTGAATGCAAGGCGTTACATTGTCTCATGTTTTGGTGGATACCGGTTACCTCTGAATATCCTACGAAGACTACTTTTGATCAACTTGATGTTGAAGGATTGGTTACGAAGCCCAATGACATAATTGTGAGAGCTTTTGATGGCTCTAGCGGACGATACTTGGAAAGCTCATTACACTGTTAAGTCGGTTCCCGGACTTTGAATCCACTTTCTTTGTCATGGACATCCGTCCGACTTACTCTTACCTACTTGGCGCCCTTGGATACATGGGTGACCCCTCTACCACGCATCAAAAGTGAAGTACCGGTGAAAGGGAAGGTTGTTCACAGTATGTGAAGAGAATACATGGTCGGTCATCTATAGTATTCGATATCTTGAGATGGAAGGTGAATTCTTGAGACTCCTCATGCTTTCAAAGCGGTTCTAAGGGTCATGCTATTGACTCCTCTCACTCTACAAGTTACACAAGTTGCCTAGGATGGCCTCGTGAAGATGCTCATTGTAATTGAAGAAGGAGGTAATGCTATTTGGGGTCGGCTCACGATCTTCCTTTCAAATCGACAAGACTAGTTTAGGCTTCACCATCAAAGGTCGAAGATGATACGCCCGTGATGTCCGGCAACTTCCCTTCCGCATCGGCAAAGATGGAATTCATGCTATAGAAACGGCGACAACGACTTGACATCGGCAAGTGGATCTTCCAACTCCGACAATGGACTCGAATTGGAAGGTGAAGATCGATACCAATCTCCTTTAGGAGGAGTAATTGCTTTTGTTTTGTTTTGCTTTTCATTTCTATGTTTGAACAATAAACTCTAAAGCCTAGTGCCTTGCCGGGCATCATGGCTTTGTGAGGGTTATTATCCATTTGCATATTTTCATTCAATAAAATCTTTGGACTTTTGCTTTATCACCCTTTAAAAGCTATGTGTTTCTTACACACCCCACGTGATACATTGCGGAATCACTCGAATCTCGTTGATAACACTATGCTATTGCTAAATATGACTTGATAATCCGATCTACCAAGCGAAGGCGAAGGTGAAGGAAGTGAAGTGCCGGAGAACTTGTCGGTCTCAGCAAGAAGAGCGAGTTATACAACCACATTGAAGAGCGATTGAGGTTGTGAATTTGGTAGTGATAAAACAGAAAAGATCAAGATAGGAGCGGTCTTGACGATGTCAAAAATTGGTTGATACTCGAAGACTATATCGAGGTTTTGCTTCATACGAAACATGCAGTCAGAAATTGACATTGTGGTACACGGTGCCAACAAAGACTCGAAAGCGAAGGTTCATCTCATCGTCTGAGATGTCGAGAAAATCAAAGCCGAAGTTATGAAGCATTCATGCGGTTTCATCGCTTCTTATCCACGATGGGTTGCCCGTGGTAGTTCAAAATGTGTTTGTAATGTGCGGATAGCTAATTCGCAAGCCAAAAATGTTGGTTATTATTATTTGATAACGTTTCTCCCCTCATGATCTCGTATTCCATGCTCAAACTGGGAACTTTGAAATTGTTTGTTACTATTTGAAAATGTTTTGGAAATTGTTTTGATTTGTAATGACTCATTACGAATTAATATAATGGAAATGGATTTGAATGGGTTGAATTGATTTTAATTGTAGATGACAAGTATCAAAACGTTGGGTTACCTCTCGTTCCCATTAGAATAGCGTTGGTGATTAGTTAGGTCTCCATCTTGGATCATCCAAAATCGGATGAGCAGAAAACAAAGTTCACTTTTAAGGGTTATGGAATAAAGTATTTAAGTCATTGGGCGACTAATGTACTAATCTTTATACAGAATTAATGATCGTTGGAACAGCTCTAACAATTTAATTAAGTACCATACATTTGTTTTTTTTGTAGAGAGAATTACTGAAAGAAAACAAATTCAATTAATTAATTTAATATGAAAGTGTTTTAAATGTTCAGTCTTGAATAAAGTATTCAAGTCAATTGGGTTACCTCAGGATGTAAATAAATACATTTTACATTTAATTAAATTTAAAATCAAAAAATCTAATTAACTATATACATACCACTATGTTTTGTTTTGTAGAAAATTGATTTTTGAAAAAACAAATTCAATTAATTAATTTAATTTGAAAGTGTTTGGGGTTATTAGGAAAACAAGCGAGCCCATACAAAGTGGCTTTGTGTATGCTCCTAAAGTGGGACTAGCGTGACACTAGTATTCTAAGCGACCGATTGGAACAATCGATCGAATAGTGTCATTATGAAAAGCCGAGGACCAAACTATGAATGTGTGCAAGTGTGCATTGTGTATGTTTACACTTCTTGATGAGAGCAAGAGGAGGCTATGTGTTCTAATATGATAAGCAATAATTAAATGGTAATTAGAACACACAATTAATCTATCAGTGGAGGTACATGTTCAAGCGAATATATATACAACAAATCGAATTAATTTGAATAATTAAATACTTTTATGTTGAAAAATTGAACTTCAAATAGTCTTCAAGATCGGATAAGGCTTGACACATCGGATGAATACCAAATGAAGATTCCTACATCAATCAAGATACAAACAAAAACTATGCGAAGAATGGAATATTTGCATTCAAATTCATTAGAAAGTTGAATTAAATTTGAAATTAAACTCATAACACAAGGATCATTACAATATGATTTTATTTACAAAATGAACCAAATAAAATATATGAATAAAGTAGTATAATTGTATTTACAATATTAAATATAAAATATAAAATAAATACTATATAATTATATTACAATATTAAATATAAAATAAAAATACTATATAGTTGTATTTACAATATTAAAAATACATAACTAAATATTATATTGAAGTAGTAGAATAGCTATAATAAAAATGTAAATAGAGAAAATATATATATATTATATGATGAAATGATGTTTGAACCATTCTTGAATGCCTTCACAAGTAACAAACATGTTAGTAGCATAGTGTGGAATAGAATCGAAATGAAATGGCAATAAGATAAACATGGTTAATAAGCAAGATGTTAAAATCGAATACAACTTATATGAATGAATGAACAATTCAAGAATCAAGAGTTTATTCATGGTTATCTATTCACAAATGGACTAACCAAAGAACTTATGGTGTTATCAATCGAAAAGCGGAAAATTGAGTTCTAGTTTACCACACGAACCGGGCGCATGACCGTTATCTTAAGAACTACTCAAAATTCCACTTAAATCAATTAAACTACCCGAAAACACCATCGCTATTTCAACCAAAATTCCATCGTTCAATTCAAATTGAAATGTAATCGAGACAACATAACCATTCATTCAACATGTCATGAAACGAATTCGGGCAGCCACAATCAATTACCTTTACTCAAGATAAAAATGATTTTCTTGCACTAAAGAAACAATGGGCTACCCTCGATAGTTTTCTAAGTTAAGTCTTACATAAATAACGCGACATAGACATTGAACCATCATCAACGGTATGTAATCCTCTTATCAAATCAATCGAAATTAAAAAGAAATGAAATAACATAATACACAATGTCTCAATGGTTTCTCGGTTAGTTTCTACGTGAATAATCACGGAAACAACATCACCTTCATCGAAATTATACAACTTTCAACTCATAAACTTCAATTAAAATGAGAATAACGCAATGTTGTGACATTCCTAATAGTTTCTCGGTTTGATTTTTACCACGAATAAGCGTGGCATTATCGTCACCTTCATCGAAACTACATTAATATTTTCACATCGCAATTCAATTCAAATTGAAATAAGTAGCATAGTAACACGGTTTGAACTCAAAGTGGAATGGCGATAAAAATGGTGTTATGACAAATATTCTCGTTCGAAATTGCCTCAAAGGACACAACAAGGCTGCCTTGCGTGTAGTTTCTCGGCTAGGTTCCTCGCGAATAAGCGTAATGCCATTACCTTCCTTCGAAACTAAACCCAAATATCAATCAATTACAACTTCAATTAAAATTAAAAATAATAATACCATGACCACGGTGTTCAACATGTTTCTCGGTTAGATTTACGCGAGTAATGCGGTTAATCAATAAACCATCATGAAACTAAATCAATAATCGATTTGAAACCTCAAGCGTGTAATGTTTAGCAATGTTTGTCAATTACAATCATAACACAAAAACACCAAAATACAATATGACTTCACACTTAGGAACTAGAATGAAACAACAAGATCTTAGATACTCGAAGCGAAATGTAAACATGACAATCCGGTGATCGAACCAACACATTGTGAACACGATGGTTACGAACATAACAATGCGGGTTAGAGATAATTTCAACGATAAATCTCACATAGTATCCCAGCAGTTAATAATCCCAGATTGTTTGACATAAATCATACAACACAAATGTTTGAACAAGTAATAAAACTCAATAGCATATTACAAATCCATATAACGAGGTGTGAAACTTACGGAATAGTGCCGAATCTTTGAGCGAATGGAATTTGAATTTGTGTCGGTACTATCAACTTAAACATACGTAGCGAAATCCATTGACTTAGTCATACCGAAAATGCTAACTGACGAAAATACTCGCCGTGAAGCTCTTGCTTGAGGGCGTGTGGTGAAATGAGTAGAAATTAGCGTGAGTTACGGCTGGAAGTTGAATCCGAACTTATTCTTTGTACGTTGAGATGTATCCAGAAATTGAAGTTGGCGATTGCCGTCGGTAAACGAGATGAAGTTGTTCGGACACTTTGAGTTTCTTTCCATTGTTCCGGCGGTGTGAGGCATTATGTAGCATGTAGATGGGTGTGACGGAGAGGAAAAAGTATTTATGGATGGTGGTTGAGAATGGATGTATGGGTTTGTTGAGAGAAGTGTTACGGCGAGGGGAGTGTGTTGTGGTGAGATTGAACGGAAAGATGAAGAAGAAGGATGTTGGGTGATTGAGGCGAGAGAGGCTTTGATTTGCGGTGGTGATGAAGAAGCGAGAGCGGAGGGCGGCGTAAGGCGTGAAGAGAAGGTGCGGTTGGAGGAAAGGCGTAAAGGAGGCGGCGATGGAGTCGATGGGTTTTGGATGATGGAGGAGCAGCGGAGGTGGTGAGGAGGCGATGGGTGGCGGAAGGGAAGGCAGGGGGCGGAAGCGAGGGGAGTGTGTTGGGGTTTTGAGTTTCAGCGTGGAAAGAATGGATGTGGATAGATGAGAATGAAGGTTGGTGTTGTTGTTTTGAGCAAAAGCCACAAATTTTTGGATCCGCCTCTACGCCTTTTGTTTTTTAATTCTCTCCCCAACATAAATTATAAGATATATATATATATACCCAATAAATTAGGGTTTAGCAATTTTGGTAATACCTAAAATACCCTTTTGATAAAATGGACCTCAAAGCCCAAAAGATAAAATAATCTACTCAAACATATTTTTGTTTTAATTTTTAGAGATAAGAATTAGACACTTAAAATTGTCAAAATGGCAAAAGTTCGGACAATAATTATCGAAAAATTAAATGAGCATATTAAAATAAGCTGCGGGTTTAATAGATTAAAGAAAATTAACAAAATAATTAAAATTGAAATAAACGATAATAAAGAATACCTAATTTTAAAACACTTACGGTTAAAAACAAAACTTGAAAATGTATCGAAAAATTAGAGATCACATTTTATGATCCAGCGACACGTAGATTCATAAAGCGATGAGTTAGGCGGCTTTTGAAATATTTTTCCGCTAATTTTAAAATGCGATTAATCGAATCGCTTTTATAACGATCATTTATAAAATCGAAATATTGATATCATCGACATATAATCAACTAAAAGCGATACAATAAGCAGTGAGAGATAAAAATGAATGAAGTGAAATATCGGATATTTTATAACTATAAAATTCGAATCAAAAACTAACTTTTGGTTAATTTAAATCTGACGAAATGATGCTGTCACGATGAATGAATATTGTTATTTAATGACCTAATGGGCGTATGTAGATGAATGTGAAGCCTAAGCGAGATAAAATCGAGATAGGAGGGCAAATTTTGGGGTTCAACGGTTTCCCCATTTAATCGTCTTAAACCTGAAAGTGAAGTTGGCGATAGCCTTCGAGCTTTCAAGGTAGAAAGATTAAATACTACAGAAATCAAAATTTAACGCTCCGAAGAACAAATATTTATGCTTTTTTGATATTATTTTTGACGATTTTTTTCCGGAGGGTTTTGGTATATCGAGAAGATAAGCAAATAGCGACTTACCGGACTAGAAATGAAAATAATAGATCTTTGGAGCAGGCATACTTGAATAAGTTGGCCATGGATCGAAAGCAAACAGACGGACCTTTGGAGCAGCATACTTCAATAAGTTGCTTAGCGGATCGGAAAGGTAGAACTTCGTGAATCTTTGGAGCGAGGCATACTTGATAAGTTGCATCGCTTGAATCAAAAAGAAACAAGCGGATCTTTGGAGCGAGCATACTTCAATAAGTTGCTTGTGAATCGAAAGCGAAACGAATAGATCTTTGGAGCGAGCGTACTTCAATAAGTTTAGCGGTCGAGAAAGAGTAAGAACTTCATAGATCTTTGGAGCAAAATACTTTAATAAGTTGCTTGCGAGATCAAAAAATGAAAGAGACGGATCTTTGGAGCGAGCATACTTCAATAAGTTGCTTGGCGAGATCGGAAAGAAGAAACCAGACTGAACCTTTGGAGCGAGCATACTTCAATAAGTTGCTTATGAATCGGAAAAGGTGAGAACTCGTAGATGTTTGGAGCAGAGCCTTTGATAAGTTGTAGCGGATCAAAAATGAGCAGGCGGATCTTTGGAGCAGCAGCATACTTGAAGGTTGCCCGCGGATCAGGGTTGAAACCGGACCTTTGGGCAGGCATACTTCAATAAGTTGCTAGCGAGATCGAAAATGAGAACTCGTAGATCTTTGGAGCGACATACTTCAATAAGTTGCCGGAGATCAAAATGAGCAGGGCAGATCTTTGGAGCGAGCATACTTCAATAAGTTGTGGCGGTCGAAAGCGAAACAGACGGACCTTTGGAGCAGGCATACTGTAAGTTGCTTAGCAGATGGAGAAAGCGAACGGTCGGACCTTTGGAGCGAGCATACTAATAAGTTGCTTGTGATCGAGAAAGGTAAGAACTCATAGATCTTTGGAGCAGGCATACTTTAATAAGTTGCTGCGAGATCAAAATGAGAGCAGGACAGGAGTATATGTCGGGGTAAAGATATTAGACACACAAGAAGGAAC